>CM074505.1:4033353-4573167 GCA_037389245.1 Oryzias sinensis | reverse complement strand
CACACACACACACACACACTTGTGTAAGCCCCCTCTATTGGTTAGTCCAGACTGGAGCTGTCCCCCAAGTGGTGATTGACGGCTTGGCCAAAATGAACTCCAGTGCATTTGTGTGTGTGGCTCAAGGGGAGGCTGCCAGAGTCAGGTATTGATCTTGAGAGCCCCTCAAGGCAGCTAATCAGATGAGGCGGATGCTGAGGGGACATGACTTTCTCAAGTTTCTTAAACACAAACACACACACACACATATTCGGTCTGTTGTTCACTTCGCTGTTGCACGTGTTTGTGTGTCCGCCCGCATGTCTCACAAACTGTCCGCCCTGGCCATCCATCAGCCCTAGAGACTGGCGGCTTATCCCCAGCAGATCCAGCTCCACAGATGGACTTCTGTCTGCCCTGAAGACCAGAGGGAGAGACCATTGTGGGGCAAGGCCTCTCCAGAGGGCTGGACAGACTCCCTCTGCTTTGGTGATGACAGCGAAAAGGATAAATGGTGGAACTTTAATGATTTTTGGCCTCAAACTGAGAACTTTGGGCATTTTTCCTCCTTTTTTGTGTGCTAACCAAGTTTATGATGAGCTTCCAAAATATCTTGAAAGTCAAATGTGTTGGAAGGAGTTCCTAGTTTCTGATTTTAAAGTCACTGCAATGGTAAAACAATTTGGATAACAAATTTCTCTTAGAAATGGTCATTAGGGGGAAAGTAATGGAAGACTCCGAGCCTGTGATGGACATAAGTATGTGAACCACAAAGAAGTCCAAAACTTTGGGGAAATTCATTACGTTTAGTTTGTTAAAACCAGAAAGAAGTTAAAGGGTTTGGCAAACCTGTTGCAGTTTTGCATATTTATGTCACTGAGTAACATCTCTACCATAAAGTATAGGCTTCTGGCTCCAATGTCCCAATTTCAGACAATTCCCATTTTAGGCCTGGAAGTCAAAAGGTAAAAAAAAAGGCTAATTTGACTTTGGGTTTGCACCACGTCAAAGGGCGTATGACACACTGAAAGAGATGAAGCATCAGCTGAGTGAAATAATAATAATAATAATTGATACTTTATGTATCTCACAATCGGGAAATTCTTTTCCGCATTTGACCCATCCCCTGGGGGAGCGGTGAGCTGCAGCCGAACCGCGCTCGGGAGGCAGTAGCGTTAAGGGTTTTGCCTAAGGACCCTCACTGAGTGATGTTAATTGCCGCCATTGATATGGTAAGTGCCCCCAGTACCATTGCTCATTCCCCTCCAGGAATCGAACCCCGGATTCCTGCATGGTAGCCTCTCACCTTACCTACCAAGCTACCCAGCCGGAAAATTAACCCCGGATTTACACTGGTCCTGATCTGGAGTGCAGTTACAAGATCTCTGTTGCGTCTCTGGTCTGTACCTCTCCTCCTGGCTCCTGGAGAAACTGCTACGTTTTATCGTTAAGTTTTTGGTAACCGATGTCTTAAGTGACACCTTAATAACGCACACTCCCTGAACCACCATTGCTCTTTGACCGTTAACACAACTGACAATTCGAGTGGATTGTAACGTGGAGAAAAGTGGTTATGCACGGATATATATAAGTATTTACTAACAAACTGTTTACTAACGTTTAAGTTTTGCATATTGGCACAAAACTGTTTTTCTCTGCATCAGAATAAGTTAACTTTCGTTGATTGTTTCTCAGCTTCAGAAACCATTGGATTTGTGTCAATTGCGGTTGAAGAGTTACAGTAACTCAATGAATGTCAAAGACTGGGGCTAAAGCTCCGGAGTTAAAGGGTTAAGCTGATCAAACAAAACATTAGAAAACTCTCAAATGCAGTCCCTGTTAGCATTGTAACAACAAAACAAAGCAGTCGTTTTTTTAATGACGTTTACTTATTTTTTCTTCCAAATTCTTCAGATGCAGCAGGGTTGTAAGGATATTTGCAGTGAGCACTGATGCCGGGGATGATCCACTTCACTTTACAGCCTACTTTCAGTTGCCTGTTAGTTCGGCACCAGGACTTGAATGAGTCAACTGTGTGTCCATCTTCAGAATTATTATTATTTTTTTAGAATACTGGAATTACCCCTTTTGCAGATGATTGCCAAAATACTTTAACCCTTCAACACCGTTAGTTACGGCAACTGAAACACCTTAGGTATTTACTTCTAAGGTTTACAGGACAAAACCTTGATGCAAGTTTGATGCTACAGTCACATATCCCAAAAATGCCGCTGCGCTGCGACCTAAATGCAGGTTCTTCAGCAAATTCGGCTGGTGGTATAGAGGTTTTAAGAAAAGTGAAAACCTTGTGGCGACATCGGTTAGTGGCACATTTCGAAGTCGCGCTGTGGGAGTCCAGTGACGGGCTACCAGGAGGTTGGCAACCAATGGCACTTGATATGGACGGTTGCTGTCTGGAGACATTTATATGTCGTCCAATCAGAGCTGCTGCCACCGCCCAGCGGCCACCCAACTGTCGCCCGTTGTTATTAGTTAATGTAGCCCGACTGGCTACATTAATGACCATGCCACTGATTTTCAATAAAAACGTCTGCCTCCCCACCACGCGTTGGCAGTTGTGTTTGTGACTAGCCTTATCTGTAACTCTGGTGTATAAACATCAGAAAGTGGAACAAGAAACTCAAATCATTTGGACTTTTTCTTATATCCATGTATAACTGTGCCAAAAGCAAATAAACCCACATCTTCAGCTGCATAAAGGACTATTTTGACATCAGAGGAACAAATTTAGCTCATGGCTCACTTTAGAGTCAAAGCTACGGAATAAAAAAGGAAAGGATTTACAATGATCTCCTGAGAAAAAGCAAATTGCATCCATTTAGAAAAGACTACCCAGTGTGTTGCAGTATATTAGAGCGCAGACCAACAATGCAGCACAATCACTATTCCTCCATCTGTCGCCGGGGATAATCAATGACTATACAGTGGCAGCGAATAGACTGCTGATTCCATATGGCTGCCAAAGAATAGACAATCATTGACTAATCAGAACCTGATAGAAGCCACATAGGACCGAGCCCAGCTGCTGTGCCTCCAGATCTGAACTGTAATCACATTAGATATTATTGATCCGCTAAACTGAGGGGTTACTGGTTGTGTGTTTTTTTTTTTAATCCAATAGTTAGAGCGCCTGTAATTTCCAAAGTCACAGGTGTGTAATTGCAAACTTGAACTGCACCGGCGACCCTTAGGATTACGCAAATCAATCCATACTTTCATCTCGGAAATGAGATCCCCTCCCCAAAAAAAAACCCCACATCCGCGTGAAGAAGGGTAATTAGAAGTTTTCGCGCAAAGACGCACTCAGATATTCCAGTGGCGCGCTTCAGGCTGCTGCAAAACGTCCGCACTGCACTGCAGAGATATTGATGTCTTAATACAATAAAAAGGAAAATAAACATTATTATCCTGATCGTTATAATTATCTTCAGCCCAGAGGCTCCAGCTGAATAATTCATAGGGTGCTTAATTAAATGGGTAGACGGGTCTGCCTGCGCAGATACGTCTGTTTGTGTCTACTGTCGTCTCTCGGACAGTAACATTAAATGAGCGTAAATATTCAATCATCCTCCAGGGGGGGGTGGGACAAGTTGATACTTTGACAGCCCAGTTTGCCCTTCATCGTAGAGTCGGGCTGCTGTTTAACGTTGCAGAACTAAAGGAAGAGCTGGTGAAATGGGCAACTCGCCGCCGCTCTCCACTGAACAACTCCTGCGACCTCCACGCCGAGCCGAAACGAGCTCATCACATCTGAAGATGTCTTTTGTGGAGTCAAGGCTGAGGTTGGTGATTGATGGCTCTGCTTACAGAGATTCCTTTCATTCAGTGATTATTGTATCAACCGCAGAATTAAAGCGCCTTCGCCGCCTCTGACACTGATAGTACTTATGGAGAGCGTGGATGGATTTACGGCACCGTTACACACGTTCAAGGAAACAACCATGTGTTCAAAAAAGGCTCCTTAACTGTCTTAGGGCATGGGGTTATGGCTTTCAGAGGTACGTCTTTAAATGAAAGATGGTGTTCAAAGGAGCAGCATAGTGGTGTAGTGGTTAGCACTCTCACCTCAGTACAAGAAGGCTTTAGTTCAAACCCCAGTTGGGTTCTTCCTCAGACATGCATGGGTTTTCTCCGGCCTCCTTCCACAGTCCAGACACATGCCCAACCCTTACCCTTGTGCTATCCTAGGCACTATAACATTGGGAGTTGGGTCATCTAGACCCACTAGACAGTGCGCTGAACTAGAGGGCTGCATTGGGATTGGGTCCCGCCGGGTCCCACGGGACCCAACACAAGTCTCGCGCGATTGGGCAGTTTGAATTGTGCTGCGGGCGGCAAAAAAAAAAAACCCGCGGGATCAGTGCTGCCATGAATATCTCATGAATATATATTAGCGGACTACGTTAGGCTGTGCGGCTGTTGGAGTCTTACGTACGGAAGCTCCGTGAAGGCAGCAGGTAGAGACGCCCAATGGCCTCTGTCATCTAACCTGTTGTTGGGGGTGTGCAACGCCCCGCCTCTTACTAAGAGCGCGCTTCAGGCCGTCTGTATGCGCGCGCACACACGCACACTTTTAACCGAACAGGATTTGGGAAAATATATTTAATATTTAAGTTGCACATTACACAAAAGAGGAATGCATGAAAAGATGAGGCTGGAGGAGGGACATGAATCCCTTTAATATTATCAATAAAAATACGTGTTTTTTTCCTGCGGGACGGAAGACGATACAAAATCAATGCATCTCTATTACTGTGCGGGACTAAATTCTCGGAGTTTTGCGGGTGCGGGCGGGAGTGGAACGCATACGTTGCGGTAGCGGGCGGGATTTGTCAGAAATTCAGCGGGCGGGAGCGGGATGAAGAAAATAGTCCCGCGCAGGGCTCTATGCTGAACCTTTTGTCTTCAATGATTTGTGATCTTCACTGGTGTCCATGGATTACATGAAATCTTTCCACCTTTATCCACATTTGACATGGTAGGGAGAACACGTCAAAGTAAGGATCGGGTCATCCATAGGATTGCACAAGGGTTAATTGTGTGGTGGTTTATTGGTATCTCTAAGTAGTCCCTTAGGTGTGAATTTGACTATGTCCGATTGTCTCTGTGTTATCCTGCAATAGACAGGCAAACATTTCACTGTCTACACCGATTTTGTTCATCAGTTATAGGCTGATTCCCAGAATGGGAACAAAGTGGCAAAACAGGGCAAACTTTCTGAGCTGTAGGCCACTACAGGTGCTAAAATTTGACAGAAGGGCCAAACCAAGAGCAGATATGTGGTGTAGTGGAGTGTTTTGGTAATCTACCACATAAAAGAAAGAAAGAACACAGAATCTGGACAAAAACATGCTCTAATTTGGGTTGGAAAAAAACAGAACATTTTGTAATTTTTGTTCCAAAAGCAATTTTTTTTTCTTTTCATTTTAGTGCCAATCAGACCTATAGGTTATTGTCCCTTAGGGAAATATGCAAAATTAGAGAAAAACTTTGTTCATGTGGTGTTGGAATAATCGGAAAAATGCCTGTCCGACAGCAAATCTTCCAACGACACTTGAATTCAGAACATCTTTGTGCACCTAAGCAAAGGTACATTTATTTGTAGAGCACCATCTTTGGGGAGACAAGAATCACAAGGACAATGAAACATTATTATTGAATATCAATGTACAGTTAATTTTTCAAGTTTGGCAGGCCAGATGAAATAGTTTAACAGGCTGCTTTAGCCCCCGGGCTGTAGTTTGCCCTCACCCTGGTCTAGAGGATGGATGAGTGGAGAACACAAATGATAAGTTTATGCTAAAACTGACTTTAAAAGTGTCTGTCTCAGTTTTTTCAACATAAAAACACAGTTTCTCATATTTAGATTATGTTTGATTTCCCCTCAATACTCCCTTACACCTATTAGACTATATAAAGTGCAGGACTATATCCAGCGTTCTGGAAAATTTGGATGATTTATAAAAAATACATTTAAATACCTACACAATACAATGCATTGTGGTATATATTTGCCAATCTAGCGAGCATCAATGCACACCGAGGCTTCAGGAGTCTGCTAGGAAATTTCTAGGAAATGTAAATTGTGTACCCTGAAAAAATGCTGAATGCCCTAAAGACAGTGGTCCCTCCCTACATCTTGGTCCATCTTTCGTGTTCTCGCTGTTTTGTAGATTTTCTTCAGCGAAATTTTGTATGTTTAATTTCGTTTTTTTTAAACAGCGCATTGCGTCTCGATTGACTGTAGACCATTGTCAATTATTGCCTGTCGTGTCTCCTGTACAGAATGCGTAAAACGCAGAAAACGCTTGTCCATTCCTTTTATAATAAAATATCTTTCTTTTCCTTCTATAATACTGTACGTGCATTTTTTTCAATGAAGGATTGAACTTTGAGAGTTTAACCCAGAGAGAAAAGTGTTAAAAACGTTCATGTCTGAGAAAAGTGTAGAAAATTTGTATTGAAGAGTTTTACCGCAGTAAAACAACCGTAATAATACTTCACAAATTTCGTAACCCTTGCGATCAACGACGGAACACCGTGGTACACTAGTGGAGGAAATCAGACACAACCTGTTGCTGAAACCAGGGGATGCTGGCAGTGACCTCAAGGCTTCTTGGAAAGTCCAAAAACACGTTAAGGCCACTTTCACTGCTTGGTCCTTCTTTGTTGATGAAAATGGAGCCAAAGGAGGAATCAAGACTCGTGTTTACAGGTTTATGAAGGAAAGGTTTAAATAGAAAAAATTCTTCATATAATTTGCTGGTGTAAATGGTCAAAGCACAGTAGTGTGTGCATCTGTGCCACCAGATAGTTAGCACACATTGGCATACATAAACACATACATACTGCCAAAACAACAAAACATAAACTGAGAGACATATGGAGCAGTTTTTTATGTGCAAACACACCCAGACAGGACACATACAATGTGAAGCATTGCGGGAATCTTGAAGGCTTTTACACCAGAGCTTTAGCTCCAATGTTGCCACTTTTCCAACTACTCTACTTTCAACTCTTCGACTGTTTACACAATGAACATAATTCCAGCAGATTCTGAAGCTGAGAAAAGAAGCTTTGAGCTGATATGTGACACTTTACAGAAGTGAATTGTTCTGGCAATATGCTAAATCAGTCACAAAGGAGAGCAGCTTTGAGCCATTAGGCAACACTATGTTAGCAATGTGTTGCATATCGGTGCAAAGGCGATATGAAAAACTTCTTTTCTCCACGTCAGAATCAACTGGTTGACGGTGTAAATAGCTCCAGTGTTACGGTATGTGTCATATAGGTGTCTCCGGCAATTTCCCCGGTGTTAAGCTATGTTCACATTGCCCCCCGCAATGCGTGTTTTAAGCAACTATTGATAATAAAAATCCACGTAAACACACGTGCGTTTTGGTCTACCGCTGTTAAAACTCTCACATTCACGCGACGCTACGTCAGTTTGTAAAACCCTTTTCAGGCTCTATGTATGACACGGGCATCCACTGAACACGTGTTAATAGTTTAAGCAGTTGAACTTTGACCAATCAGGTACTCAGATTTGATAGTGACGTATGGATAGTGTCCTTTTTAGTTTACGGAAGGGCCAATTGTTTGAAAATTGATGATGTAGGAGAAAGAATACCGATATCTGCGCGGCATCAGGTCTTTCATGGCCATGTCACACAGCAACTACGTATATTTTGCACATTTTCCGTGTTTCGTGATTCATGCATGATATATGTTATTCATCGTCATTTGTTGATGAGCGCAGATGTCTGTCAAGAGTTTCAGCCGATGAGTCTTTACGTGAATTTGGTTTTTAACGGTTTCAACATTTTTGGTCGGTTGAGAATTACGCTGTTTTTTACGTAGTTTATACCCAATCATTAAATAAATCACACGCGATTGTGCGTGATTTTTGTGAGATGCATGAGCAAATTTGCAGCTTTCGGTCACCAATGTATAACTTTTATTTCGTGTATATGGGCAAATTTGCAGCTTTCGGTCACCAATGTATAACTTTTATTTCATGTATATGATGCACACATAACGTTAAAATTATGTAATTGACGCACAGATTTTTTGGCTTTTACATTGATTTACATGTTCTTTGTGTTGTTCATTCGTACTTCATCTGTGGTTTTAGCATGGTTCTTTCGTGATACATCTGAAAATTTCACGCAAAGACCACAACTTTTCTCTCTTTTTCCGCATACACTTATGACAAACTTTCATTTCGTCCAATATCCGCAAATTGTACACGGCCTTAATAAAATAGAGCTGTGAAAGCACGATTGAGCATGATTCGTGATATTTCCACCATGTCAACATTTCGCTCCAATTCTCTTTCAACTGTGAGTGCATGCACTAATATCGAGTAGCAACAGTCCAGTGTGAACACAATATTCCGCTTTTAGTGTGTTTTTGAACACGCATCACATGCCCGATTTGTACGAAGCATTGAAGGCTTAAGGTGTGCTTTTTAATCACTATACTGCCACCCAATGAGCGACTTGACACCACTTTTCTTCTAAACCCTCCCCAAGTTCCAAATCTGCCCTCTGTGGCTTCTTGTAAAACTTGAGTAGCAATTACCAGACAATATTCAAATGTATGTAAACAGCAGTTCAAAAGACAGAGTAAGAAATTACATAACTTGGCCGCAGCAGCACACAACAACAACGCACATGTTAATTGATCCCTCTGCAGAGTCTGCAACCTGACAAACTCAAACAGCATCTGACAGTCAATGACGGTCCTTCAAGCAAGCCGGCTCAGAGATGAAAAGAGGGAGCAACAGAGCATACAGTGCGTGGGACAAGAATAATAAACATGCAGATCTACTGTATCCAGCCCACAGCCTCTAACAATGTGTCAGATGTATGTTGACAAGATCGCTTTACCTTAGATTCTATACTGTGTAATACAGAGGTGTTTATACTTGCTGTGCAGATGTAATTATTTGAAACCAATCATGTTGTTTTTGCATAAATCCTTTCTGTTTGAGACTCACAATTTCCATTTTTCTCATTATCTTTATCTATTTCGTAGTATTAATCTCCACTGACCTTTTTGCAGACCTGTCTAGTCAACAATGAGGAAAATTTAATTTGCTCTCAACTAAAAAAGTAAAGGTAGTGGTTTTGAATTTAAAGTGCAGCTCTGTCACACCAGGTTGAAGTGCACCTTTCCAGAATTATAAATATCAGGCGTAAAGGAAAAAAATTGATTCTGCGATATATCGCGATAGTTCATTTGGCGATATTTGTATCGATTCAAAATTCTGTCAGGACGATATTTTTTAATTTTTTATCAGCGTCCTTCAGCGACTGACTCTTGTTTTTCACAAAAACCTTCAACCGCTAGTTTGCAACACACTACGCTGAGCTTCTTTGAGCAGCTGTTGACCGCACAAAATAACAAAATCTCAGCGAGAAGCAGCTTGTTTTGTTGTCATGAGACATGCACTACTTAGTTTTTACTTGGGATGGGTACTGAACCGACACTCTGTGCTATGTTGCTGCCAGTATCATATAAAAACGCAGAGTGCTGTGCTTTGCATTTGTATTTGTTAAAAATAAATAGCACTTTATTTCCTCAATCATACTTTTAGAACCTTATTGATTAAGGCACATTCATTCTATTTTTTTATACTGAAAATTATTTTGTTAGATATTTGTTAACTATTTTGACAATGTTGACCTATCCCTTTAAGAAACAAATATATTTTAAGTTACAAAATAAAAGTACTATGAATTTGCTTAAGTAAAAGCAACTTGTATATATGAAATACAGTTGCAGTGCTTAACATTGCATTAATTAAATAAAATGAATGTTATTTTATTACAATGAAAGGCGTATTAATATTAAGGTAGAATGTTTTCAGTCACACCAAAAAAAAAGAAGAAAATGTGTTCCAGTACAAAAATGCGATATGTATCATATCGCTGGACGAGTATCGGGATGGGTATCTTATCGGCAGACTCTTACCGCCACACACCTCTAGTAAATATGATTGAAATCGATTTGAATTGTGACAGGTCTTTCCAGATTTAGAAAAAAATTATGATTGAAGAAACTAAGAGTAAATGATAGCATGCTAATACCGTAAAGGACTAAACTAGCTAGCATGCTAAAGTAGTCGTTTTAACAAAAGTAATCACACTTTCCCTGAAAAAATAGCTTCATAATGTTGATTTAAGAATTTTACGAAAGTAATAAACCATTCACACAGAGCATTATAATGTTGAAGTTAAAAGAAATCACAATTTACGTCAAATCAAATGGCGTGCTAATTTTTATATTCAAGATAATGTAAATCAAAATAAACTTTGGCACCAAAAGCTAACATGCTAACACTATAACAGGAAAAAACCTCAATGCTCCTGTAAATAAAATGCCAGTATTTAATAAAAGTATAATATTGAATTTAAAAATATTAGCATGCTACTAACATAAAAATTAGCCTAAATTATCTAAACGCTAACTTTGTGCTTCACAACCTCCTTTCCTCCCCCATTCCCTTCGGGGGGAGATGACTTATCGTTGGCCTTTCTTCCCACTCCTTCATTTTCATATCCATTGTTTCACTTCCCAATCCAGAAACCCAAACGCTGATTAGTGAGTTAATTTAAAGTCAGCCCCGATATTTTTAAACGAAAGATGTCACTCGTTTAAAAAAGTCGATTGAAATACTTTAAATCTGCACTGTAAAAACAGGCCCCTCAAAAATATGTCTAAAACTCTTGCCCCCATTGGCAGATTTTATTTAAAAAATTTAAAAAAAAATTGGTCCAACCAAGAATTATTTTTTTAAGATCAAATTCCAGTGACGGAGACATGTTCATTCAAGCTACAAATATTTTGCAATTGAAAAACTAAGATTATTTCCTTGCTAGACAGACAATAAGTCAAATAATCTTGAAACTAAGGTCTTTTTACTTCCTAGAGAGTCAGTTTTTCCTGTGTAAATACTCAAAATCCCAATTCATTGTCTGTACATAAGACTATAAGGCATAAAAAAGGAAGGCAAAGGTCAAAAAGAAAAGGAAAATAGCAATTTAAAGCACAACAAACAATAAAATACGATAGTTTATAGATAAGCTATAATGATACAAAACCAGTTATATTAATATTTGTTGCATTTACTATGAAATCACAATACCTTTCTTACAATCCTACTTTTTGATATTTTTTATCATTAAAAATATTTCTGAAAGCCTTTTTTTTCCATTCAAGGCAGAATATAGTTACTTCTGTTGAAATGTCTATAAATCAGCCACACAGAGACTGATTTAACTACAGATAATTAAAAACACTGAAAGTTTACCCAAAGGAAAGCACATGTACTATTTTAACCCTCACTCCAACGCTTTGATGCTGATCCACACAAATCTTTGCAAAGCACCTACATAAAATGTGTATAAATACATATGTGTATGTATTTGGTACGTTTGGTAGTATGCCCATGTTCAGCTATTTTACCAGCACACGCACACACATACATATCGATACACATATGTGTATTATCATATGTATACACATGTATACATACATACATATATGTGTGTATGTATTGTATTTGCAAAGTAGGTTAGCATTGGCACACAAGCAAATGTACCAAACCCCATAAGACCACCACAGACACACACATACATGTGCATGCACAAAAAGTGTGAGGAGCATCGACTTGTTCGGTGCAGCTGTGTTGCCTCTACTGAGTGTCTGGTGATTAGGTTTGCAGTTTCAACCTTGGGGCAACTGAAGGCGAGGAACATAACAGAGTGTGTTTGTGTGTGCTACCGGAGGCCACAAGCATTATTGTATCAGGGCTAGGTGTATTGTTTCAACCCTGAAGTGATTCCGCACACAGCAATAGGCTGACCCATAAGTGAATGCTCTTAAAATGGTTTTCATGGCCCAAGCTTTGGCCCACGTTCTTCAATTCACTTAGAGGAAGTCTGTCATTTTGAGGGCGATTTCTCCATCAAAGCGCGTAGAACATCTCATTTCTCTCTCTGTTATTCATTTTGGTACTAATATCCACGCCACCAAAGAAAACTATTGCGCTTTGATTTGAATAACTAACTTTGAAACCCAATACACAAAATTAAGTTTGCTTCATTTCACAGAAATTCCAATCAGACGGGCGCGCTAAAAAACCCTAATAAACTAAAGGAAGCTTCAGTACACATACACACCCCAGATCAGTTATGATCAGTCAAAAAATCTGTTTTCTTTTTGTTTTCTCGCATTTCTCACATTAATTTCTGAACCTATTGGTCATCTTAATGCCAGAGGAGACAAAACATTTAAAGGAGATGTGGAACAGTGCTTCAGCTCATTGAACACATCCTACAGAGCAAAGATGTATAGATTTTTTAGGATTATGTTGAGAAAACCACTATTACAATAATCTATAGGACTAAATCCTAGTAATTACTCTATAATGCTCTGAAGGATAAAGATAGAAAAATTAATGAGTCTAAAATGTTTTGAGCATTGTGCGCAGTCGCCATATGGTTTGGCACTTAAAGGCGTATGATGATGGGTTTTATGGCCAAGATGGTACATATGGCCAGTACAGTTAAATGGTAATGATATGGCAGCACTTCGTTTACACTAAATCATTATCAGAAAAAGGTTGTTTATGGTGAAAAAAATAAAGAGGAAAATAAAAATCACCTTTTTGAGGTAGATTCAGCTACAACGATGGAGTATTACATTCACCACTCTAAAAATCGTAATAAATAAATTTATAAGAATAAAGTCGAAAAAATTATCAGGAAAAAGTCACAATTTTAAAGATTAAACGAAAAAATACAGCTGATGTTCACCAAGGAACGCGTACGGTATACTCTTGTTGCCACTGAGCAGTACGGTCCGGTCTGGTCCAGTTTAGAATGGTCCAGGCAGGCGTTTCTAGTCAAAGTGGGACTGCCATGGCTCATACAGGGAGTAGACCGATTGTGTAGCTTTGCATCATAGTAGTGTGACTACAGCAAAGGCGAAGCTATGAAAAACAACAATGGAGGTTGTCCAGTATCTTTTTTTTTTCTCATTTGGCTTTTGGTATTTCGTATATGCAAAATATTTAATGTTGTTTAAGAGAAGATTGCGTAATAAAGGCAAAAAAAAGTAATGAAAGCTGTTTGGTAATGTTGGTGCTGGTTTGGCGCTTTCTATTGTTGTCATGACCTTCTGCCAATCAATGGGTTTCATCGTGTGATGACAGTAGCTCCATCCTAACCTGTACATTCCAGTTTGCCATGAACCTACGACCAACGGGGGCCCAGAAATGGTATGCTTCAGATCTATTTTATAATAGAAACGTTTAAAATACCAGACCGGACCTTACGGTACAGCTCAGTGGAAAAACTCACATTATTGTAAATGGACTGTAATAAGATATTTACAATCTGGTTTCAAAACAGTTTTATCTTCCCTTTATATTTTCTGATTAAAGAATGACTTTGATCCTTACAGATTTTATTTCATATTTGATAACTACATTTTTTTTTTTGATTGTTTGTTCCAGAACTGAGTTACGGGGGGTGTCCCAGTACGGTGGGGGTTGTGGTCTTTTTGACTACGTTCACATAGGCCCGGGTTTACTGATTTTAGATCTGATCAGGGGATGACCACTGAGCTGAAAAACTAACTTCATATCAGCTCAATCTAAATCAATGGGTCACATGACCACCCCTTTCATCTCTTTGCAGTCATCGATTGAAACTAGTTAATTTCCTGAGGGTGTTAGTGGGTTTAACAGCAGTAAGTGGTGCATGCCAGCGATGCACTAATTGAGAACATCCATCGTCTTTTGCTTCCAAGGTAAACACGTCAAAGTTATAGCGCTGCCATTTTAAGCATGTGTAGAAATCAATGGTTTTCATGTGGAAGCATTAAACAAGACTGTTCAGCAAATGTTGAGAACCAGAGTAAGTTTGAACATGACTTGTGTCATGGTGAATGGTTACAAAAATACACAAACTTGAGTCCAGCTGATGGATGCTACACCAAAACATCAAGATGTAAATAGAACACTTCCCAATAACAGCGTCGTTAAATCAAAAATGACAAAACAAGACAGGCTGATTTGCAGATAATCATTCATTTATTGGTTACATGGTGAAATGCATCGACTGCACCGCATTTTAAAGCAGCCTCGGAGAGTGAGTCAAAGTATTACACTTACTTTTTAACATCTGGCGACTGCCAACAATTGACAAGTATGATTGGTAATGCTGCCCATTGCTAACCTAAGACCTTCAAATGCTAAGTGCTGCCAAAGCTAATGAATATATTGTCTAAAGCTAACGCTAATACTTCCCAATGATAATGCTGCCCTAAGCCAATGATAATGGCTATGTCCAAATTCCTTCACTACTCATTTCATTCGCCATTTTCCAAATCAACAATTCCAAGATCGAGTGCCCTAGAAATTTCCCAGAAGTCTCTGCGAAAAACCAGTGTACATCGATGGTCACTAGATTGGCTAATAAAGACCACAATGCATTGCGTTTGAAACATTTTTGCGGAAAAATTATTTCAAATGATTTTTTTTAAATAAACCATCAACATTTTTATCTTCAGAACTAAGTGGATTCATAACTGGTCGTCGCAAAACGCTCATATCAATGAGATATTGGCCTCATGAAATTGATGACGTCATATTTGCAGTTTAAAGAAGAAGAAAAAAGTATTGAGCACGCTGTCCAAATTGCTTTTAAAATCCAGGGCAGTAGAGTCCCGCACCATTTAGTATTTTAGTAGTTAAGGAGTAGGATGGGAATTCGGACATAGCCCATGTTGTCCAAAAGGCCAGTGGTGCCCAAAGCTAATCCTAATGCTGCCCAATGCTAACGCTCATGCTGCCCAAAGCTAACGCTAATGCTGCCCAATGCCAACGCTAATGAGGCTCAATGCTAATGCTGCCCAGTGGTAATGCTGATGCTGCTTTATGCTAACACTGCCCAAAGCTAACCCTAATGCTTCCCAATGCTAATGCTGACAAGTGTCAACGTTAGCATGCTACTGCTGAATGTTACCTCAACACTTATAAGCTGATACTAGACATATCAATACAGTGATCCCTTGCCATAACACGGTTTACTTTTCACGGTTTCGCTACTTCACGGATTTGCATCGTGTATTGTGTTCTGCATTCTGATTGGCTAAAAAGTCCCTCTGCTTCTTCTCTACCTGTGTGTCAATGACGTTGCAGTTTAATATGTACACGTATGTAAATCAGCTTGCCAAATTAACATTACGTAATGTGCAAATTCTCTTGAAATTTCGAGTTTCTCTAAAACCCATAGAAAAAGAGCGACAACATCTGCCTATCACTATGTTCTTCTCCTGAACAAACACAGCTGCACCGCGGGCTTCAAAAGAAGAAAACACTGCAGAGCGGAGTCAGGATGCAGCGGCTCAGTCTGAAGAGCAGTGAAATACACCTGAGTCACTATTTGTCCCACTGTACTTTGTATCTTTTTCATAATCATTTTAAAGTTTCTCCCGTTAAATCCAATTACTCTCGGGTCGCGGTGGGCGGGGCTAATCTCCGCGTTTTTAAGCGGAAAAAAAAATCTGAAGTACTTTTATTTGTGAAACAAATGCTTGAGCCTGTAAAATGGTTTGTTCTTTCTTTTCAATGTATAATAGAGTATTTAATTGTATAATACTTGTTCAGAAAATAGAGGTTTCTACTTCACGGATTTTGCCTATCACGGGTTCTTTTTGGAACGTAACCCCCGCAAAAAACAAGGGTTTACTGTAGTGTCACAGATATAAGTAATGCCTTTACTGTTACATTTTTTATGATCTGCTTGCTACCATAACAAAAACATCTATGACAGAAAACGCAAGCAGCTTTTGCATATCGAAACAAATGTACATCCAATGCAAAATGTTTTTTTTATATTTTAGTGCAATTATTCAACGTACAGACTTGTTGTGGTGTGATACCAGTTCCATAGTTTTATAACATTCAATCCCAGACATTCCTACCCAAGTCGCTCCCTCAAAAATGTGTCTAGATTTAGCTTTACCTCAGCAGAGCAAATACAACAATAACTCCAGAGTCAAAATAATCTCCCACTTTGTCTTCTCAGCATGCCCTTTCGATTCTTTCCCCCCGCTTTCTCCCTTTCTCCGACAAAGTCCTATAGAGCTAATCTAATGTTAGTTCTGCTCAGTGGAAGCGGATGACCTTTGAGTCAAGGTACTTTCATATCCACCATGGTCTGAGCACCTAATGGTGTATGTGTGGTCTGAGCAACCGCGTTTCATCCGCAACCCAATGATGGCCGTTTAATCAAATTTGTTCCTCGTCGTCTCAACTCCTTTTGTCTTTTTTTTTTTAATTTTCTCTCTTTTTTGTTTTGTTCTTCCAAAAACAGAGGAAATCCAACTCAGTGTGTGGGGAAGGAGCCACATGTACACTGTTTGTGTACGGGGGCTCCTTGACTCAAAGCGGGTAAGACAATAGTGTTTGCTGCTGGCTGGCTCCTCAGCTGACACGCACAAACACAGCTCCAGCTGGGACCCAGTGACAGGCGCAAGATGCCCAGGTGGTGGAGGAAACCCTGGAGCTCTGCCCAGACTGGCACTGGAGAGGCTGCCTACACACTTAACAGAAATGATCACACACATGCATATAGAAATGCGCTCATTTGCAGATACTTACACACACCCATAAATCTGCTGTTCCTGCAGACTGTCACACGCACAAAGGCACACTCATGCTTATTCTCCACCTTCTTGCAATTAACAATGCTCCTATAGCTGGAGGCGCAGAGGAAATGAGGTTTTGGTTTTGTAACCATGTGTGTGGAAGAGTGTGAGGCAGCCAGAGAGAGTTGTAAGAGGGAGAGGGATTAAGCAGGAGGTGGGTGGAAGGTTATGGTTGGTGGAGGAAATATAATGTGTGGCATATGTACTTAAGGTACAATAATAGCGGCGGATAGGGGGCGGTCTACATGTCCGCGTGCTTGGGCGTTCAGCGTGCCTAAAGTCGTTCCAAGCCCGTCCCTCTCCAAATATCATGTTCAGAGGCTGCAGTTCACTCCTGTCTGTCTGATTGTGTTGTTGTGCAGTCATGGCTAATTACCCTGATAGTCTGTTGACAGCGCTGAGACAATTAAAAAGCCAAATGGAAAACAGGAGGGGGAACATGTCTGAAACGTCCTCACTGAGAGCTGAACTGAGGAATGATTCATCTCCAACATGTGTTTATGATAGGAACTGATTTACAGTCGAAAGGGATGGAGTTTGTTTTGCAAATTGTAAGATCCCCCGCTCCCATGTTCGCTGCAGACCAACGGCGGTTTGAGGGTTTGTTTGCTTTGCCAAACGGCGTGCAGACATCAGGAGGGCAAAGGAGAGATCCCAACAGCAAGTCTGAACAAAGTCAGAGGCTCGACTGTTGACCCCTAGGGGAGTAAACTGATATTGAGAGTGAAAACTGATCCAACGTCAGCGTCTGTTGCTTCCGAAAGTACAGAAAAATATATAAACCATCCATTTCAGTCTCTTTTTAAATCATACTCTCAGAGTATGAATATCTAGAGAGAGAGTATCTAGCGACCGTGTCACACATCCACTATGATCATTTTGTGTTTATAGCAACTTATAACGATCTTTGACAAATATTCACATTATACTACATGATATTATACAAAATATTCAGTTTAACTATGTGTTATGACTTTGGACTTGACTTGAAACTTATCACCATATCTGGAAAAATGTGAAATACAAAGAGCTTGGATTTGACTTGGACTTGTGAAAAGGGACTTGTGAGGATCTCAGGTTCTGTTGTTCTTTCCTGCTGACAATTAGCAGATTAAGCAAAAGAGTCACTTTTAGAGTTTGTTTATATGTAAAAGGGGCAGCAACTTGGAATTATCAGATAATCCTTTAAGCATGGTAATTCAATCCAATGTTTGGACAGTCAACCCAACCCAACAAACTGGGCATAAGCATCCCACAGATGCAACTGTAATTCTACTCCACTTACCAGGAGCGCAGCTACTGGGGACCAAGGGTGGCAGCTGCCCCCAGGGAAAATGCTTTACCCCTATCCATCTATATTATTATCATTATTGACAGAAATTAAGAAATCATTATTACAAGCTTCTTAAAGGATTGCAAAAATAACCAAATATTTAGTATATTTAAATGAAATAAAAACAAAAATCTGCCTAAAACTGTTGGAAATACATATTTTTGATCCTTCTATTTGGAAAGTCTTATGTGCTCCGCCATAAAAACAAATGCTGTAGTTCCACCCCTTACTATCTTTAAAAAAACAATCAGAGCTAATATGCCAATCTGCCATTTTCTTAACTATTTTACTCCCAAATACTTATTTTAAGTAAAACTTTTGTCTATTTTTGCAGTTTTATTGTTTATCTCTTAAATCATCTTTCTTATGTTAAACGGTTCTGTTTTTCCTTGACGTATGATGCTAACCTCTGGGCCGGGTTGCCACAGAAAAAGGCATCTTTAACTAAATATTTCAAAAAATAAAGAACATAATTTACAACTGTTGTGTCTGTTACAGAAAGTTAAACTGAAACAGCAACGTCAACACCAGAAAGAGATTTTTCATTATTTCAGAGCAGCATTTTAGTTTTGTTTTTAGCGGATAGCGCAAGCTGTCCGTAAAAACAATAGTAATTTAAATGAGTTGAAAGAAAAACTATTCTTCATTTTGCTTTTGAGCTGCTTTAAAATAAATTCTACATTTAATCATAGCAAGCTAGCAAGTGTTAGCATGCTAGCACACCGTTGTGGTGCATGTTAGCATTCTAACATACAAAATTAGCATAAAGTTTAGCTTCAAGGCAATCATCGGAAAACGTAAAATAATTTTTTTTTTTATAAGCCGGAGAAAACAGTGGGGTAGTGTTTAGCGCTCTTACCTCAAAGCAAGACAGCCCTGGTGTGAATCCCAGCTGGAGCCTTCCTGTGTAGAGTTAGCATGTTCTCCTCGAGCATGTGTGGTTTTTCTTCGGCTACTCCGGTTTTCTCCCACAGTCCAAAAACATGCTTTATAGGTTATTGGTGTCTCCTCTAGTTGGTGTTGGCGTTTCCCCAGTGCGGTTGTGGTGCCCTGCAACTGACTGGCAAGTGCTAGAATCCTAGCATACCTTCACGATGAACATTTACGTACAAATGTTAAAAATTAGCCTAAAACAACTAGGTTTAGCCTCGTAGCGATCATCTGAAAACCTCTAATAAACTCTTAAAAGCGAGAGAAAACTTATGTGGTAATTTATTAACTTGAATCTCTTCTTTTTAAACAATTCTTGAAAATTGTGAGAAATGTTACCACTGTTGATGTTGGCCTTTTTTCTCCCCTCCTCTAGGATTATTTTACATTTGTTTTTTTCTCCCAGTTTTTGCTGAGCAGACTCTGAAAATATGAAAATCACCCCAGGGTAAAATAATTTTCTTTCATAATCAGATTTACAGCCCTAGCTTTTCTGAAAAACAACAAAACAAAAAAAGTAACATTTCATGCATCTGCGGGCTGCATATATAACCTTTATCAAACACAGCTTTCAATGGAGAAACCTGCATAAATATGAGGCCAGTCTGTCTCACAGATGATAGCATCATCCATTTTGTACACATGCTACATACAAATGGAATTAGCATAAACATGATTAGGGCATTAAGCCGAGTACGAGTTATTTTGAGGCGCGTGCTTTGGCTGAGAGCAGGTTTATTGCGGATTTATGGGATTTTTGGCAAAGAATTTTAAAAGACGCTGAAGAAAACACAAGGCGCGGTGTGAAGCGAAGGTTTGGAAATGTCTGTTTAAGCATCATTTCATCCGTGAAAGGGAATCCAGTGTCTGCATGAGGCCTGCACACACACACAAAGAGCTTTTGCTGTCTCATCAAACACAATCTCCGCACACCCAACGGTTCCCAAGCATTAGACACAATCCTGGTGGACTTTGCTGCTGGGAAATATTCTCAACCACCTCGCCGCTTCAAATCATCCAGATCAGATTCAGTGGGGGGGGCAAGCTTGGCATCAGAGCTGTCGCTGTTGACTGACTCCATATTGGGCCTTCGAGGTTCATGGGGGTGTGGGAGGGGATGGGCATGGTACAGTTGGCAGGGTTGTTCACTTAAGGACAGTGTGTGTGTGTCTGGCGTGTGGGGGGACATGTCTAAATCCTGGTGAGCTGGCG
The DNA here is from genome assembly GCA_037389245.1 of Oryzias sinensis. NCBI lineage: Eukaryota > Metazoa > Chordata > Actinopteri > Beloniformes > Adrianichthyidae > Oryzias > Oryzias sinensis. Next base: position 4,552,967 of record CM074505.1, on the reverse strand, counting down.
GGATCAGAGCTGGCAGTACTCCTCCGTCTGACACCAGCTCCTTCTGTACCCTCCAGGGGAGCCCAAAATCAGGCCATGAGGGCCGGCGTCCTGCTGGTTTTCCAGAAACCGTACCTTATCTGCTGCTGATTACCTGGATCAGGTGTGTTTAGCCAATGAGGAGCTTCAATGGCTGGATGGTTGGAGAACACGTAGGACACGGCCCTTGAGGCCTGATTTGGACACCCCTGTGAGTCTAGACATCCTTCGCAGCCGCTCCTCATGGAGCCAACCCCCCTCATTTCCTCCATATGTTTACTCCATAAGCTTTCATTATTCTACAGGTAAAAGCAACATACAAAATAAAGCTTTATGGCCTTCATGCAGGTTCATACTTGGCCGGTTTTTGTTGTCCGCAACAACTGTAACAAACTCCTAAATGGTGTTTATATTTTGAGCCTGATGCGATTTTCTTCAGCGATTTAGTAGTTTAGTATTTTCAATGTGGAGGACGTCTTGATCATCCACTTGCATCGACGGCAAATGCGCAGGTACACAGTGAGGCAGAGGAGGAAGTGGTTTGATCGTCCACTAAACAGAAACCGGGTAGATACGAGCTGTCTGAGGGTGAAAAATGGGAACATTTTTGGTGGCACGCAAGTGGCACGCATGAAACACCAAGGCTTTATACCGCTCAAAATTGTTCATAAACATGTCTTCTACGGAGATGCTGCAGGTGACAGATCATAGCAAACACTTTTGCAAGATGGAAGGGCAGGTAAGGGAGAAGTAGGTGAGATGGAGTCGCACTGTACGGATTGACCCTCCCAAGCCCAGCGCGCTGCGCTAGTGCCGTTCACTTGATAAATGTGCGCTCCTTGCATGAGCCTGACTGTTAGAATCTAGTAAATAAAAAAATCTGAGTTTGAACAGATAACCTAGAGACATCCAACAGGCAATTACGCATCGCCCCGTACGTGAGCAATTGTGCGCGATCAATAACGATTAACCTTGCTAACAAATAGAGCGTAGCGTAAAGGTATCATATGACATCAGAAGTACACAGCTTGCATTAGTTTACCAAATGTTTTTCAATCCACTTACCACACGCACAGCAATGCTACTTTCCATCTTCACGTCCCTTGAGGTGGCCGTTTGAGCCTCAAGGAAAAACTACAAAATGCGGTAATGCCTCTCTTCGACCAGTAACCTTCCTGAAGTTGCCGGTACGAGCTTCAAGGGGAACTGCAAAACCCACCTGATCTCCCTTAAGATGCAGCCACTCCTCTCTTGGACCCCCTTAAGGACCCGGACAACCTAAAAACCTGCAGCACCCATACAAGTCACTCAAGCGCCTAAAGGCCGTGTCACACAGCCGCTACGTACATTTTGCACGTATAAAAAATTCTGTCATACTTGAATATACATGAGAGAAGTTGATTAATTGCATTTGGATCTCATTGAATTCAGATGCAAATGCTTTGAATCAAGATAGCACTCTATATAAAAGGTCAGAGGTCAATAGCTTGATTCATTGTCGGTGGTGCGTGTGTTTTTTTCTAAAGGGGGCGGGGCCACGAGACTCCCTTAGGTTCTTGACGGCACATCTGTGCAGAAAACTCAGAAATTCAGCGTGAAGACACATTCTTCTCTCTGGCTGTGTTTCGTCCTGAGTTACCCCCCACCTCTGAGCCCCCCTGACAATACCCCTCTACACCCCCTCACAAGCTATCTTATGTGGCAGATGGGCAGTGTGTGACAGTGGGGTCAGTGGGTCACGCCCGTATGGGGTCTGGATCTTCCTTAGAGTGTGTGAGAAGTGTGTGCGCTGACCTTCTGCACACACACAGCACACACGAAAATGTTGTGTGTGCATGTGCTTTAGCTCAAGTGTCTCAGTTGTTGCACATATTGGGTATTTTAGGCAACAATGTGTGTTTCCAGGAGTTTATTTAAGACGACCAAACGACAGGAAATGCTTTTTAACCTGGTTTTGCATCACAAACACGCACACACCACCGCTGCGTCCCCCAGACCCCGACATGACATGCGTGACTCTGCCTGTGCGGCGCAGTCACGCATCTTCCCACAAATGTGTGTCGGGTAGAAGCCCGAGGCCGTGCTCGTCAGCGGAGACGCGCAGATTTGCATAATGAAATTCCCTCTATCGCGGCGCCGCAGAGGAAAACGCCACCCTTAACAAACTCTTTAGGCACCTGCACGCGTTTGATTAAAACAACACAAACCGTGTAGCCTTCAGTCCCACAGCTTTGGGCGTTGACACACCAAATTACACAACAGAAGGAAGAAAAAAAAAAGAGACGTTTTTATTTGTTTTTGTTCTCTAGTACTAAAAATTAAATGTTGTAATTTGTGGTAATCTTTGATTAGTGTGTGACTCAAAAACACTCAGTGAGTCAGAAGCTAAATGAAACAAGAAAGAAAGACGAAGTCTGGGTTTCATCTAATGAAGGAGAATGTTTAAAAATGCTCCAGATCATCCAACTCAACTGGATTATACAAAAAGTAGCTTACATTTTTAAAAAAAGATCTTAATTGTTGTCACTCAATGTTTCATCAGGAACTCCATAGTGGAGCAACGAACAAACGGGGGATAAACTGCAACTGGAGATGCAGACGAGTGGCCAGATGTTTTAAATTTAGTTTATTTAAAGACTCACTCTGATGAAAATTGTGTTTTTATTAATGTTACTGTGGCTTTTTTCTCATGAAGGATATTTATAAATAAAACTGAGCTAAAAAAAAGGCACTTCTTGGTATTAGTTTCTTTTTGTAAAACAGGATCCGGTGAGTTCAGATTCTAGTTGTGACATCACAAATACACTGGGCGCGCCACAAGGTCCCTGCTCCTCTCCAGTCTGATTAGAAGAGAAGCTTGCAGACTGGTTGCTCCCGTTTCCTCACACAGTCCTAAAACATGCTTTATAGGTTAGTGTGCGTGTGACCTGAACAGGTGACCTGTTCAGAGCGAACCCCCGCCTTCACCCACCAGTAGCTGGGATAGGCCCCAGCAACACCATGACCCTGAAAGGCGTTCAGCGGGCTCAAAAGATGGATGGACGGTCGGTATGCTTGTTGTACGATGACTTGGTGACTCGTAACCACAGTTCTAACAGCTCAAGCATTAGCATGTCAACTAAGCGGCATTTGGAGCTAGCATGTCGAAGGCGGTCAACAAAAGGTAAACGTCACCAAGCTTAGCGCTCCAATTGGCGCCCATAAAAGGAAACTCAGTCACTGCATCAGTGCAAACTGGAAATCATCTTTATTTAACTTGAGCGAAACCTGTACAGTTTAGACACCCCCCACCCCATTTTAATTACTATAACCTCCCTTGGAGCAAACCACTGTTCAGCCACACTGAAGGGTTTTCACCATGACCGTTACGACCAGCATCAGGTCTAAACTTTGACCTGAAGCTTTAAAACTTCCATCCATCCACTTTCTCAACCCGCTACATCCCTTTCAGGGCCACAGGGTGGCCTGGGCCCGTCCCGGCCTCTGTTGGGCGAAGGCGTGGTGCACGCTGGACAGGTCGCCAGCCTGTCAGTTTCTGTTTTTTGGGAAACCTTTTTGCTGAGGTGTTTTCGGCTCGTTTCTGCTGCAGAAGGCCAAGTGTTCCTCAGCAAGATCGAATAAAGTCACGGTTCAGCAATTGGCAGCATTCCCAATCCCAGGAGTTAACCGTTTAACACCTGAGATGTCGCCGGCGACAGCAAGTAGCACGCATTCTTTGAACGTGACTAATAGTTCTTCCTAAAAAAATCTGCGTAATTTCAAGAGATTTTGAAAGAGAAAAGCGGCTTTGCACCGAAAAGCAACACTGACTTTATTGACTTTACGTCAAAAAAGTTTGAAACTTTATTAATAAAGGTAATTTTCCCTCTGTGGGATCAATAAAGTTCCACAACAACAACACAAAGCTGCCCTACTCCGCGTCAGAACCACCTGGTTTACATGAATTGTGTAAATGGTTGAACAGTTACAGTTATTCAAACAGCATCAGCTCCTGTACGCAGACCATCACACCACCTCCACCGTGCTTGACTGTTAACTGGAAGGGTTACAGGTTTCTCTCTTAATGTTTTGTCCTGAAGATCATCCAGATGTTTCTCTTTCATTTGTTTTCTTTTTTGCCGTTTTTTGTGTTGTTCCTTCATGAACTCTCCCGTGGATCCATTGTTTGTCCAGTCTGTAACTGTTGAAACGTGACCTCTGACCTTAACCAAGTCAAAAAAAGACCTGCAGTTCTTTACACGTCCCTCTGCCTTTCATGACCTCCTGGATGGGTTCTTGCTCTGTTCTCTGAGGCTCTTTGTTTGGCCGGTCGCTCCTGCGAAGCTTCTTCACCGTTTCTCTTCTGCCCTCGAGTTTCTTTAGGAGCTTGATAAGTTTTTTTCCTCAGATCTTTTGGGGTCTAAAATGAATCCTCAAGTCTGGAGGTCTGAGAGGAATTATTCACATTATAGCAGAAATTTTGCAAATTCTGTTTGAACAGAACTGTACAGGTTTGATTTATGAGTTTAATCCCAAAAACATGAAGAGGGAAGCAAACAGTTTTCAGCTTTTCCCTGCTGTTCTGTCCTTTTGTTGTTGGAGACAGAAGCTGTTTGTTGGAGGGCTGTGTGGGGGTAAAAGTTGTAAAAGACAGAGATCATTTGTCTCCGGACACGCATCATTTTTCTCGCAAAGGACGACGGCAGCTGTTGTGTGTAATTCTGGGTAAAGGGGGATGGGGAGAGGGGGGTAAAGTTGAGAATGAGAGGGGGAGCGTGCCGTCGCTGCATCTGCAGGGGGAACCTTTATTAGGTACTGAAGGAGAAACTCAAGTTTGTTAGAGCAACTGCCTTGAATGGGGAAAGGGGCGGAGCTAGATGCAACAAACAGAGGCCACCTGTTGGATCCGTTGACTGTATATGAGAACTGGACTGGGCGACCCCTCCCCCTTCGCGTTTCAAATAGCTCTTTTGTCTTTCATGGTTTCTTTTCAGTAGTTATTCGCGTCACAAACCGACCAATCAGAGGCCTCCATAAAAGTAGGCGTTGCATGCCGGCTCCAACGTTTAAAACATTCGACAGATTTCGTCTAGCCTGCTTTCAAGTGGTGTGAACTTCCAGTCCTGATTGGAGAGAGTGGTTGCCATAGAAACTCAGACCAACTCGAACCCAATCCTGCTTACTGACGACGTCTGGTTCAGACATGACGGCGTCCGTATCGTGAAAAGAAAACACATTGACTGAATTTACATCATTTGCTTGGAGCCAGAAGGAAACCGCACAAATCTTCACCTCATCCAATCGCTCTAAACGTTTGGACGCCCCCGCTCTACAGCCGTCCATCGGTTTAGCGCGGAAGTTGTGACAGAAAAATCTATCAACTAAATACGGAACCAAAACGAGAAAAACAGAGCTTCAGAGCAGGACAGAGACGCGGAAATTTAAATGCTTCCTAACTACTGTTTGTTTGTCAACATTACAACAGCATTGAAAGGCATCCCATAAAAAACACAGCAGTACTGAGGTCCAACAGGAACGACCAGGTTTTAGCTCAACTGAATGCAACTTACCACCAACGGAGAACAGGGTGGAGGTGGAAGAGTTCCCACCGGGTCCCAGGCCAGACGTCCAACTCTACAACCAAACCCTAGAAAGAAAGTAAATGTGTTCATTTTCATTCATTCCCAATTATACAAATTTAGTTAATATAAATAAAGTTTAGCCTCAAATACAAAAGGTGTTTCTACAAATATACTCCTCGTGTGTCCAAAGATCCATAAACCCCACCTGTAACAGTAAAACCTTTCTAACATAACAGGCCTTCATCAAGACAAGTTAAAGAAAAATCAACGAAATTAAGAGAAAAAAAAAAGTGTGATTTTAAAGTTTAGACGGAAGAAGCTTTACCGGATCCAGGATGGCAGCGACGAGGTCACAAACATCAGGAAGCAGTTTTCTCAAGAGCTCCTTGTAAAAGACCCATTTTAATTGTTTTCTTATTATTGTTTAACATTTCCTTTTATTGAAGATGCCTTTAATTTCAAAAGAAATATGTTGAAGATGTAAAAGCAAATGATAAAAAACAGTGTAAATGTTTGTGAAGTGTATTTTGTTTGGAAGACTTTTATTGTGAAGGTTCCACTTCCGCTTTTTCTGTGAAGCGTGTCAGTTCAACAGAAACAAAAAAACGGTTAACAGCTGATGCTACGGCAACAAAGGAAACAGACAAAAAAGACGGACAGATAACTGTGTAAAGCTGTAATTTGTTTTTGGCATCTAGCTGGAAGGCTAGCTGTATACATTTTGTGATTATTTTCAATTTGTTTCATGTAAAATAACAAAATATGTTTCTGTTTGAAGTTATCCAACAATCTAACGCTACTAGCTGAGGTAAAGAATGGTTGTTTATCAAAAAGGAATTATTGTAAGTTTGTTGTTTTGCTTTTCTTCAGCTCTTACGGTGTGACTATGACTGTGGAGTAAATAAATGGGTTCGGAATACCCCATCATAGTCCATCAGTTACTGTTATTGAGTCCATCGTCTGAATCAAGTCCGGCTGGAATGCTACACTCCTATTATCTCTTATCATTTGTATTTTTTCCATCTAACGATTTGCAAAAAAACAAGAAAATGTCCATAATTTCTCTATTCAGTCAGAAAACATAGCACTGAGCGCCAAAGGATTTTACTTTCCACATCTATCAATCTGTCCTGAGCAGAAACTTCTTCCTGTTTCCTTGATGCTGATTCTTCACACCAGGCCTTCATCTGCCGTAATCATGGGGCGTTTCCATGACAACCCAGGAAGCTTGAGCTGAGAGGGAGGAGGGAGTCCGAAAACCACAGACAGAAACAAAAGACACACCAGTTTCCTGGACCAGATCCACATTTAAAGACCAAGAAAGCATGAAATACTCTTAAATGAAACAGCAACAAGTCGTGCAAAAAACAAACCTGAAGACGAAATGAATAAAATAAATAAATAAAATTTAGCAGCTGCAGGACTGGTGTTTGTTCTGCAGGTTTACTGGTTTCTTCATGCTCAACATTAAAATCTAACTTTATTTAACACAAATAAAAAACTATCAAACACAAATTTAAAGCTACAGCAGTGGTGTTAAATGTAGCCCCCTCCCTCAGGGGAGTGCTGAGCTGCAGACATAGACACATTCAAGAACCATTTGGTGATGTAACCACCAATGTGACTGAGTTTCAAGTACAGGGAGGCGTTTTTGGAGTCTATAGAATGACACAACTGTGGATTTGAACCCTCAACCTTCCAGCATCAAAGCAGACACTCTAAACAGAAGAGCTTTTTGAAAAATACTCCAGGGCTACATTTTTTGTTTTTATGTCAAAGACTATAGAAAACACAGACTCATTTAAAGATTCATATTGTAAATGTAAATATAAATGTTTACCTTCTGATTTCTCATTCAATATTTTGTTTTTGCAGGAGGAGATGCAGGAGGAGATGCAGGAGGAGATGCAGGAGGAGATGCAGGAGGAGATGCAGGACTGCAGGTGGAGATGCAGGAGGAGTTGCAGGGCTGCAGGTGGAGATGCAGGAGGAGATTCAGGAGGAGATGCAGGAGGAGATGCAGGGATGCAGGAGGAGATGCAGGGATGCAGGAGCCCCTTCTGCTAAACGTACAGATGAAAATGCAGCCTGTAAACAGGCATCACAGAGGAAGCAGGGCTGATTTAAAAACAAGTTAATCTGCTCTGTCAGAAAACCGTGACACACGTCTGACATGCTGTCTGTGCAAACACGCAGTTCTTTCCCACCGCAGAGCCTGAAAGCTCCCTCTGCCTCGGTTAATGTGGATGATGAAATCTCCACTGAACTTGTTGAGCGCTGAAAACAGAGCGACGACAGATGAGAGTCCCAGAGTCTTCTGATCTCCAGAGGACAGATAATGGGAGATCTGTGAGGCCGCAGACGCAGAAATCTTTAGGCTTTTAGAAAGCCAAAGCTTCGGCCTAACCATGAAACCTGTGAGCTCAGAGGTGAAGGTTCTCTTCCTCCTTCATTACCAAACGTTTCCACCGACCCACAGAACCTCCGTCTGGTTTCCTGCGTGCGCCACAGCGGTTTGTCCTTAAGTGCAGATGCATCCATGTCTCTGCATAATTTATGGCATAATGTTCCATTCCCTCTTTCGACGCCGTCAGACGGATCCGTTTCCATGTGCACGCAGAAGAACCCTGTGGAGGGGGTGAAGGTGCGCTTGTGCGTGTGGGTGCATAAACGGCGACGCGTGTGAAATGTCCTGTAACGCGTGCAGACGTGTCGCCCTCCGCATGTGTCTGTAGAACATCCCTTCATTCAAACGGACATTAAAAATGGATCGTAAACTGTTTTACTTCGTCTGAACTCGTCTGAAATGATGGTTGCTTCACTTTACTTCTTTGCTTCTGATCCTTGCGTCAAACTCTTAAAAAGTCTGGGGGGGGGGAAATGACCGTAAACTAAAATCAAAAACTTTTTTTAAAACTTCGCAAAAACACATTTTGGTTGGGATGGGTCTAAAAACAGGAGTTCTTGCTGTGTTTTATCACATTAATGATTTAAGCCAACATTTACATTTCTGGCATTTTCCACGTATAGAATTTCGGTCTTTTGTGATCCATTCATGATGAACGTCATTCATACGTGTTTCTTGTCAGGTTTTCGAGGTCCACAGTTGACAGTCGAGGGTTTAGGCCGACGGGTCTTCACGTGAATTCGGCTTTGAGCTCTTCACGATTCTTGATCGGTTCAGAGTTACGCAATTTACATAGATTTTTCGTAGTTTATATGCAATCATGAAGCGGGAGCCAGTTTAGCTTGTGCTGGTTTGCGGCGCCTTCCGTCCGTGAAATCAGGGTTCGACTCCGGGCTGCTCCCTGTTCCCTTCTCTACTTCTGTGCCGGTCCCAAGCCCGGTTGCTTTGAGAAGGTTGCGTCAGGAAGGGCATCCAGTGTAAAACATTGCCAAGTTTACCGTGCGACTTGTTCGCTGTGGGGACCCCTGATGGGAAAAGCCGAAAGAGAAACATATGCAGTCATGAAGCAAATTTTACCCAATTATACGGGATTTTTGCGAGCTGCACACAAAGATTTGTGTCTTGTCCACGTCTAACGGACGTTCCACGCGCGTACCACCAATGTATAACTGTTATATCGCAGGTACGGCGCACATATCACGTTCAAATCATGAATGAATGTATATAAACAGCGCAATATATAAACAGCGCAATAATCACACACGGTTCATGTTCTACGTTGGTTTACGTGTTCTTTACGTGGTTTATTCATGTTACATCTGCGAACATTTTTTTGTAGAGACTACAACTTTTGTCACGTTTTCCACGTGTGTTCACGTACGACCAATTTTCTTCCGTGTAATATGTGCAAATTGTACGCAGTGACTGTTCGACACGCCCTCCATGAGGCGCACTTTTCACCTTTCGAAACCCAGAATTGTTTACAATTGTCATCATCTGAGCTGAGTATCTTCTGAAGTCCCTCTTGATTGTGCAGCCTGGTTGTCATAGAAACCACATGTCAATCAAAGTCACGGGCGCTCTCATGTGTTCGACACAGAAACAGAAGACAAGCTTATCACGCCAAGAGTCTGGCACAGAGCCCCAATCCGAGCGGCAGACCGCAGACCGGAGGAGGGATCCATCAGTTCGCATCCGGGCTGATCTGGTGGGTTCTCAGCGGCGGTCACAACGCTGCCTGGACATGATGTCATTGTGTCCTCGAGCAAGGCACTTCACCCCACATTCCCCTCTGCAGCAGAAAAATCCGTCAATCTAAATGGATGAGTGTGAAGCTGAGACACACACAGGAGATCTGTGGAAGAACATGGGCTGAAAGACAAATCTATTTAGACAGAAAAAGTCCAAACAATGGCAGCTCTGGTACCGTAGGATCTGGGATAGAAGCAGTGGGTCGACACACACCAAAGTCTAGATCTGGGTGGTGGTCATGGGCTGGAGAACGTGGTGACAGAACGGCCCAGTGATCAGTTCTGTTGATAACAAAGTAAAAAATGACAGACTGGAAGGTGAAGGTGAAGGCGAGGAGCAACTGTACCTATTCAATTTACCCCAAGACTTTGTGTAAACGTGCAGAAAATTGCACGAAAACTGATCTCCTCACAACACCCCTACCTGAAGGGGCAGATTCCAGATGCCCCGACACATTTTGACTGGAAGGAGGGGACCTGGAGGAGCACCATGACAAAAACGAAACCAGAAAAGGGGTTCAATTCCTAAGAGTCAGGACACATGAAGAGGAGTGGCCTCAGTGACCCTCCTCAAGAACAAGACACATGAAGAGGAGTGGCCCTCTCTTAACCCTTGTGCTATCCTAGGCACTTTTAAAGTGCCTAGGATGGGAGTTGGGTCATCTAGACCAGTGTTTTTCAACCTTTTTTTTAGCCACGGCACACTTTAACCATGAGAAAAATCCTGCGGCACACCAGCATCCAAAAAAAAAAAAAAAGAAAAGCAGAAACTCAGTCTGTATTGATTGACAGCCCCCCCCACACACACACACAATCACACAATCACACGTGCATTTGTGTGATAATTGTGGCAGAAAAAGCAGGAAGTTGCGGCTGTTTTTTCTTCTTCTAAAAGATGAAATAAAAGTTAAGTTAGAAAATTTAGAAACTGTTTGATGTTTGTTTTCGTTGTGGTTTCAAGAGTTTAACAAGGATGACTCATTGTGCGCTGATACACTGTCCATTTAAGCCAATGCATCATGGGAGGTGTAGTGTGAAAATTGCCGCAAAAGGGCAGAAAGACTAGCGTCTCTGAGCTTCATTGTTTTGTTCACTTGTTCCACTGTCTGATACCGGATTCTGTGGAAAGATACACCGCTAAAGACGAGCTTTAGCTGGTATTTTTGTTGGAACTGTGAGACTTTATCAGCAGAATTCAGAACAAGGAAGTGAAGACTTTAAGCACTTCTGATTGGTCAGACTGTTGACATGTGATTAAGCCTCTAAGAATGATTGGTGGAGACAGTTAAAGGGGCGGGACTTTTTCTTACACAGTTATAGCTGCAGCTAAATCGCGGTACTATCATTCTTATCAAAATGTCTTTAATAGAATCAAATGAACACAAAGAAAAACTTATTTTATGATCTTTCATATTCCTAACTACTCAGTGTTTATCAGGGCCCGTTTGGATGAACACAGAGCTGATTTCCTGGAGATGGAAAATGTTTTTAGATCAATTAATGAGGGCAATTTCTCACGGCACACTGGTTGAAAAACACTGATATAGACCCCTGCACTAGACAGAGCTCTGAACCTTTTTTCTTCAATGATTTGGGATCTTCACTGGTGTCCATGATTAAATGAAATCCTCTCCACCTTTCTCGGGTTCACACATGAAGAGGAGTGGCCTTGGTGATGCCTTGGACAGCAATAGTTTTAGCCTTTGGCTGCAGATGACAGGAAAAGCTAAAACAAAGTCTGGAATGCAGTGAGGAAAAGTGCTGCATACAGAAAGGAGAAAGTTTGAGAAAATGTGCTTTCACACCGTTTCACTTCTGCATCAGACCTGCAATGACGGAATGACCAGGAAAACCAATTTTAGAGACGTTCTTTGGAGGATCAGTTGCGTCCTCTGTTTCTAAGTAGCTTCGCCTAACTCATAAATACAAACTGATGGTTTTCTGTTGGATTCCAGCTGCCAGTAATGACTTTAACCAACCGCTTTTGAGAAAAAGTCGAGTGTTTTTTCCAGCTTTAAAGACTCGTGTAGCTAGAAGTGCCAGTTATTGTTGCGATTTTTCTTCTGCATTTAGAAGCACTGCAGTGTTTTTGACCCACACCCATCTCATCCCATCATCGCTGCCCCCCATCCTGGAGATAAAAAGTCTCTCCAGCGTCCGAACTTCTTAACCTAGCGCACTCCATAACGCTCCAGTGCTGCCATTACCAACCACTTACCTCACCTCACACACCAGTTAGAAAATCAATACTTGTAAGAGGGGGGGGGTCGCCACCCCCCCACACTCTTAGCTTTCAAATCTCAATGATTACCCCCCCCCCCCCTTTACACATTTAGAGTCTGGAACAAACTGCCTCTACCCCTGAAAGCGGCTCACACGCTGCTTTGAGACAAAGAGCGACCAACACCTTTGGCTGCGGCGGCGCCAGGCACAACCACCAACGCTTTGGATGCTGGGCACGCACCCATGCCAACGCACCGATAAACCCAACGAATGTAAAGAGACACGTTGTTGGTCTAGTGAGTTTGGTATTCTGGCCACACACATGCCGGGGTCATGCGCTAGGTTTCCGTTAGCAACGGAAGTTTAGTATGTAGCAAGGATGGGGGACAAAATGACTGTTTTTCCTCGGTTGTCTCATCTGGATTCAGTCTCCAACCAGCGCTCCTTCTTCTATTTTTTACCTCTGTCCCTCCCTATCACCCCCTTCCGTGCGCCCACTCCCCGCCCGGTTCACACACTAACACAGTCCAGTGCCTCTCTGAACACACACCATTCTCTGTGCTCATTGTTCCTCCTGACAGCTTTTGTAGTTAGTAGAAAAAGCAACCCCCCCCCCTCCCTCCGCCTCCCAAAATTCACCCTCTCCCCCGTCCCTCTTTCTCCTCCCTGCCCGCCTTCGCACCACCACCACCACCACCTAACCATCGGGCCGCTGGGCTGCACACGCATTCCACAAGCGTAAAAGTCAAAGGGTGCAGCTGCCTCAATGCAGGGGTGAGGGAGAAAAGGTGGTGCAGGGGGGGCTCATTCCCATTCTGCTGTGGGCAGTAAAAGAGTTTGGGTTTTAGGGGCTAAAGAGGGGGGTAGGCTTGTTTTTTGGCTGGTTTTGTTGTTTAGCTGCTGCTGTACCTCTTTCTCACTCTGTTTACTCTCTTTGGCTGCAGCAGATGTAAACACCAACGGTTGGTTGCGGCTATTTACCGAAGACAATCAGTGGCCAGGCTTTCTGTGCAGCAATTTCGGGGAATCTGCTGTTGGAGGGCGGAGGGGGGGGGGATTCTCCAGAGTCACATTGTTGTAGTTTTGTTAAATTTTAGTGGCCAGTCATGCCCAACTCTACCGGAGAGCTTGAAAGCCATCTGTGATGCAAAACCTCCAATGGCCGTGGCTAACTACTGGAATGGCAGACATTGAAGACTGATCTGATCAGTTTAACTCCAGTAATCCTTGGTAGACGGGCAGAAGTGTCTACATCCCCATCTTCTTTATCTGAAGAAATCAATCAGATGAGGGTTGCAGCGTGTCAGAGGGCTACAGGTTCTATGGCAGAAAGTGTGTTGGTTCAGAAATCGGTTTAGAGCTGCAGCCTTCCCGGTCCTTCTGGTTCTGAAGTGGCCTTTGCTGAAGATCCAACATTTTCTACCATCAGAGCCAATCTGAACCCAATTCAGGGTCTGTGCCAAATTCATGGCAGTGGTGGCAAATATCCATAAGCAGTTTGGAGGTTTGGGTTTTGGTCAGTGAGGCGTGGTGGTGTAGCTGTTAGCACTCTTGATAGGTGGATGGATGGATGATGGATGGATGGATGGATAGAAAGATGGATGGGTGGATGGAAAGATGGATGGATGGATGGATGGATGGATGGATGGATGGATGGATGGATGGATGGATGGATGGATGGATGGATGGTATGGATGCATTAATGGATGGATGGATGGATGGATGGATGGATGGATGGATGGATGGATGGATGGATGGAAGAATGGATGGATGGATGGATAGATGGATGGATGGATGGAAGAATGGATGGATGGATGGATAGAAAGATGGATGGATAGTTAGAAAAATGAATGAATACGTTGAGCAGATAGATAGATAGGTAGATAGATGGATGGATAGATGAATGAATGAATGGATAGATGGATAGATAGATAGATGGATGGATAAATTGGTCGGTAGGTGGATGGATAGATGGTTAGGTAGAAAGAATAATAGATGGATGGATGGATGGAAGAAACCAATTGAATAGATGGATGGATGGATGGATGGATGGATATGGATGAGATGGATGGATGGATGGATGGATGGATAGAAAGATGGATGGATGGTTGGAGAAAAATGGATGTGGATGGATGGATGGATGGATGGATGGATGGATGGATGGATGGATGTGGATGGATGGATGGATGGATGGATGGATGGATGGATGGATGGATGGATGAATGGATGGATGGATGGATGGATGGATGGATGGATGGATGGATGGATGGATAAAAAGATGCAAGGATGGATGGATGGATAAAAGATGGATGGATGGATGGATGGATGGATGGATGGATGGATGGATGGATGGATGGATGGATGGATGGATGGATGGATGGATGAATGGATGGATGGATGGATGGATGGATGGATGGATGGATGGATGGATGGATGGATGGATCGGGCGGGGTTCTCAGGTTTCTTATCTACTTGGCAGTCCGGAATCTTAGAAAAGACTCAGACTAGGTTATGAGCTGTTTTTGAAAAACATTGTTGCACAAATTCAACTGTTAGCTTCAGTTTTACAATAATTGGACCAACTATAAAATGATTATGAGCAGTAATAAAAGAACAAATTCGGAAATGACACACAAAAAAAAGAAACCTGAAGAAGATCAGGATAATTATTAGCTATAAAATCTGGATCCAAATTAGGATTTAGCTAAATGTTGACTGAAACTGCAGCAGAGGAGAACAAATAAAGTATTTTCTCAAAGTTGCATCGCCTCATTGAGTCAGATCTCCTCTCCTCCTTCCCTCTTTGTGTTTTGTTCTTTTGGTCTTAGTACTGGAGACAGACATTTAGGGAAACAAAAAGGAGGCATAAGCTACAATAAAGGTCTGCTGTAGTAATCAAACTGGACCATTGTTGTGACATTTTTCTGTGGGGCCAAGCTGAACATTTACACAAAATCTAGAATTTTAACACGGTGGACTAAGGCTTAGTCCCATTATATAGAGAGGTCCAACGTCCTCCAATACCGTGCCTTGGGAGTCCTTTTACTGAATTGGGAGTTGGGTCATCTAGACCCACTAGACAGTCGCTAAACCTTTTTCTCTTCAATGATTTGTGATCTTCTGGTGTCCATGGATTACATAGAAATCTTCCACATTTATACTTTTGTCATGGTAGGAGGGTGCGCGTCCAATGTAAGGTGGGTCATTTTGACCCCTACAAGATGGCACAATGGGATATATTTGACAACAGAAGCTACTGAGCGACACATATGAGCTGGTACCAAACGATGGCTATTTTATGGTTTTACTGGGAAAATGTTAGTGTTCCCCCTGAAGAATGACCTCCACTTGGTCATGGCTGATGAGTTCATCCAGCGTAATCGTCTGCTTTACTTATCTTGCTTGGGATTTGACGTGGCAGAGAAGGTGGAAGGTGTCGTCCTTAACGCATTTACTGAAAACTGGATTTTTACCTGTCACTCCCGTCTACAAGGTCTGTTATAAATATCTCAGACCCGCAGTGCACCGCCTGTGTGATGGCTTTTAGCTCTTGAAAGGCATCCCACGCACCTCCTCAACAAAACTCAGAGGAGGAAAGTCATTTCTTAGTGGGGCTTAAGTCAACTTGGTCCCGTTTTGTGTTCTGTTAAACAACTGTCACTCCAGATTCTCGCAGAAAGCTCTTATGTGCACTAAAACTCGCCGCAGTGCTGCTACAGGGACGGAGGGCGTCTGTGGTTATTTGAAAATGGAACATTAACCCGCTAAAAGTGCCACGGCCTGTCACAAAATGATTGATACCTTTAATATCAAAAACACAGCGGGATGTAGCAGAAGGTAAAAAAGCTCATGCGTCACATTCTGGTTGGAGACGCTGTCTGTAGACTGTAGTGAACACAGACAGGAAGTCCTGAAACCACAGAAGGAGAACAGCAAACGGCTCATTTGTGTTCTTTAAGGTATGTCGGAAAAGAGTGGCAGAAGTTACAAAACAGTCCTTGAGATAATGCTATGTTTACTTTTGAAGCACATTTTTAAATAACCTTAGTGAGAATGAGTATGAAAAAAACCTTTTGGTTACTTTTCCTGAGGACACCAAGTACTAATACTGATTACAAGTTTTGCTCTCTTAGGATTCAGTTATGGTCATATGTAAGATTCGAGGGTTTTATTGTATCTCTTGTGCTGTCTTAGATGACCCCACCCTTGCATTGACGTGTTCTCCCTACCATGACAAAGGTGGATAAAGGTGGAAAGATTTCATGTAATCCATGGACGCAGTGAAGATCTCGTCATTGAAGAAAAAAGGTTCAGAGCTCTGTCTAGTGGGTCTAGATGACCCAACTCCCAATGTTAAAGTGCCAAGGATAGCACAAGGGTTACACATGTTTAGTTTCTTCTTCAGTTTTCATGGATTTTTGTATTCATTCTGGTCATGACATCACAATTGGTTTGCATTTGACATCATCAGAACTGCTTCTCATTGGTTCATTGTTCTGTTCTTTGTTGTTATCCTGTTGTGTTTTGTTCTTATGCCTCAGTATTTCCTGGTGGAATTCAGTTTATGTTTTAATCCGTTAACTTCGATTTCCTGCTTTCTGAACCAGCTTCTTGTCACTTGTCATCAAATCAACCAATGACAATTGATCTCAACAAAAGAGACAGTCCCAGTTGGCTTCAACTGGAAGAACTGCTTCCATTAGAACTATAAAGAGGAACCGCCTCTACTGGACCCAAAAGGAGGAACAGCCCCTCTTGGACCCAAAAGGAGAAATTGTCTTCATCTGACCCTTATTGCACCCAACAACAGGACATGCCACCATTGGACACAAGACAAGGAAGAGCCTCTCTCGGCCCAAGAGAGGAAACTGTCTTCAATGGACCCTGCAGGACGGACTGTCCTTATTGTACCCGATAGGAGGATCTGCCCCTTTTGTGCCCAAGAAGGGGACTTTCCCCAATGGAAACCAAAAGGAAGAACAGTCACCAATGGACCGAGAAAGAGGAAGGAAGCATCCCTTTTGGACTCAACAGGAGGCACTGCCCCATTGAACACAAAAGGACAACCGCCCCCCTTTTAGATTCAAAAAGAGGGTCACTCCCCTTTGGACCCAATGGAGGGAACTGCCCCCTTTGAACCCAAGAGGTGGCACTGACCCCAATGGACCCAACAGGTGACATTGACCCTATACGACTCAACAGGAAGAACCGCCCTTTGGATCCAACAGGAAGAACTTTCCCTGTTTGATCCAATAAAAGAAGCCAATGTGGGTCACCTCTGTAACCTAGGTTACCTTTCAACTAGGCTGCTTTTCCAAGGGGTCCTGTGGGCTGCTCCGCATCCATCAAGCCTCGCCAAACACAGCACCTTGGTTGCAGTTCACCAAGGTTATTATAGTTAACGAAAACGAACGAAAAAACTAAAACTAGAACTGAAAAAACATTTTTAGATTAACTGAAATAAAAAATAAAAAGCGACAGTTTGAAAAAACAAAAACTAACTAAAACTGTTTGTTGTATTGTATAAAGCGAACTGAAACTAACTAATATTAACCCCAAAAAATACTTCGTTTCGTCTTTGTTAATACATAAGTCTTTGGGTTGACATAAAGTCTGTTACTTCACCCTGCTGGTTTACTGCTGTGTATCTGAACCTTACGGCATCACGTAGTCTGTGGCGTCACATGATGTCTGTCGGGCACTGCCTGCTAGCGTGGTCATAGACATACATGGCGTGATGGCTGCATTAACAGTTGGGAGGAGGAAAGGCGGGAGAGTCCCTCTTTGGGGACTTTTGAATATAACAGCGTAAGCAAAGTAAGTGCCTTTGTAGTGACAGGAGACATTTGTGGAGCAGCTCTTCAAGGGAAAAACCCTCTCTGAATCTAAAAGTACATTTAAAAAGCGCGCACAAAAACGCAAATCAACAGTACCTAGACAAGCTAGCCTGTCAGCCGCCCTCCCCGAAAAAAGAAAGCGAGAGCAGATAACGTAATGCTGTTATCGGCTGTTGTACAATTTAAGGGTGGTTGTCCTTTGTGTCCTCCCTGAATAATAAGTGTTTCAAAAATGTATCTTTGATTGAGTTTTTTATAATACAATACTTATTCTAGTGATTTTAGATCATGCACCTGACAAATATCTAATTTACAAAAAAAAAGAAAAAAAAACTAAAACCAACACTAAAACTAATAAAAAACTAAACTAAAAGCGAAGCAATTCAAAAAAAAATAAAAACTAGTAAAGCAGCCTCTAAAAACTAGGTAAAACTAAATAAGATTTAAAAACAAAAAATTCAAAACAAAATAAAAACTAAAACTAATAAAAAATCTGAAACTATTATAACCTTGCAGTTCACCTTCCCTCCATAGGCGGGGTCCTGGAAGCGTGCCCACTGCTCATCAGGAGGCATGAACCAAGGGCACATTCTTGCTTGAGATCTGGAATTGCCCACTTCTGCCTTACTAAGAGCTTTCAGGACCCTTCTTGCTCTGCTTTGTCCAAGGGGTTCTCTGGGATACTCAGAGGGTGTCTGTGAGACATTCTTCCGACCTGGAATCGAATTTTCCTCCTCGTTGGAGTCACCTGTTCATTTTTCAGTTTGTTCTATAAACATATCTCTGTTCCCCTCGTGCTCCCCTGCCCTCTTGGCCTTTTGTCCTTCAACAAAACAGGGATCTCAAACGGTCGCCGCCTGCCCACTCGTTTCAACGCCGAGGCCCGTTTCACATTTTCCTGCTCCGTCCATTAGGCTGTTTTCATTTTGTGAGTCATGTGCGTTATAAAACAGGTCGTTTTTCTCCCGTCGCCCTCTCAGGAGGGAGTTTTTCTGATGTATGCAAATGTCCACATTTGACGGAAGGCGCACTTTCCCGCGGCCATATGTACCTTTTTCGGGACCAATCTGCAGCATAATAATAATTTCTCAGGCGCCCAGCGCTGGTAGAGACTCGTGACCTTCTATGGGCTGCCAGGAGCCTGAAGTGGTGTGAAATTTTTCACGATGGATTGAAAAATGTCTTTTAAGGATGCCAAAGCTGTCCTTCTGGCGCATCTCAAAGTAACCGGGATTACGTTGGCATGATCACATTCAGAGTCGACGGAGTGAGATTCAAATCAGATTTCCTTTGAACACAGTTTGCTTTGAACTCTGCCCGAGCATCGTTTAGAGGAAGGTCTCATGACACAATTTGATCGCTGAAATGCGTGCAGGTTAATCCACCTCTCTCCCGTGGTTAGTCCTAAACTTTGAACTTGACATGAGAAACTCTGCAGCTCCTCGTGCAACCTCTCATCTGCTCCCTGCCAGCTGACGTCAGAGGTTTGAAATAGGTGCACAAATCTGAAATTTGGAAGAAAAAAAATCAGCAGAACAAGTCAGTCGTTGTTAATTAGTTTGGCTCTGAGGGACACGAAGCTCCACGATCATTCCTGAGGAATTCTTTTGGACGGTCCAGCTGAAAATGCAGCAGCAGAGACGAAACTTTTGGTTTCCAGGAGCAGAGCCACAAACAAGCTTCAAAAGACGAGACTCATCCAAAAAGCTTCTTTTCCTCACTAGTCGCAGGAGCAAATTGCATGCTTTAGCTGTTAAGACTAATCCCACCAGCCTGGCACTCGCTTGTCCTAAAGCCCTTTCATAAAAGAGGGGGGGGGATTCACATCTGATTTGAGTATCTGAGAATGGAAAAGCTTTTCTGCCTCTCATTGACTGAGGCTTCACGGCGATCAGCACCAACACCCCGACATTTTGCTTTTATTTATTCCACTGGGGACGAAGGAGATGAATATTCGCTGCTCCAGAGCAGAGATGGAGGTGGCGCTGCGGGACCCGCCCCCATGAAAATTGTGCTTTTACATGATTTGGGGACATTTGTTTTATGATGGAACACACATGTAGAGAAACTTGGGGTTTCAAATTGCCTTTCTGAGTCCTGTATTTTCTGCACTTAATTTAATAAATACATAAGTAAAAACTGCACCTTATAACTCATCTGTGATGCTTTTGCTGGGCTGAACCCTTCTGCTATCCTAGGCACGTTAACGTTGGGAGTGGGGTCATCTGGACCCCACAAGATTGCATGAGGGTTAAGAGCGTTTTCAGGCTCTTTTTAAAAGGCGTGTTCAGCTAAACCATGCCCAAGTTTTGCCTAAAAGGGCCATTGATTTGGTAGAGACACTGCAACGAGCCTGACAACGTCTGGACTACAGCAATTAAAGACAAAACCAGATCCCACTCTTCCGGACAAACGATGATCATAATCGCCATTGCGCCAAACCTGCCGATCGTTTCCATTTTGTGCCTAAACTGCGTAACTTGCAGCGCTTCGGCCTTTTGCACCAACTGTGGAAGAAGAAGAAAGGCCCCTCCCCCGCTACTCCATAGTTACCCGGTGTGTCCGTAGAGTTTTTAGTTTGGTGCGGAAATCAGTTTTTTTTTTTTTATTTTATTCAAACTTTGTGAATCCGGAGCAGACAAAAAGAAAAGTTTAGTTTTGTAGTAAATTCGGCTGGCTCGCTCCATTCTGATGCCTCCACCCGCAGACAAACAGATCCATGAACGTCTTTGTCTTCCTGGTCTGAGCTGGAATCTGGATCTAAACTGGACGGATGGATGGCTCCATGAGTGCTCGCCACTTTTTGTTGCACCGCTAGTGTTAGGTTGAGGTTGTGAGGGGCTGTCAGCTAGCAGGAGAGAGTGTAAACAAAAAGCTCTCAGCTATAGGCGATTGGAATGGGGGCGGGGTTGCTCCACACCAACAGTCCGGCCGACAACTCAGAGGGGAATTTCTAATAAGCTCCTGCAGAAACTTTGAAATTTTGGCTAAAAACAGCGTCGACAATGAAAAGAGGACTGGGAAGGAGTTGAAAATAGAAGCTGATGTGTTGGTCTTTCAGTGCTTCCCATTAGCCGTTTTACAGTAATGAGCTGCTTGTAATACAAATGTTTATGTCTGTACATAAAGTCGTTGAGCGTGCTCCGTTTGCAGCCATTGTTTCATCAGGATTTGACTGACAGCGCCTTTGGGCGATGTGTCCTGTCGTATCTATTCCCTCCTCTTTAAAGGGTGCAGGTGCAGCAGCAGCAGCGGCTGAGCTGTTTTTAGCGGCGTGTGGAAGCGCCTCATATCCAGCGTGACTCCCTCACGTTTGTGCAATAGCGATGTAACTCTGTGAAAGACGGCAGCCGTCTGATGCCACCGCCTGTACTTCCCGCTCGGCTGCCTTGTGCGAGCCGGTTCCAGCTTCTTACAGGTGGGCCCGGAGTCCACGAGACACCCCAGAACCTCTGCCCCCCCTCCAAAAGCAGGGCATTCCTGCCCGCTTTGGCCCACGACCTTGTAACCCGAGCATTCTCTTCCATAACATGACGCTTGGCGAGCGTTCAACAAAAGAGCGGTGTTTTGGACATAAACTTCAGTCATGACGCAGCGGAAGAGGCGAAGGCTTTGTTATGGTGGTTTACGCCGGAATTTCTCTGGGAATGCGGCTGAAACAAAAGTCCACTCTGGTTTGTTCAGGGCTGCTGTCGGTTCACTGCCGTCCTTCATTAACCAGTGAGGCTCACACTGATGAAATGTCTTTATTGGGATCTGCGGCTTTTGCCCCCGGAGCTGGAAGCTCCCAGAACCTGAAACAAATTGAATCCTGAGTGCGTTTCACTGTGGTGGGAGCCTGGAGTCAACTGCAGTGGATAAACAAGGGATAAACCAAACCAAAAAGGGCTCCAAAATAGATCACGTTACCTAATGGAGACGCACCTTTCAAGAAACCAGTACAGAATAAAGGAAAAAAATGATGAGTAAGAAGAAAAATGAAGAATGAAACCATTAAAACATTAGTTTTTTAGAAACGTGAAAGAAAACTAATGTCTTTAAAAAAGAGTTTATGTTACTGAGGTCAGGAGGGAGAGACGTGGAGTCTGATGGAACCAAAAGCAGGAAATAAGCGGATGGAGGAGGAATATAAAAAGAGGGTAAGAAGGAGTGGAGGTGAGGAGGAGGTCGTGGACGACTGAAACCACCTGGGAGGATTCAGGAAGTGATTCTGTGTGACTCTGTGTTGTGGGCGGGACCGTTGGCCCAGAGCAGTACCGCCCCCCCTCCCATCCCCTAGAACTAAGAGTTCTCCATTTACACGCACCACTAACAGCCTCACAGCCCCAACCTAACGGCGAGCAAAAACAAAATACTCTGAAACATAATAGAAATGTTGATTTTCTTCATATTTGTCCTCAATTAGGAATGAGGACGTTCAAACCGGGGTTTTTCTCGGCGTGGGTCTTTAACGTCTTTTTTAAATTTTCCATTCAGGGTAGATGATTGCATCCAGTTTCTCCGCATTTTGACTTGATTTTCTCTTAACCAACCGTCCATGAACAAGAACTCAGCCTTCCATTTTCGACACCGGGTCAAATCGGCGGATACGTCGAGTTCAGCTCGGTTAAGCGTTCGATAAACCCCCAGGGGCGCTCTGTGCCGGAGGAATCCAAAGCTTGACAACCTGCCATGCCGAGTTACTGGAAATCATGACGAGACAGTTGCCCCTAATGCAGGAGGAGGAGGAGGAGGGGGGGGAGGGTAGTTGGCACTCTGCAATCTGTGTTTACAGAAAAAAATACCCACAAATCATTGCAACGTTTCTGCATCGACGGCAGTGACAAACTGTTTCGAATGAGCAAAAGTCTGCTTTAATACGGCCGTCCTGCAGCTGCGGTTCGGCAGTTTGCATGACAGTTTTTTTTTGGGGGGGGGGGGGGGGGGGGGGGGGGGGGGGGAACAGAAGGAGGAGGCTGGTTGCGTGGCCTGGGCGTCGCTGTCTGGGTCTGCAGCTGACCATTTCAACCATATTTAATCATATAAAATGATTTGGTGAGCACTGACCCCCACCCCATAGCCGGCCCGTCCTGTAGCCGCCTCATCACCGAGCCCAGAACCTCCAGTGTCGTCATTTAGGGCAAAAAATTAAAGACAAAAATGTGTTGTTGGGTGTGTGTGTGTGTGTGGTGGGGGGAGCAGAAGATGAACCGCCCCCCCTTCGCTCCTCCGTAAGGGTTTAATTACCCCTCCCCCCTGAGCTGCCTGTCCCCCCGCAGGAAAGCTGCTGCGTCTGATCAAACGCAGTGACCTTTGACCCTTCCTCTCCTGCCCTAACGTCACATTTCAGGTCCATCAGGTGCCCCCCCCCCCCCACGTGCGCGTTGTTGTGGCGCTCCGCTGCATTATTCACGCCGGCATTGTAATTACAGCAGCTCCAATGGACGTCGGCATCCGTCTGTTGCTCCTCTTCCTCTTCTCCCTGGCCTCGGTGGGGAAGGCGCCGTGTTCTCCCGCGGTTTTGTTTGGGAAGTCAAGTGGGCCCGTCGTCGGGTTTGACGCTGCGCTTCGGCGCCGACGCCTTTTCAAAATGTAATTTAGGGGATTATCTCTCTATTGATTTCACTTAAAACTCATTCTTTTCTCTTCCTTCTGCTGCTGGGATCAAATATCCGCCGTTTTTTTTCTTTTTTCTCCGTCCTCGCCGAAGCTCGGGAAGAGCCGCCTCGCCTGGCAACGCCTTTGCGCACGCCGAGTTCCGCCGCCAATCTGCATCTGCCGCTGTGTGTGGATGCGGCCTCCGCGGCATTAATATTCATCTGTGAGTGCATTGAGCAGAACAGATTAGCAGCAGTAATGATGAGCGTGTGGCGATAAGGGGGCGGCGGCGGCGGTCCCAGCAGTCTGAACGGGCCTCCCCGAAACCCGACTGGAAGGAATGGAACTCATTACGTCTTAACAGCTATTAGATTAGCATTAGTTCCCCTTTGAAGGGAGAACTGCTGCGGTGATGAGGCATTCAGGGAGCGCCGTTAGCCGGTTGTTGACGGCTACCAGGAACAACCGTGGAGGCGGAGCCGCAGCCCAAAGCAAAAGGACGAAGACTCTGATTTGGTCCTAAAATGCTGAAATTCGCCGTCGGGGTTCGATGGTGGGAGAGGAGCTTCCATCGGTGGGTCTGCTGTTCTGCTAAACAGTCGCAGAGACGTTTTCCACGGCTGATTAGTGAGATCTGCAGCGTTTTATGTCAATTTAAACGACGAGAACGCGACATAAAAAGCTTCTACAGTAGCACTTTTTTTAAACTCTTATAATTCCAACAAATTTGACAGGTTTTCATTTCAATTGTGACAAAAATCGTGCATTTTACAAGGACTCACCAGCTGCGTTTCCATCGACTATGAAATTGT
The DNA here is from genome assembly GCA_037389245.1 of Oryzias sinensis. Classification (NCBI taxonomy): domain Eukaryota; kingdom Metazoa; phylum Chordata; class Actinopteri; order Beloniformes; family Adrianichthyidae; genus Oryzias; species Oryzias sinensis. Next base: position 4,528,781 of record CM074505.1, on the reverse strand, counting down.
ACAAATTGGATTTGTGATCATAAAATCGCCTAATAGAAACAAGATCATGACGTGGTAGACGTGGTTTTTGAGGCGCAGCGGAATTACATATTTGGCAAAACCGCAATGGAAACAATTAAATGAGTCACTTGACCAACAACCGTATAACCAAACTGCGCAGCGGGCGCCGCCGGAGGTCCCACAGCATCACAGCTCATCAAAAGTTGAGCATGTCATTTGGAATTGTTGGATCCACAGCTCCTCTGTGAAATCACCAACCAACATTTCCCAAAAACTCTTCATCTGTAGCTCCTCCCACATGTGAGAAGCTCGACAGATGATGAGATGATGGCTGAAATGTGAATGTATCTGCTGTCAATCAAAGTATTGTTCACATCCGTGTTTTTGATTGACTCATCACATGGGCTGGTTTGTGTTTATTCGCGTCATTAGGAAATAATGGAAACAGAAGTACGAAAAAACTATGCAAAGAACACGTCAATCAACATAAAAGCCAAAAATGGCCCAAAATCTGTATGTCAATTACGTTGTTTTAACGCGATGTAAAAGTTAAACATCGGTGGTACATTCGTGAAAAGTCTATTAGACATACCTAGAAAGCCACAAATTTGCGTTCGCATCTTGCAAAAGTCACACACAATTCGGTAAGATTTACGTAACAATTGCTCATGAACGATGTTAAATACACGTAAATTGCGTAATTCTCAAATTCGCGAAATTGTGTTTTTACGACATTTCTAGAATTTCAAAAAAGTTTTGCGCACATGTGTGAAGGAAACGCAGCTACTAAAGAAAAGATGTTCGCCCAAGTTTTTGGATGTTGATGACACAGTGTTGGCAGGACAAACCACTCCTCCAGGAGTCAGGGGAGGGGGGGACCGGAGACACAACGGGGATAATGTGAACTAACAGAAGGTTGTGAGACAGAGATGCCATGCAACGCAACGGAGATGGACTACAGACAGAGCGGTGTGAAATCAGGGTTACCACACACACAAAAATGGTACGTTCCATTTGAATGACATCCCTTACGGTGACTGTACCAGCATCAATAGAACTTAAAGACACACCCGCGCTACCTTTTAGGGCCGTGTCTCACAGCCGCCACGTACATTTTGCACATTTTCCACGTATGATATTTCTGTCTTTCGTGATCTTTGCGTGATGCATGTTATTCATAAGTGTTTCTCGCGTTCATCATTCGCTGATGTACGCGAGATGTCCATCGAGGGTCTTCACGTGGATTCAGTTGTTCAAAATTTTGGGTCGGTTGAGAATTACGCAATTTACGCGTAATTGTGACCTAAATCTTACCGAATTTTGCGTAACCTTCGCAAGATGCGAACGCAAATTTGTGGCTTTCCACGACCGTTCCACGTATGTCTAACGGATTTTTAACGAAGTACAACCGAGGTGTAACTTTTATATCGCGCCAAAATGTCGTAATTGAGGCACAGATTTTGGGCCAAATTTGGCTTTTACGTCGATTGACGTGTTCTTTGCGTGGTTTATTCATACTTCTTATGGGTTGTAACCCTTGTGCTATCTTAGGCACTTTACCATTGGGAGTTGGGTCATCTAGACCCACTAGACAGTCCTCTGAACCTTTTTTCTTCAATGATTTGTGATCTTCACTGGTGTCCATGGATTACATGAAATCTTTAGACCTTTATCCACCTTTGTCATGGTAGGGAGAACACGTCAAAGTACGGGTGGGGTCATCTAAGATAGCACAAGGGTTAAATTGGTTGGTGATACATCGTGACAATTTTACGTAAAGAACCACAACTTTTCCCACTTCCTCCACATTTTTTCACGTATGACCAATTTTCATCCGTGTTATATGCACCAAATGTGCATAGTGGCCGTACATTTTGAGATGCAGACGCTCTTCTCCATGACCTTCCATGAGGACGGACAACTCGAAAACCTGCAGCACTCGTACCGGTCGTCCCTGTACCTGGGTGCATGTCACAGCAAGATCAAATCCTGACATTCCTGTTGTTCCCAACCCAACAAATCTAACCTCAAAGACGGAGCACTTTTCCAGGTTGTCGTTCCACTTTCAAATCCCATCGTTTGCTGTCAAACGTTCCTTTATTTCCTCTCATGACCCTTTTACTGGCAAGTTTGGTGAATGTAATTCTTAACGGCACATCAAAGTTAGAAACTATCAGAGGTTTTATATAAAAGCCACATTCCACTTATCTGCGTCGGTTTGAGAGTCACTGGTGTTTCTGTGGGAGGTGAGCTCCACCGCCGCCGCTTTCAGTTGTGAAGGAGAAAAAAAACTAAAAAAATAAGGTCTTTGATGTCAGGAATGAGAGATAAAGAAAGACGACTGAGCCGACTCTAATTAGAAAACAGTTCTCCGTTCCAACCCTCAGTCGCAGTAAATAACCTTTTAGCTTTACAACCTGCGTGTGATTGCGCTTTATGAGATTAGAGCCGAACGCTTCCTGCTGGACGCCGTTTGAAAACGAGAAAATTGCTGCAGGGGGGGGGGGGATGCCAGCGACGGGCTGCCGGTGGCGACTGGATAAGCAGCCTCCGCAGGTTGACGGTGGGCAAATTTCCATCGTTCTGCAGGACAAGACATCCTTCGTGTGTTGAGTCGATAAACCCTTGTGCTATCTTGTTGGGTCTAGATGACCCAACTCCCAATGTTAAAGTGCCTAGGATAGCACAAGGTTTAAGCACGGCAAAAGCATCACAGATGAGTTATAAGGTGCAGTTTTTTAAATTGTATTTATTAAACTAACACTAACAACATTACCATTGAGGATGGGGTCATCTAGACCCCACAAGATAGCACAAGGGGTAATAATCTTGCTTTCGTGGATCACAGATCAAAGGGAGCGGAGACCCGTGGGGTTTCCCCCCGGCGCTGACCACTGAAACGTGGAGGACCGGAAGATGCCGATGCAAAATCTGCTCTGTCAGTACGTTGCCCAGGCAACTCTCCACACTAACGGAGCTCTGTTTGATAAGTGGTTGATAGGAGCGGTGGGAGAGCCAGCGTGTGTCTGAGATGCTATTAGCAGAGACGGTGGGAAGGACCCCCGGCGGGCCCAGCCCCCGCAGACACATGAGGGCAGGGACCCGCCATTTAAAGGCGGAGTCAGCAGCCCCCCCGAAACCAGTCACACAACACAACCAATAAGACCGCCTTCAACTTTTTTTTTATTCAATCTTTTTTTTTCCAAACAAGGAATGTTTTTTCCTCTCCTTAGAGGCATGTTGAGGGGGGGGGGATATTATGGAGGGAGGCGTGATGGGTAGATAAGAGGAGAGGACACAAAAATAGCCTCTCACGCACAAAGGTGTCCCAAATCCCAAATCTCTGCTGGCACAGAGAAGCACTCACACATTTACAAACACGCACTTTCAGCGAGGGAGGGGGGGCGGCTTTTTTATTTTTAAAGTCCCACTCTGATCGGCGTTTATTTTTCAGTGTTCTCAGTGGTTTTTTAACTGGGATTTTTAGCCAAAATCCAAAAACCTCTCATTTTCTAGGACATGCTGTCTGCACGAGTTCATTGGAAAAGGAGCATAACAAGAGTTATGACACAAAATTAAAAACGATAAATCCCTTGAACCCTGAGTAGAGGTTCGCCTGTTTGGCTTTTCTTTATGTAATTTCCACATTTTTTCTTTGCTTTGTTTGTGGATTTATGCATTTTTTATTTAATTCTACATGTCGGATCCTTTGTTTTAAGCATAAAAACAGCTTTATCTCAATTTCTGTAGTTAAAAAAAGACCAAATTTACTACTCAGTATTGACATTTTTGGACAGTTTCAGATTAATTCTAAAATTACAGATAATATAATAAAGATATATCTTTTAAAAAAAAAGAAGCTATAAGGCACACTAAAAGCTGTAGTTTCTTTTTTAAAAAACAACAATCTGCCTCATAAACTGGAGACTGCCTTTTATATCGATTCATTGTGCTGCAAACGAGGGTGTTGTCATTGTGAATATGCTAGCATGGCTAACATGAAGTGTGTTGGACTTTGTTTGTTTTTTTGTCACTAATAAGGTTGGGATTAGTTTTGTCACGTAACCGTTTATTTTAGGGGTATAAGTTTGTTTTTATATGTTGTAAACACAGTTGGATTATACAGGTGTTGTGATGCGCTAACGCGATTCCTACATGGCTAACGTGTAGCATGTGGAAATGTGGGTTTTTTTGTGTGACAAAGATGGTTGGGAGTTGGCGTAGCAACTGTAACACTAGTTTTAGCGGAATCAGTCAGTTTTCTATGTGTTGAAAAGATGTTGGTGTCGTTTTGAATATTTCATTTGGTTTTATTTATATAGCCCAATATCACAACAATAGTCGTGTCAATGGACTTCCAACCGCTAATTAATTGTATAGTCAATATGAAATCATAAAGAAAATGAGAGCCGTGCAATTCAATAGGAAATGGCTAAGCTATACTGGGCATCCCTGCCCTTCGACCCCATATGCTAGCATGGCTAGCATATGGGGTCGATGGGCAGGGATGCCTGTAGTATGTCAGTATGAGTATGTTACTAACAAAGTTGGGATTAGTGCTGTCACAGAAATGTTTATTTTAGTGGTAAAAGTCTGTTTTTCCTGTGTTGTCAACACAGTAGGATATTACTAGTGTTGTGAATATGCTAATCCAGCTAATGCTTCTAACAAGGCTAACATGTAGCATGTTGAAAGTTTATTTTTTATTTTTTATCCTTTGTAACTAAGAAGGTTGAGAATTAGCATAGTCACAGATCAGTTTGGTTTAGCAGTATCAGACTGTTATTTGACGTGTTGCAAAGAAGGTTGGGAGTTACAGATAGCTTATTGTGAATATGCTAACCTGGCTAATTTGTAGCGATGTTGCACTTCTTTTTTTTAAATGTGGTTGGGAGTTAGCATAGTCACAGTAACGTTTGTCATTAGGGGATTTTTCCCGTGTTGCAAACACCGTTAGCACTAATTAGTGTTGTAAACATGCTAATGCGGCTAACACTTAACATGGCTACTGTCTAGCATGTTACAAACAAGTTCTAGAGTTCCTGTGAACGCAGTTATGGACTTGCTTTATAGTTCAGTGTGTCTTATATTTCAAAATTTGCCCTTCCCATAGTGCAGAAAATACAATCTATGTCCTCCATCAGCAGAAAACAAGAACACCTTAAAACACCAAAAGCGCCATTTTTATCGGAGTGGGTCTTTAAAGCTGCTCGTTACAGCCCCCCTCTAAATCATTTCTCTTTAAAACATCAGCAGCTGCGTCAAGGTTTGCTTTTTTCATAAAGAAAGCCAGACATCACACCGACATGAAAATCTAAAGAAAAAGAAAGTTCTTTTCTTTTACTGAGGGAACAAAAGAACAGAAAATCGGTTCTTTGTTGTTGTTTTTTTTTGCCGCAAACACTGAAGAAAATGATCAACAGAGAAAAGCAGACACTTCATTTGGCATGGAGGAATTTTTTAAAGTACTCTGAGCATGTTTAAACTGACACAGACTCAACAGGATACAGAAAAAAACACAAATTGGTACAAAAAAAGAAGAATTTGAGGTGCTTTTTTTTGTTTTGTTTTTTTTGTTGTTGTTTTAAAACCCACCCAACTTTTCTGAAAATCAACTTTAATACAGTCAAGTACAATCTGAACTCTTCCTCCTCCGATGGAGTGAAAAAGCATTATGGGAACATCATCATCATCATCATCATCGAGTGCCGAACAAATTCATTTCAGACGAATGTGACACGCAGGTATGAAAGATTATATGATACAAAACACAGCTGAGAATTGTTGAAAGGTTTCAGGTTTAACACTGGCTTCACACAGGATACATGGCAACAACACTGGAGGCTTTGTGTGTGTCTGTGTGCGTCTGTGTGCGAGTCTGAAAGGAAAAGCGGTCCACCGCCACCCAGTTTACACATAAGCCATAAACATGTTTGAGCAACACAAAACAGCTTTATTAGTATGCACATTTGAACACCTCTGAACTCTGCGAGCTCGCGGCGCCGGGCACTGGCGTGTTTGCGTGTCTGTGTGTGTGCCTGTGTGTGAAGGAGGAAAGAAAAACGCACAATCGCTCGTTTCATCCTTCCCGTGTCCGGCGGGTCGATCACGGGAACACAGAGTCACATGACGGCGATCAGTATAGGTGAGAAGTGTGTGTGTATGTGTGAGAGGCGGGAAATTGGAAAAGTGGGAAAAGGGGAGGGGGTGACGATGCGCCGCCCGCCCGACGCGGCTGAGAGGCGTTTGCGACAGTCATCAAAATGTTGGGGAATCGGCGTGTTTGGTGGAAACGGGGCGAGGCTCATGAACCGTCTGAACGGAAAGCGTGGCGGCGTCCCGGTGAATGTGTGTGTTTGAGAAGGTCCGTTCTTTCTGCTCGTCAAGAGTCCAACCCCCCTCCCTCCCCCCAAAGTCCACTTTGGCGGTCGGTCCATCAAAGAGGAAGTCTCTTCGGTCTCTATCCATCCTTCATCTTTCACTCTCCTCCTCCTCCTCGGTGTGCAATTACTTCACAGTCTTTCCTCATCTTCTTTTATTTTTTTTAAGTTCTTCATCACCCCCCTACCCCCCTTTATTAATTATTTCCCCTCCCCCGCATCCGTCCTCTCCCCCCTCCCCCACAGGAAATGAAAAATAAACAGAATAACTTTCATAAATGTTTCTACCTCAACACTTCCACGAACGAGGTCTAGACCTCAAAACTACAGCATAGTACAAGGAGCTAGAAAAATATACAGAGTGGACCCTAAAGGGGCGGGGCTGAAGGGGGGGGGGGCATCAACTTCACTAAAAAAAAAGGACAAAGGATTAAATTATTGTACAAGGCAGGAAATCAGGTCAAGTTTGAAAAACAGATAAAAATCAGTAGAGGTGGACTGGAACGGAAAAAAACCCAAACATGGAAGAAAAAAAAACGGAAGAAAAGAAAAACATCTAGAAATTTTTTACTGGATATTCATATATATATCATCTATAAGTGTTGATAGCCATAAAAAATCTAACCTTTTTTTTCTTGATATTCACTCACTAATTTGTGTTTTGGTATTTAAGACAAGTCTAAAGGACACACATACAGACACACACACACACACACACACACACACACCAACCTGCTGAACACACTCGTCTAAAAGTGCGGCAGCAGTACCATAATTATTATCCAACCTGTATGCACACACACACACACACTCACATACACACACACACTCACACGGCTTAATAAAATATACAAGATTCTGAGCGTCACCGATTGTTCCAACCACGTCGGGCCTGGGCGTGGTCATGTGAGCGCCGCTCGGGCGATTGAGTCAGACGAACCAAAGGCAGCGAGGCCCTGCGGTTTGAGTTAGTGGACTTGCCGCTTGTTCTCTGAGGAGGCGGGGCAACGGACCACATGGGCGTGGCCTCTAACAATCAGAGTCTCCGGAGGTTTTTTCTCTTTTTTCTTTTTGGGAAACCTCACATGACTCGGCACAAGGTCCGTACCCTTCCAAAGAAGGGGGTGTGCTGCGCTTGCAAGATGGCCCCAGGCGGTGACGGTTCAGTAATGCACGGACGGGGCGTGTTTAGCTCCTCTTGCCCCTTTCTGAGGGCCTCAAGAAGGGTCGTGTATCACCGAACACACTTGATGGCCCTCTTCGGGGGAAATGGGGCGGCGGTTTGGTCAGCTGGAAACTCAACTGTGATTGAGGGCCAAGAAGGGTGGGACGAGGGGGACAATCCTTTCAGTATTGAGGCGATCGGGGCTGAAGCTGGGATGGCAAACGCTGGGATTGGCTGGGAGGAGGGAGGTGGGCGTGTCCAGTCATCCAGAGTGACAGTTCTCTCATACTTTGTAGTAAATGTTGGCCGGACTCTGAGGGGGCATCTCCTGGACGATGTACACCGGGTGACCGTAGTCCCCGCTCACCTTCTCGTAGTGAGGGCAGTAGGCTGAGTCTGAGGTCCGCAGCGGGATGATGATGTCGCTGGGCTCAGAGCCGTTGTTGTTGGAGCTGGTGATGCCCCCGCCGCCTCCCCGTTTGGGGCTGGTGAGGGAGGACAGAGTAAGCGGAGGATGGTGGGTGTCCGAGTGCTTCGCGTGCCGGCGCCGGTAGCACACGAAGCAGATCACTGCGGTGACCAGCAGGAGGAAGGCGGAGCCTCCCGCTGTCCCAGCGATGACGGCGATGTTGGAGCCTTGGAGGGGGCCATTCTCACCTCCGCCATCCCCTCCGATCGGCCCTCGAGATTGGGTGGAGTTTCCTGCACCACCTAAAACACAACAGAAGAGTTTTACTCCAGGGACCGACGAAGATTACACCAAATACACCTTTTGGCTTTTTTTAAACTGGGAGGAGAAAATACTAAATTAGTGGATGCTCATTGCAACAGAAGCAGCAATTCAATGTGAGGCACAGTTTTTGGAAACTATCATTGAACAGAAGACAAGCCAAAACACTGAAGCCATTTCAATTATTCATAGAAAGACTGATAACCATTCCATCAACTTTAGCCCAAAACAAGCTCTAAATCTTTCTACCGTCTTTATTTAAATATATACTTTTATTTTTATTTTTTTAAAGAGATATTTAAACAAGAACTTGTCTGGGCCCATAGAGGGCCATAGAGTAGAGTGGCCGCATCTTAAGGGGAGCGCCGGTGTGTCTTCTAGTTAGCTTGAGACTTGACCGTACTAAAATGGAATGTACCATTGTGGTGGGTGTGGTGGATGTATCGTACGGTATTCGTAAGGCTAATGTAAGTTGCGCGCACTTTGATATTTTATGTGGGCCATCGGCGTGCTCCGTACAGGTTTGACTAGTTTTTCCACCACAGACAGCCCGTACCCACCCGTAAGGGGGGTTATGACTCCTTTATACACTTGTGTAAAGGAGATCAGGAGGTTGCGATGGACCAGCCAGAGTCCAGACCTCAGTCCAAATAACATGCTGTGGTTCAACCCCGGTGAGCTGTAAAAGGCTCCATTCCTGTAAACCTTAATGAACTGAAGCTGGAGAGCAGAGACTGATCATTACTGCTGCTGAAGGTGGATCCAACACAGACTAAGTCGTCTTGGGTTCATGTTCCAGAGATTTCTGCCTTTCACCTCAGTTTTTTAGGAATCTGTTTTTAACTTTTGTTGCTCCTATTCCTTAAATTGTCCTTTTATCTCGACAAAGAAGCAATAACGCTGTAAGCTTTCCGATAGTGTGCATTTATGAGTTCTTAAAAAACAGCAGAGCTCTCTTTGCACCACAATAGCATGACTAATGGTGATGGTTTGGCTCCACCAGTGGAGGCTGCATTGGCTTGAGCCGGTGGAATGCTTTAGGTCTCCAGCAAATCTCACAGAAACTCATTTGCGGTCTCTTCACTTGTGTGATGAAGTGGACGGCGGCGCATAGAAAGCGGATAGGAATGTCTGCGGCGGGACGCTGCACGGTGTTTGCTCCTGTGGAAAGCCCGGCTGAGCCACAGAGCGTGTGCAGGTAACACTCGACTCCCCTACCCTTAGGAACGGTGTTTTCTTAGTATTACGGCACACCACATAAAGAGTGCTCCACTTGTACCACCAGACCACACACTCCGCCTGTCCTGTCCAAGTTGAGGTCAGAACTCGGCAGGTGGATGAAGGCCTGCACTGGTGTGTTTATGGAAAAGGGGCGCCTGACTGTGCTGGAGAGAGTGGCGAGCTGGTTAAGACTTTGGATTGGCCAATCATTATTCCTGGCACACGTTGCTTTCTTCTCTCTCCGTCTCCGGGTTGTCATGGCCGTAATGACCTGCCTTCCTCCAAAACCGGAGCTGAATCCACCTGAGCTCCCTTTACTACGTCCGCCTAATTCCAGACGTCGATTAGACTCCCCTACATCTCCCACTGCTTCCTTCCTCTTCTTATTAAGCCCTCATCCCTTATTTTCCATCTTTGACAGACTCTCCTCACAGGCTCACATCAACATTTTGCTCTTGGTTTTGGTCACATGAGTGGGGGCTTTGATGCCTGTTTTCCTCACTGTGTTTCACATTTTTTCTGTTTGCCAGCCCATTGAATAACTAATGGCCTAGAGAGGGTTTATACTGTAGATCAAGTTGTCCTCAAGCCCTGAAGGAAAAGAGTGTTTTATGTTATCAGGAACTGCAGTACTGAAGAAAAACAGAAGGTTATTTTAAGTGTATATTTTTTGCCGACATTACAGTTTTGAAATGGAAACGCGTTGTTGGGACGCTTTGTTGAGGTTATTTATTAACCCTTTAACACCAGAGCATTAGCTCCGGTGTTGACATTTTTTGAACTACTGTAACTCTTCAACCGTTTAGGCAATTAAACCTAATTCTACCAGATTCTAACATTTTACACTGATGACACTCAAAGCTTTGTGCCAATACACACCACTTTCCAGTAGTAACCATCGGATTGTGACAGACGCTCAAAGTGCTTGCAGTGTATCTCCATTATTCATTCACTCCTCATTCATGCTTGGTAATGGTAAACTACTGATGTAGCCACAGCTGCCCTGGGGCACACTGACAGGGGCGTGGCTGCCAGTTTGCGCCACTGACCATCACCGGGACATTCATAAACATCCACACACCAGTGGAGCCACACTGGAGGCGAAGAGGTTAAAAGGTCTTGCCAAAAGACACAACGACAGTTGGGGAGCAGGGTTCGAACTGCCAACCCTTCAATCATTGGACGACCTAGTCACCCACCTGAGCCACTGCCTCCCACAACTTCACAGTAGTTACGTGTTTACGGAATCAACGTAACTCAGCGAAAGCAATTTTGTGCCATTATGCTTTACGTTAGTAATGATTCACCTCGATCGCGTATATGGTTGAAGATTTACGGTATGTCAAAGGGCGTGTGTTATTTAAATATCGCTGGTGTCATCTCAGTGGCTAAACGGTAAAAGCATTTCGGTCAACGTCACCTTTGGGTGAAGTCATAAAAATTGAGCTTTGTTGACCAAAAAACTTTTTTTTCCATTTTACACAAACCCTTCTGTACTTCTGTAAACTTGGAAAAAGCTAATTTTCTTATTGGTCGTTTTGAGCTTGGAGTCTTCGGAACTTTTCCATTAGCTCCATGAGAGGAGTTAGCTTGGCGGTCACTTGCTCCATGAAAGGATACAAAGTAGCTTTAATATAATCAAGAATCTTTTTAAAGTCTTCGTAGTCACCTGTTGCTTGTTTTTTCTTAGGGGCCATGGCCAGCTCTCTTTTGTTTTTGGAGAAAATCAACTTTTAATCACTTGAAGATAGTTATATAGCCGCCGTGAGCCACACACGTCCATGCTGTAACCCGCAACCGGAACTTGTGTCTCTGTCTTGTTTACTCTTGTAAACTATGAAACCACACCACCTAATGGATTGTTGGAGCTTTATGGGTACTGTAGTCCTAGTTGGAGCGCTAGTATTATTTTGTATTTAATGTGTTAGAACGGAACAATGTTGAGTTATTGTCAATAAAGTTTGTCTGACTTCTAGGTTTCATTTTTGCAGATAAAGGAGACAAAAAACACAGTTCACTACAAAAACTTCCCATCAAACCCTCTGACCAATTGCCTGCCTCTAAGACCCTCTAGGCATTCTGGGTGGTGTGGTCATACCGCATTATCTGTGTTGCTTATGTATAAAAGTTGAACTGTTCATTTTTCGTAGTGCAACTTCGTTAAACCTTATGGTCCCAGTACATATAAAGGTAAACTGTAGTTTTGGGACTATAGGGAGCACTGGATCATAAAGAGCACCATCAATGAACGATCTACATTCAAACTTGTCATGTAGAAGGCGGCCTAAACTATAAGACGCATTAGGCGAGACAAAAGATTCAGAGATAAGTCTGTCAGTCAGACTTGATTGACTGCGTAACTTTAGAACTTGGTTGGACCGTGCTACATGTTAGCCACAGGGGAAGCATTAGCGTAACCACAATATCCGTAACTCCCAACCTTGTTTGCAACACGTAACAAACAGACTGATCCAGCTAAAACAAACATTACTGAGACTAGGCTAACTTCCAACCTTGTTGATAACTTGTACCAAAAAGCAGGCTAATATTTAGACAGAGCGCTATGTACCTCTCAAAATCACTTCAACATCAGTAAACACAACCAGAATTTGTTGTGGTTCACCTTTTGGCATACTCCTTCAGGGATTCGCTAGAGATCTTCAGGGCGGAGGCCCTTCCTGACACAACCCTGTATTTTATCCGGGCTGGGGACAAGCACAGGGAGACCCAGACTTCGGCCCCTTTGTAAGAGTGAAAGGTCTTGAGGAGGCTCACCGCACCCCAGTGGAAATCGAACCCTGGTTATCCTATGCAACCAGCCCTTTACTTAAGCAACCAAACAATTCAAGCAAAATGAATCCATACAGAAGGCGTTCTGCTGTTTTTAGAAAAATCCTATGACCCCACCCTTGCATTGACGTGTTATCCCTACCATGACAAAGGTGGAAAGATTTCATGTAATCCATGGACACCAGTGAAGATCATAAATCATTGAAGAAAAAAGGTTCAGCGCACTGTCTAGTGGGTCTAGATGACCCAACTCCCAATGTGCCTGGGACAGCACAAGGGTTAAAGCTTTTAAGTTTGCCTTATAGTGTGGAAAGAGGCATGTTTTTAACTTTGATACTTGATGAAATTTTGCTATGATAACTCCTGAAACAGTGTTGTGTCTATTTTACTGATATAGTATTATGTTTTAAAGCATATGAATGACTTTTAAAAGTAACATAATTTGCATATATTTCAGATGCTGCATTTGCCATGTTGATTTCTAAAGTTATTTTTGACGTAGTACTTAAGTAATTTCATCTTTGGCACATGCTTTATTGATACCTTAGGATTCTTAATTCTGTCTGATAAAACCTAGGAACCGGATATTGATAAATCATGAAATAAAATGGTTATAGTATAACGGGGTGGGATTATATAAGTTCGCTTCTTTCCACTCCCTTTCAAGCAATTTTTATTTATTATGTCTAATTAGCCTAAGTTTGATTAGTTACTGTATGAATGTATAACTGATGATTATATTGCTTTTGTGTATTACTCCTATTTGATTGCTTGAAATAAACCATTTCAAATCAAAATCAAATCAAATCAAAAATAACTCCTTCAGGCTATGCCTGAAAAGTATAGTTTTCCAATATAACCTAGTACAACTTTAAAAAAACAGAAGTAACAGTTGAATTCCAGAGCCTTTAAGCACCTTTGTGGTTAGCTTTTCGAAATCTTTTGATTATTTATTTTACTCTAAAAATCCAAACCGCAGTAAATGGCTGTTCAGTCTTTAGTCTCACCCACAAGGTTTCTTTCTACAACCTTAAAATCTCTTTGCTCCTCCCATTTTGGCAGAGTTCAGAAATGTTCCCGAGCCCCGATGGAGACAATAACTAAGCGGTAACGAAGCGGTCTTCAGACCAGCCCACTACAGATCAACGGGTGACATTTGTGTCTTTATCCAGCAACAGAGAAGACCTCTAATAAGCAACCGCTGCAAAAGAATAACAATCAGCATTAAGCCTTTTTTTAAAAAAGAGAATTCATTAACCCAAACTCACTTTCATATTTATCACATCAATGTCAGGTAGGAGCAAAAAACCCAAATGGCTTCCACTGATAACTGCGGGCGCATCTTTATTGTCGATTGAACAGAAAAGATTGCGGGGAACGTCTGAATGCTGCGGAGCTAGCAGCTAATTTAGATAATAAAAAAGTAATGCTGCTTTGGCAGTTCTTCCTTACGCGGCGCAGATAACAATCATCAGGAGCGCCTTATTCTTCGATATGAAACAAATTTATGGATGTGCATCCTCAGCGGAGTGTGAAAAGTGAATTAACGGGGAGTGTATAATTGTCAGCGTGTTTTGATTTGGCTGAGTGGAGTTTGTAGCAAATTAGCTGACAGTGAGAGAAAACTCCAAAAACAAATTCATATCAATCGGAGAAAGAGAGAGAAAGAGAGGGAGGCTGGTTTTTCCAAAGTTGGGGTTCGTCCTTCCATCTTAAGGTAGAGGAAAGTCAGAAAATCGGCGTTTTGGCGTCCAAACGGTCGTTTCACACGTGCGGACGGGTGCGTGCGTTTTTTCCGCCGACTCCTCACATGCTGAATGAATCATATGCATATTTATAGGGAGAGTTTTTCACACGTTCTAGTCGAAGCATCATTGTTTTCTCACTTCGCACACTCGCCGCCTATGGACGAAGGTGCGAACGCGTCAATTCACGGCTCTGCGGATCCAAAGAAACCCACAGACTGGAGCGGAACGTGGACGCTTTCGTGTGCAGCTGGAAACAGCCGCCATGTTTACCTTCTCTAGATCCTTGGAACGCACGGAGCTGCAGAACAAACAAACTCCTGACAAGAACTCCCATTTGCTGCATTTGCCCTCTTCCCCCACTTTTCCTCCACTCTTTTTTTTTTCCTTGTCCTTCTCCCAAGGTAGCTATTATCCGTCCGTTCGCCGCCCGCAGCACTTAGCTGGAAGGGCCGGGTGCAGAGACGAAGGAGCGGAGAGAAATATGGAATTAAACGGAGAGATCGGCAGATGTCACCGCTGCACATTCTCCATCTGTCGCCCCCTCCCCTCTCTTCCTCTTTTCCTTTATATCCAGCAGCCTTCGTTCATTCCTGCCATCCATTTTGCGGATGGATCTGCTGGGGATTAACTCCATTTGCTTCGCTGCTTACCTGGGTTTCTGCTGGTGGTGCGTCCCGCTGGAGGCTCCTTCTTTGGGGGGAGCCCATATGGGCCTGGATGGAGGGGGAGGGGAGAGAAGAGACTCAAATCAGACGGGAACTTTTGTCCACAGCAGTTGACTTTTTTTTTTTCATTTAGTAAAAAAAAAAAAAAAAGAAGAAGCTAAAGAAATATTTTCTGCTGCTTTGACCCGAGTGCAGCTTTGGCGAGGCCGCTCGTAATCTGCCGACGCTAAATCGGGCCATCTGTCCGGCGCCGGCATTAAAGAGCGTTCACGAGCGCCGCTGCATGAGATGCTCTGATGTTCGCACGGTCCTCAGCCAGAATGTTCCGGCAGTCTGCTCCAGTATAAGCAAGCTGAAGTCAGGGGGTGACTGGGGTCAATGCCCCTCTGTAGTCAACAGGGTAAAAAGGTATTTGAAAGCCCCATTGCCCCCCTTTTTACCTGACTGACCTGCTCCGACACACCCCTCACCCCCCCCTTCCCCTGCCAGCCTGCTCAGAGCTGCACCTCACAAATGCATAAACCCCTCCCCCACACATTTGTTTTTCAAAATGGTGACTTTTCTGATGCTTTAACTCCATAGCAACCATTTAATGTTGTGGTCACCTGGAGGTGACGAACAGGTCTATGTCATTTTTGGAAGAATTGGCAAAAGTAAATTTTTGGTTTTCCTTAGCAACTGAGTTGTTTTTTTTTATTAACCAGGCCCACATTCATAATATATACATATCAAATGTCATATTGTTTCATTCAGCTGGAGCCAACGATTCATGTTTTACAATTTCACATTATTCCAGTAAAAAAATGTGGGCGCAACAAGGGAACGCCTATTTTGTGAGCTCGCCCTGCTAACGCCACGCAAAACTGACAAACTTTCTTGCCAGATTTTTTTTTTCACAGGTACTTCCCAATGGTGCGCATGGATTAGGAGATGATAGATGAAGGAGGAGTTTAAATTGTTTGGGGTTGGAATATTCAAGGTGGTGGCCTCTTCCCGAGGTCAAAGGTCAACAAAATTCGGGTGATGGTTGTAGACTGTGTGAAATTCTGTAAAAATCGTTTGAACAAGTTTTTCTTTACACACATTGAGCAAAAATGTGAAAAAAAGAAATTTGACACTGTGCCACAAAACGGCTGACCTGTGGCCATCCCATAATATTTTTAAAACTTCCTTATGATATCCTCGTAGATTTTGAACTTTTTTTGCTTTGAGCGACAAAATAAGTTTTTGTTCCCCTTCATTTTTTTTGACACTTGCGCTAGCTGTGATGTCATCATTTTGTGTGTGTGTGTGTGTGTGTGTGTGTGTGTGTGTGTGTGTGTGTGTGTGTGTGTGTGTGTGGATGTAAATTCATCTTCACCAGGTTCTAGGTAAAGGTACTAGGTCCAGGACTGCAGTGGGCTGCAATAAAACGAGCGGTTGAAGCGAGGCGCCGCTTCTTCAGAGGACAAACAACACGGACGTGACCTTTTCGCCTGATAAGACGGAGGTAAGATGGAGGTCATAATGGAGGTCATAATGAGGAGAGGGAGAAGGGGAATTTGGAAAGGAAGCAAAGAGGAAAGGGTTTGTTTCCACGGCTGGCGAGGAGAAAGAGTCGGGGGAAATAAAGGGAGCGCGGGAGGTGCTGCTTCTGCTGCGCTGACTCGGCTGATGTTCCGGGCTGATAGAACTCAAACAGAACCTCCGATAACACGGATCAAAGACGCCGAAATTCGCAGGGTTCTCTTTTCCCGTGTGTACGTAAGGGCGGTCAAACTAAGGACAGGGGGCCATTATGTGCAGAAACAGGTCAGAGAAAGTACAGAAAATGCCTAAATAGGCCTTTTTATATATATTTTTTTTCTTAAACCCCGTCCTGGAAAAGCAGCATGTGAGAGCCATTAGCCGGGAATATTTTCTGAACAAATTATACGCGCACGAGTCATTAAAGAAAATCACAGAGTGCGTGCACTAACGCCAAATGCAGTCATTTAGTTATCGCGCCTCTGCTGCGTGGGGTCATGTGTGTGCGCGTGAGTCCGGGCGCCTGCGTCGACACCTGCGCATCACGAGCGCGGTCGACGGCGTCCAGTGTGAGTCAGTGGCGGCTAAAAGGCAGCGGGAGGAGGGAGTCAACAGGCCTCATTAGAGCTGACTGATCCCACACTTGTGCGTCGTTCTCGCCACTTAAAGAGCCCCTAATGTGCTCTGCAGAACGCACACAAAGGGATGTGAACACACGTGTGTGTGTGTGTGTGTGTGTGTGCTCGCACTAACACAGTAAGATTACAGCGCAAAGAAATAAAGAGAGGTGAGAAGACTTACTCTGTCCGACTTTCAGGACCACCTTCATGCCTTGTGTGGCGCACACGCCTCCTCTCATGCTATCTAGGTTCTGACGCGTCCCATCCGACGTGGCTGGAGCGGGGAAAAAACACAAGAAGAACACAATGAATCAGTCTGAACACACACAGCTAACACTGGGTCACAGGTCTACAGGATGTTTGTAAAAGTTTTTAACTTATCCTTGTTTTAGACCATCTGACCATCTTTAGACCATCTTGTTTTTCCAAACAAGTGTCATTATTAGAGGAAAAAGCTCATTAAAAATGAAATACAGCACATGCAAATATCCAGAATCACTTTCTGATCCAACACTATTCACACAAAAATAGCAAAATGATATTTCAAATATTACAAAAAGCAATCATTCCTGATTTTTATTTTTAGCTTTGTTGAGGACAGTGGTTGGAATGAAAGTCACTACTGCTGTGAAGCTTTTTAAAAAAATTTTTTTAGTATTTTTATTATTTGGTACTGCCCGAAAAGATATCATGAAGAAAAAAAAAGTGCAGTGTGTTTGCATTGACACTGCAGCAAATCGCACCAGAATTCAATTGCAAGTACAGCAGAGGGAGGTGGTTTGGTCAACACTAAAGTAAGCACCTGCAAAATAAAACAAACCAGTTGAATTATATCTGATGATGCAAATGCTGTATGCTGAAACAGTTTGCTAAAGAGGATAAAGCTAATTGTGTAAAATGCCAATTTATCTAGAAACAAAAATATCAAAAAATGGCTACCAAATAGTAGCAGAATTTGCAGATTTATCTACCATGATACTAATATTAGCAAGAAAGATTTAAATGACTAAGTATTATTTCCACTATAAAGAAATACACTATAAGAGTTAGCTTTAGTTTAATATTAGCAACATTTGTGTATCAAGCTCTCATGATCCTACAATACTTCACTCTAAAGCCAAATGTGCTTAACAAGCTAGCAAGATACTAAAATCAAACATGAGTGTCAAAATAGATGAAAAACGAGAACTAAAACTAGCTAAACAAAATAGAAAAAGCTTACATCAGCAAAATCTGCTAAGTGAGCTAGCAATTTGCTGAAAAGAGACAAATAGCCCAACTCCAGCCCTACGACTAAGTACCAAATTATCTTGAAAATTTGGTAACATCAGTAAACTTAGCTAAAGACCCAGCGAGAATTTAGAGCTATGAGCCATATTATCTTAAGACATCTAATAGGGAAGCATAGCTAAAATAAAAATAATAATACAAAAAATTAATTATCGAGAAGCATAAGCTAACTTGATGATGAAGGAAAAAGATCTGTTCGATTTGCAGCTTTTTCCTTTGCGTGTTCAATAGTCGAGGAGAAATGACCGTGAGTCGAACCGGTAAAGATTAACAAAGTTTATTCCCTGATACAATAGTTCTAAGACAGAGAGCAAAAACACAGAGCTATAGCGAAGGAGGAAAGCCCCCAAAGAGAAGAGCAAAAAGCGCGCAGACTTCCTACACGGAGAAGTCTTTATAGTGGCGTGCGCTGCTGAGTTGCCTTCCTGTGATGCTGCCGCCAATCCCCTGGCTACAATTTGACAATGTCCTTTTTTGGTGCGTCAGCCGTTCAAATGTGGGCTCCTTTTTTCAAAGAAAGAGGCTTGACCTTTTGCTGGCCCGAACTGCTTCGAGTCTACAACATTTCCTTTTTACTTGGTATAGCGAAGCACACTTCTTGCTGTGTAGGGTGTGTAGGCGCCTGAGGTGTCAAATATGTGGCCTATTGTTGACTTCTGCTCGACTCACACCTGTGGTCTAGGTCCGCTTTTCTGCCTGATAGCGGGGGCCTTATTTCCTGTCTTTGTAGACAAGTTCGGTTTTGCTCATCAGTAAAAAGGAGAAGTAAGCATCCTGTTTATGTTCACCGCAGCCTGCATAAGCGTGCCGGCTGCATTCTGCAGTAGCGAGGTAAAAAGGTCAAACAGCAATATTAGACTGTATAAAATTAAACATTAATACGTCAAATGTAATAAAAGATTAAATCAGTAAGCATACATTTCTTCAATGCTAATATTAGCATTTTTTTTATCCAACTAATCCAACATAATGCTAAAATTTCATGGTTAATCAGCTAAAGAAAAACTCTGCATGCCATATTTAGCCCAAACAAATGTATTTTACTGGATTAACAGCATAACGTGCAGGAAAGCTGGTTCATGCGGAATGGGCTTTTATGAATCGTAACATTGCTTGAAATATGTAAAGTAAATTGTTTATGCTGAAAGTCTGAAAAAAGCTCAGGGTTTTTAATTTCCTATCATTTCATTTAAAAAAAAAAAGCATAACCATCTATACAAGGTCTGAGAAAGTACACCAAAATACCAAATAAAAAAAACTAAATACACACTACATAGCTCAACGTCTCAATTTGGCTTCATAGTTAAACTCAAAAGTTGTGGGAGAAAATAGATTTCATTGCAGACATTGAAGCAACACGGAATGACTTAAATGAAGACCTGAAGACGTCAGAGCTGCAGATGTAAACCTTGAATAAAGTTTGAATAAACTCTGAAAAACCCTGAAAGAAACTCATGGTGTGAAAAAATAAAATAAAATAAAATAAAAAGCTAATAAGCTGCTGAATGAAGCTTGAAAAAAAAACACAAGGAACAAGAGGATGTATTTAAACATCTGCTTGTCACAGCAACAGAGCCATAGCGCAGTGTCTCCGTGACACAAGAACCTAAAAAACTGAGTTTCAAACTGTGAATGCGATCGCACAGATATCTGCATTTGTCTCTGTGATCAGAAGTGAGAAAATCCAGCAGGACGTCTGTGTGACCCATTCAAAAAATCTTGCTTTAAAGTCCAGAGTGCTTTAAGTCATATTACACATATGGATTAGGGTTGGGTGTTATTGGGAATACGGTAACACAGCTAACATGTAGTGGTGTCGGACTGTGTTTTTTTTTTTTTTACGTGTTACTAACATGGTAAGCGTAATCACAATAACATCTGTTGTAGCTGTATCTGACTTATATTTACATTTTGCAAACAAGGTTGAAAGTCACAGGTATTGTTAATGTGCCAATATGGCTAGCAGTTAGCTGTATTTTTTTTATCGTGTTACTGACAAGGTTAGCAGTTAGCATAGTCACACTAACGTTTGTTTTAGCGGTATTGGTCTGCTTTTTTACGTGTTATAAACAGGTTAGAAGTTACAGGTATTGTGAATACGCTAATGCGGCTAACGCTTCTAAAGTGGCTTAGGTGTAGCGGTGTCGGTCTGTGTTTTTTTTTACGTGTTACTAACAAGGTTAGCAGTTAGCATAGTCACACTAACGTTTGTTTTAGCGGTATTGGTCTGCTTTTTTACGTGTTATAAACAGGTTAGGAGTTACAGGTATTGTGAATACGCTAATGCGGCTAACGCTTCTAAAGTGGCTTAAGTGTAGCGTGTCGGTCTGTGTTTTTTTTTTTACATGTTTCTAACAAGGTTAGCAGTTAGCATAGTCACACTAACGTTTGTTTTAGCGGTATTGGTCTGGTTTTTTACATGTTATAAACAGGTTAGGAGCTACAGGTATTGTGAATACGCTAATGCGGCTAACGCTTCTAAAGTGGCTTAAGTGTAGCGTTTCGGTCTGTGTTTTTTTTTTACATGTTTCTAACAAGGTTAGCAGTTAGCATAGTCACACTAACGTTTGTTTTAGCGGTATTGGTCTGCTTTTTTACGTGTTATAAACAGGTTAGGAACCGTATTGTGAATACGCTAATGCAGCTAACACTTCTAAAGTGGCTTAAGTGTAGCGGTGTCGGTCTGTGTTTTTTTTTTTTTACGTGTCACAAACAAGGTTAGCAGTTAGCATAGTCACACTAACGTTTGTTTTAGCTGTATAGGTCTGCTTTTTTACGTGTTATAAACAGGTTAGGAGTTACAGGTATTGTGAATCCGCTAACGTTTCTAAAGTGGCTAAAGTGTAGCGGTGTCGGTCTGTGTTTTTTTACGCTACCATCAAGGTTGGGTATAAGCATAGTTGTAGTAATGGTTATTTTAGCGCTATCAGACAATTTTTTATGTGTTTTAAATGCACATATGCATAATGCCATAAACATTCTAGAGTTCCTGAGCTTAAAGGTTGAAGCAGCGATTTTCATTAACCCTTTAACAATTGAATGAGTTTTAGAGCTTACAGAAATCTGGAGATTTTTACGACCAGATAGTGTACGACAAAAATAATAATCATAAGGAAATCTTTACAGATTCACGACAGCTGCCCTGAATACATGTAACTGCATTCACACACACACATCCAAACATGGCGCTCCTGTCCGTGTGGTCAACTGTTCCAGTGACATTTGCAGAGGCGGAGCTTAAAGATCTCCACCAGAAGCTTAGAAATGTCAAACTATAAGGGGCCGGTGCTTTAATAAGTCCTCATTTACCAGTCTGCTGGAATTCATTAACACCCTGGCTGCACCGCATGGACTCTACCCCTGCATTCATATGCAACTGCTGCACAGGCTGCAGCTTATTTGACTTACTAAAAAGGAACTGAGCATTTTCAGGAAGGAAAACTACAGCATCAGCTCTGCAGTATTGGACTTTAAATCAGGGGGATCAGGGGTATTAGCAGGTTTCCACTGAAATGTCTGACTTTTCTGAACAAATCAAGTGAATTGAACAAGTTGTCAATGGACTCGGTTAGCGTGGAAAGGCTTTTGGTCAGCAGACGGAATGACTTCCCGCCCAAAAATGCTCAGAATAGTTCAAGTATGTCTTAAAAAATGTAATGAGACATCCATCTAATCATAGTTAGAATGTCTCTCTGTGAGTCCTTACCCAAAATGAGTAGCAGTTTTGAAACCATTAAACCCTTTGAAGAGGCCGCACAATACCTTCTTGTCGCAAATTTTTTTCAAACCTCGTGATGCGTTTCAGAAATTAAATGCAGCTGTAGAATTGTACAGTACTAGGACTAAAGTGACAGCCTTGCAGGTCCAAAGCTTCCATAAAAGGCTACCGAGTTAGAGAGCAGGGACCTGAATTAGTGGAAAGGGCCCCAATTTAAGAGAGCATGGCGTCCGAATTGCATTGGGGAGGCTGGATTTAAAGCCTTCTTAAAGGAATTTCGTGCTAGCTTGTTAGCTGCTAACAAATATTGGTACTTTATGGGTGCCAACCCACGAGAAGGAACGTTTTAGCAGCAAAGCAAAAAATAGAATTAACATGACGCCTTCGGTGCATGAGCTAAACAAGCAGCAGGGCGTGTTTTCCTCCTTAAACGCTACAAACTCCTGCAGGTGTTCAGAATCCGTCGGAGGCAACGTTCATTAGAGCTGCAGAACGCTCGCCGCTGATTCGCGGCGGCAGAGACCGCTTTGCCTTCAGGCTACAGCCGTCTGGAGCGGCGAGACGGGCACGGCGGCGGGAGAAGCAGGGAGGAAGGTGTGAAAAAGTTCCAGCCTTTGCTTGTAACACCTCTCTCTCCTCATCTCCCCATCCGTGCAGGATTCAGAGTGTGAAAGCAGGAGGAGGAGGAAGAGGAGGAGGAGGAGAGAAGCAGGTGGAGGTCAAGGCGAGCAGCAGTGCAGTGAGAAAAAAAAAACATAAATAAGAAAGACTGAGGTGTAAAAATGGATTTGAATAAATTGTAGAGAACATTTTCTTTTAGGAGAACCTTTTCAGGAAGAACGTTCTGGAATAGATGTTTTTCCTGGCTTTGATTGATTCTTTAGTGTCTCTGTTGCGTTCAATCTCCTCTTTATGGGGTGGGATAACTCTCAGAATGAAACAGATAACAAATAGAAAAGTATTTTTGCAAAAAAAGATTTCTTGAACGTTTATCGTGTCTGGAGAGAACACAGTTTGTTTTTAAAAACAGAATTTATTAAAACCCAACAATTTAATTATGAGTAGCTATAAAACTTATATATATATATTCCAAGCACAGAGAAGTGAACAAGCCAAGTGTTGAAAAATGGTTTCAAGAAATGTCTTTATGTTTACCACTGGAAAAAAATTACTTATATGTTAAAAAAAACACTTCTGCCAGAATTTGGGGACATTTCATTAATTATATCAGAAATAAGGATCTGACTGATCTTTTTCAGAGGCTTTGAACACAATAACACTTCCTCTGCAGCTCTACAATATTGCATTGAACCATAGTTCTTATTTGTGAAAGACTCTGGAGGACTCAGTCACACTGTTTTAAATGATGCTCACCTGTTGGATTTTCATTTCATGTTCTACTGTTTCTATGTTATGTTATCTACTTATGTAAAATGTAAAATCAGAAAATAAACATATTGATGAAAAAAGAAAAACAGAATTTAGTCAAAAATACATCACGAGGATAGAAAACATCGACTCAGGAAGGTGCAGGTGAGTCCTGAGGCTCATAATTTACCTAGAATAGAGCAGAATAGAATACAATACAAAAGAATAGAACAGAGTAGAATAGAATAGAGTAAAATAGAATAGAGTAGAATAGAATAGAGTACAATAGAATAGAGTAGAATGGAATGGAGTAGAATGGAATACAGTACAGAATCATGAACCAGAATTGAGTAGAATAGAATACAATACAATGTTATAGAACAGAGTAGAATAGAATAGAATACAATAGAGTAGAACAGAATAGAATATAATAGAGTGGAACAGAGTAGAATAGGATAAAATAGAATAGAATAGAATAGAATATGATTAGAACAGAGTAGAATAGAATAGGAAACAATAGATTAGAGTAGAATGGAATGGAATAGAGTAGAATATAACGGAGTAGAATAAAATAAGTTGAATAAAATAAAGTAGAATAGAGTACAATACAATGTAATAGAATAGAGTAGAATAAAATAGAATACAATAGAGTAGAACAGAATTGATTAGAACAGAGTAGAATTAAAGAATAGAATACAATAGAGTAGAATAGAATAGAATACAATACAATAGAGTGGAACAGAGTAAAATAGAATATAATACAATACAATAGATTCGATTATAACAGAGTAGAATAGAATAGGAAACAATAGAATAGAGTAGAATGGAATGGAATAGAGTAGAATATAACGGAGTAGAATAGAATAAAAAAGAATTGAAGAGAGTTGAATAAAATAGAGTAGAATAGGATACAACAGAGTTTAAGAAAAGTCTTAAAGTCGTATTGAAATTTAAAGAAGTTGTATTAAAATAAAACGAATCTCCTAACGAAATAAAATGTAAAAAAACTGTTATAAAATAAGCAAAATGTATCGATGAAACAAAGGAAAACAAACGTATTTGTGTCCATTTCTGTTCTTCTGGTGCCTTCAAACACTCCCCGTAAATGCAGTTTCGTGTGTTTTGCTAGTCGAGCACCACTTTCGACTCTATTTAGAACGTGTTACTGTGAAGCAAATGCTAATTTTCGGTCTATTTGACATCACTTCCTGTGAGGAGTCGACTCCCACTGAGGTGAAAGAGCGGACATTTCTAGAAACCTTCAATAAAGGCTGCAATGGCAGTGACTCCGGCAGCTTACCCTCCTGTAACCCCGACTACTCTGAAAGTAATAACTGCTGGCACACCGAGGAGGACAACAAGGTGATGGGAGACGTGGAGACGCGGAGATGGAGGAGGCCGTGCTGGGAGAGGAGGCGCGGAAGACTGATTGCCTGTGACAAGCTGTCGGTGATACGATGGCGCCTATGTGAGAGCGTGGAGAGACGGAGGGAGGCGGGAGGAGATCCACGGGACGGAGAAGTTAAAAACGGAAAGTGAGGAAAGAGCTTCAATGACACGAAAGACTCGAATGTCTCCATTTTGGAAGAGTGGAGCAGTAATGGATGGAAAGGAGGAGAGGAGGGGGAGGCAGAGTGAAGCAGGAGGGCTGCTGGAGCATTTTTGTTCCCCCCAAAACCCATCAGGCGCCGTTACAGGTGTCTCTATTTCCGGGAATCTCCCAAACAAAGCCGACGGCGGCTCCTTTGTCTACAGATCCAAAGTGCGTTCTTCCCAAACGCCTCAGATCTCCCGATACATCTGTGAAACCCTGATGAGGGACGGAGAAACTCGGGGAGGAGATCTTCTCCACCTCGGCTTTGGACGATGGGAATCTGGGATTAGATAAGAGGCGAGGAGAAAGGAGTTGGGCCAGGAAAAGGATGAGTAATTGAGACAATGATCAGCAGCGATGGGATGAGATGAGGAGCGCCGGAGGAGGGGGGAGGGGAAGGGCAGGAAGACGGCGGGTGGAGGCGGAGGAAACGGAGAAACTTAATTAATGAAATAATCCCGCAGTCGGCCTCAATCAAGCTGCAGTTCATCCCAAGGGTGGCGTGGAAGAAGTTAGTGGCATTGACTGTATGTGGGAACTGGACTGAGTGACCCCTCCCCCCTGGCGTTCCACACAGGAAGTACCCGCTGGCTAAACACCTGATCCTCAGTCATTCCGTTTGTCAGAATAACCATCTTTGATAATCCTGTATTTCTGTAGCTCAAGTTATTCAAGTCATAAACCGACCAATCGGATGCCTCCCTAAAAGTAGGCGGTGCCTGCTGGCCCCCCACGCCCCACGTTCAAAAACTTTGACTGATTTGGTGTCGCCTGCTGTCAACAAGCTCACTCCTGCTAGGTGGGAGTGGTTCCCATAGCAACTCAGACGGACTGGGACCAATCGCTGCTTACAGACGACGTCTGGATCCATATTGCAAAAAAAAAATTGTGACAATTTTTCTGCAATGTGGAACTGTGCAAAGAAATTGACGACTGAATGGACGTCATTTGGTTGAAGCCAGAAGTGAACCGTCTTCTATGGATGACATCACACTCCCTCGTTCCAGGTCTCGGATACAGCTGGATAAAGCTTTCTACGACACAACAATCACAGTTCAAACGTAGCAGAGGATCATGGGAAGTGGGTAGATTTATGCTGCCCCCCCTTACATGCAGCGGATCAGCTGAGTGACGGCTCGACCTGGCTCTTCCTCCCAGATGGAACGAAGAATAACTTTTATTTTTGTTTGTTTTTTTTTGGCAGTCACTTGCTTTCAGAAAGACTTTTTGCTTTTTCCTCCACTCCACCCGAAACCGCGAAGGACTCCAGCAAAACCGACTCAAGGACAAAGCTGGTAATTTACAGCTCTGATTAAAAAAATAAGGTAAAAAGACCAGAAAAAAGTCCTTCAAAGAGCATAAATATGTGTATGACATCAAAATACAACATAATGGAAGCAGACATAAACTTGAAAAGTTGCACATATTTACTCTGAGTTTACTAATTAACTCGTTTTGAATTATTGAAATTATTTACAGGCTTCATTTAAAACATTTTTTGAATGTTTCTGGTGCTTCAAAAAGTCAGTTTGTAAAAAAATAAAAATCTGATTTCTTTCAAGAAGCTAAAGCAACTTTAAAGATTTGATCAATCGTGGGATTTTTTCAGTCGAACAAAACAACAAAACCCTTTTTAAAAACATTTTACGGCTTAAGTCCTTAAGTCCTATGGACAAATATTATTATATGTGTAATGATCATGAAAAACGGAAACAGGCAACCGCTCCCAGAAAAACAAGCTGAAGCTCGACACCCATCCGACGCAAAAATGACTTTTACTTTCCCCACACCCACCAAGGTGGTCCAATTATTACTTTTGACCTTTGACCTTTATTTGACCCGGTCTACATTCATAAAAACCGTATCTACGGTTTTATTTCACTCCACTAAATCTAGAAAGAAAAATCTTGTGGGTCAAAAAGTCCCGTACCCACTTTATCTTATTTTAAAAACAAATTTCATCAGTTAGAGGTCTCTTTTATTTATTTATTTTTGGGGGGGGGGGCTGTAATGAAGGTTTTCAGTTTAAAGTTTAACCTTCGGTTGCTAAGGAAAAATTTCCACTTACTTTAATGTTAAGGCATGAAAATTTCTGAACACATTCATGAGCCCAAAACATGACAAAAACAGTATGGTTGCCATGGTGATGTCATCTTTGATAAAGCTAAGGTCACGATTTAAGGCGTGGTTTTCATTTAGTTGATATATAGTAACACTACAGCCATCATTTTAATTACCGTGTTGAAGGCTTGGTAGTAGTTTGTTCTTAGCTACAATATTTTAGGTTAATTATGCTCACTTAAAATTATGATCATCAATGGATTTGAAAAGTATCTACACCTTGTTTAACGCTTAAATTACCTCCTCAACCAATTAGAAGGGTAGGCAAATAACATCTTCAGAACCTGGAAGGCAAAACTGAGGGCAAAAAATTCTCAAAAAATGAGCCAAGAAACGAATCATCATTTCCGTGTCTGATCTTTTCTCACTTTTGACTCTCATCTGGGTTTTTTTTTAAACAAATGTTTTGGGATTTGTTTGTATTAACAAATCTATGAAATGAGAGATGGGAAGATGACATCCACGGCTAGAATCCCACCCGCTGACTGTGTGAAATCTGACTTTGGACAGTCACATCATTGCTAAGAGGCACTGAGGCAGATGATCATCACTGCAGATGCTGGTCTTTGTTTTGTGTTTTTTCCTTTTCATGGTTTTGTGTAGCAAAGCCCTGATTCCCACACAAACTAAATAATCCTTTTTTCATATAAACCCAGCTGTGGTTGTGCCGTCCCTGTCCTCTGTCCCTCTGACGCGTGACGGAGCGTTTGCTGCGTCACGACTGTGTCGTGTTAGCAAACGCTGCAACGACAGATGTAGATGCGATGTGAAAGGAAAAGTGGGCGTCGGGTTTTGCTCGGGGCGCTGTGGTGGAGCGTGTCTGTCTCTGTGCTCTGAATACTCCAGCCAGCCAGCATCCTTCAAAACAGGCTTCAGCTTCTCCAGGAGTTTTTGTTGCTCAGGAAGGAGGTCTGAGAGCCGATCATTTGAATGACGAAGAGCGTAAAAAGTGGTCTCCTCTCCCCTCAGGCGGCGCAGGAGGATTCAAACTCGCTTCTCTCCGAGACCCTTTCACACACACCAAACCCCACCAACTTGCCGCTGAAATGTCCTGTAGCTACAATCGTCTTCATAAATCTCTGCTGACACTTTCATGACCCGGCTGTGATGCACTAACAAAGCCGTAACAAGCCGTTGCCTCGCTGCGGCCCCCTTGCTTTGGAAACAACCCCGACCCGCCTGCCTGCTGCTGCTTTCACCGGCAAAGCAGTTGTTACTCAGAAGCTGCTGCTAAAGGCCGTGTCGCACAACCACTACCTACATTTGACGGATTTTCCTCGAATTAAATTTCCGTCTCTCGTGATACGGCCGTGGTGCAGCGGTAGGCCGGTCGATCGCTGATCAGAATATTGCAGGTTCGATTCCCGCCTTGCCCGCGTATGTGTCGAAGTGTCCTTGGGCAAGACACTTAACCCCACATCGCCCCTGGTGGAAGGTTGGCGCCAGTGTCCGGCAGTGGAGCTGCCACCAGTGTGTGACTGTAAAGCGCTTTGGGCCTTCGAAGAAGGTAGAAAAGCGCCATACAAGTATTTACCGTTTACCATTTACATGCGTGACACACGTAATTTGTAAGTGTTTCTGGCGTTCGTCAATGTGTGCAGATGGCCGTCGAAGGTTTTGGTGACGGGTCTTTATGTGAATTCGGTTCAAAAGTTTTGCTCTATTGAGTTTGTACGCTAACATTATGTAAATCTTACGCAAATATGCGTGATTTTTGTGTGATGCATACGCAATTTCATACAAATCTAACAGACTTTTCAGGGACGTACCACCGATGTGTGTATAACCTTTATATCTTGTAGACGGCGCACATTTTATGATTAAATGACATCACTGACGCAGGAATCACTACTGAATTGCATATAAACAGGTTAATGATCACACACGGTTCATGTGTTTGGTTTACGCGTTCCTTGCGTGGTTTATTCGTACTTCCTCCGTGGTTTCAACGTGGTTCATTTGTGAGACATCCGTGAAAATTTTGCGTAAAGAACATGACTTTTCTCAGTTTTTCCACATATATTCACCTATGACCAATTTTCATCTGTGCCATATGTACAAAATGTGGGACACGACCTTAAGGACGAGTTTTCCGAGGACAAAGACTCAAAGTTGGGAGGTTGTGGTCGATCCACGGATCAGAACAAGAAGGATCACAAGTGGAAATGGAGGGAAAAGCAAAACTGCAAGTCAGAAATACTTGACTTGCACCAACGTCTGAGGGCATCTTGGGTAATTTGTTTCTGGTTGGGGAGTTAAACATAAATAAAAAGTGAGATTAAAACACGAACAAAGAATCAAACAAACATGATAGAAAATCTCACGGAAGGCCCTTCGATTCCATCCCCCACCACCCCCCGCCACCTTCTAAAAAAGCTCAGCGCTGACACGCAACCCCCCCCCATCCCGCTGGAGGGGGGGAATGATCTCTGTGTCTCTGCTTGCGTGCTCTCCATCCTTCTCTGTGCTCGATGGCATTTTAATTCTCAGCCGTTATCGTCTTCCCGTCCATCCATGAAGACAACCTATCGTCCACAGCCACGCCCCCCCCCCCCCCCAAGCCAGAAGATTAAAGCGATGAGGAGTCACATCATGTTAATATGGAACCCCTCCCCATGCTGAAACCCAGTCCTCATAGTTCGGCTCCATTCCCTCATTTTTCCGTCATAATCCAGTTGGGAGTAATCCCGGCGTCCGTGTGGATAACCTCTGTCATGTGGCCAAAAGGTCGGGAATGTTTACGTACAACGCTGTGCCTGGACAATAAATCTCCCGCTCCGTAATCCCGTTTGCCTCTTTTTGGGGATGATTGCAGCTTTAATGCGGCGTACAAACTTTATGTTTCCACACACTGATGGACGTTCCTGATCTTCTTATGCTCCCTTTGGGAGATGGGTTTGCAGAAACTTATTGGAGAGTCATAAAGGAGGTCACCAGCAGGCGCTCCCGTCTTTGGGTTAATTACACGACGGCAAACAAATCGCAGCCAGAGGTTGAAATAATCCACCCCAAACATGATGAGCGCCGGAGCATAATGGACCGGAGAGGAGGAGCGTCCAGCACAAAAGAGACGAGAGAGAAGAAGCGGCAGGGTGGAGAGGTCTTGTGTAACGTCAGTAAAGTGCTGCCCATGTAGGACAGCCACGACCAGTGTTCCGTACAACTGGGTCAACCGTCCCGTCTCGGGGCGACGAGGACATTCTGTGGTTTTTGTGTGTACCCGCGCCCACAAACCCACGAGAAACCACACTTCCTGTCAAGTGTACCTCTGAGTGGACTTCCAATGAATACTTCAATGTCTGCTTATGAATTCTTAATGGAAACTTATCGCACAGTTCCTGGGCGACTTCTACAGCAGTGATTCTTGGAAAAAAGAATCTATTTAAAGACATAAAAAGTCTTTTCAGTCGTGTCTGAGGGGAAAATGGACCGCAGAGCTCCTAGCTAAACGTCCGAACGGGATGGTTGAGCGCTGGTGTCAAACACGGAGAGACGTTTGAAGTGATCTCGCCGTCTGAAGACCCCAGTGTGTTTGTGTACGTCTGTCCACATGGATCCTTGTCTGCTGGCGTGTGCCCGCCTCAGATACATTCATGTGTATTTGTAGCTATTCTCCATTATATCAGGCACAAGACCTGGAGAGCCTGAAGAAATGGGTCAACGCCGACCTTGTCGCTACTTCCCGTTGTCTTCTCTCATGTTTTACTTCCCCAAACCTCTCTGGCTCCCAAGTGGCTCCAGGAATAAAAACACCTCTGGACGTCCGATGATCCTGCAGCTGCCTGGATCTGGGTTAAACTTGCAGAGAGCGTCCACTTGTTTTCACTCTAGTGTTCGGTGCTGCGTAGATTTACTGCTAACTAGTGGGGAAAAAAGGAGCTGCTGGGCCTTTGGGAATGACTAGAGTAGATGTTAGTGGTATCCACTCCCCAAAGACCCTGCAGTTACATTCAAAGTGAGGAATTTGGTCGCTTCTGAAGGGTTCTGGTCCCCAGAAACTAACAGCCTGGGCTAAAACTTAAGCGCCATGGATTTAACTGATATCTGCCATTGGATTGGTTTGGGGGCTTGTCCGGGATAAAACCCAACACTTCCTGAAACTAAAAAGTACTTTGAGTCGTATGTAGGTGGTGCTGGATCATACTGTTAGCAGGGAGTTAGAGGATAGATCGAGGAATTAAATCATATTTTCTCTAGAACATAAAAAATGGAGTGTTTTCTCTTCCCCCACATGGAAATTCAATATACACAAAGACCGAGATAGTCATTGATGGTCTGAGAAGGACTTAAAGGAAGTTTCGATAGAAAAGGAGGTCTGAGAATCCCTGCTTAGACTGCTGCTAACCTAAATAAGCAGAAGAAGGTGCATAAATAAGCCCTTTGGACACCAACTCAAAAAAACCAAACACATAAAACACACATTAAGATAAAAAGAAAACTACTAAAAACATCTATGATCTTATATTTTATGTGAGTTTACTAAAGTTTCCACTTTCAGTTTCAAACTTTGACCCAAAAACCTTGCAGGTCCTTCAAAGACCACTAGGGGCTGGTTGCAATAAGGGCCAATTTGGTCAATTCCATGAACTCCAATGTTGCAAACGTAAACTAAACAAAAGCAAGGTGCATTCTGGGTTAAGAGCTTTTTTTATGTTTCATGATATGTTTATTATTTAGGACAACTAACCATTTCTTTGTATTTTATGTGGATTGTCGTCGATTGGGTCGATCGATGGATGATCCCAGCAAACTTTATTTTAGTCTAGTTGCAGTTTTTGGTCGAAAAGGGCGTGGAAATCTCCAGCCAACAGGCCCCACCCACTTCAGGCTTGGTTAGAACAAAACCTATGGCTCCTTCTCGAACAATCCAAGAGTTTCAGGACTGGAACGTCCAGCCCACATGATAAAATACCGCTGCCTCATGATGGCAGCTTGATGCATGGATGTGCCGGGGTTATGTCTGCCTTTGCATGATCTATGTGAAACGCCACGACCCGCCGCCACGGGCGCGGAAACACCTTCAAACTTTGGTGTATCTAGTTCAGGGTCAGGCTCACAGGGAGCGGAGGTAACCGTTTGGTAATGGTGGTCTCACACACTCATAAATACACACCTGTAGATGAAGCGGTCAGGTTAACAAGACCACAGAAACGCCCCCCTCCCTTCTTAGATTTATGCCTCCATCATCCATGCTGCTGTCTTCTGTGGGCTCCTGCTCACACTCCCGGCCATCCCTCTGTCCTCGCACACAAACATGCCGATGTCCGGACACCCACACACCTGTGAAAGCGCGCCGTGGCGCCGTAAAAGCTCGCGGTCTCGCATTAGCCTGATTTACTAGCTCAATTTAAGCGTGAGTCGTGTGCAGCGAAGAGGAAAACAAGAGACAACTGCAATTTTGACTCGCAGCTTCTCGTCTCCCAAACTTCCCTTCCCCTTTCCTCTCTTCTTCTTCGATGATTGCTTTACGGATTCACGTGGCGTTGTCCCGGCGTCCTCCCAGGCGGAACCAGGCTGTGGCTGTTCGTCACCGCAGAACTGCAGCGCTGGCGCCGGGAACAGGCCAAAGTTTTGTTGCAACACCTTCAATTGTTTCGTTCCAACAGGACAGATCTTTTTACCCTAGATTCAAACCCCAGAGAGGAGACACTGGACGAGTATTTCCTCCAAAGGTCAAACAGCCCGCAGGTTTTCTGCACTTCTGCTCCAGAGAAATTTGAAATCAAGACGATTCCCAGGGATGCCGCCGTGAGGAGGGAAGTGGGTCAGCGGCCTGAAGGGAGGACGGCGAGGAAGAGTGGGAAAAAATGGCGCCCAAGACGAGGGGAGCTTTCTAAACACAGAGGAGAAAGGTTAAGAAAGAGGAGCAAAAATGTCCGAACAAAGGAGAGTCCACGGGACGCCAAGGGCAGGAGGAGAACAGGACCCATAACTGTCACTTCTTTACTGTGGGACGTAAAAACAGCAAATGTCAAAGAGTCGGAACGTGTGTTCCTGAACGCACCAACTCGTGTACGAGCGCGCAGACGGTGACTTCTGAAAGGAGGCAGTGACGGAGAGGCTCTGCGGAGGAGCTGTACATCCTAAAGACTGTAATTACCCACAACTGTCAGTCTAATTAAGGCTTTTAATGAACTCCACGAGAGCGCGGAAGGGATGGCGAGCGGCGGGCGCCTCAACACGGATTTGTTTCTGTGATGGACGACGCGCCCGGGAAGGAATGCGCAAGTAGACGCCGGCGCGATCGACCGTTTTCATGAAGCCGAGGGGGGGTGTCTAGTAAACACATGTACCTTTAAGGATATCTTGTCTCCCATGGCAACGCCCTCAGGAAACAAACGATCGCTGTCACCTTCTGCGGCGATGGAGTGCTAAAGCTCACGGCGGCTAAGAGAAGGACCTTTGGAACGATTGGATTTGCCATTAAGGAAAACTTTATTTAGGGTTTAGCTCCGCGGCAGAGGGTTATCTGCATGGCACATCTTAAGCTCCTTAAACCGCTGGCCGACCTCTTCAAGGGAAATAGGCTGCAGTCAAACCCTGGAAAAACGCTGATCTCACCGCAGATATGGAGCAAATGTGAAAACAAGGTCTGACTGTAGGTGGGCAGATTCAATTAGCTAGAATGGCGGCACAGAGCGCCCTTTTATGTGCCATTTGACATAAATATGCAACAGAAAGCAAGCCGTGGGTTTTCTTGAAGCAGAAATAGAGATGAAAAAGTGATAAAAAATATATATATATTCTTATGGCTCAAAAAGAATTAAGTGTCATTTAGCTAAAGCTCTCAGTTCTATAAATTAGCTTGCATTTTAACAAAAACAAATTAGTTTTGGATCAAGTTTGATTTAATTTTGCTGCTTATTTTGTATACATCACAAGTGTAAAACATACTAAATGGGCTTCTTTTTTAATGCATATTTTTTAACAGTGCATTTGCACATTTACTTCACTGTACTTCACTTTTTAAGCGTCAAATGTCCTTGGATTGATGTAACCTATTGAGATTTCCCACCATTGATTTACTTCAACAGTTTTGTTCTATTTTTAAGCTCAAATTGTAATTCAGAAGCATTTTCTAATACAACACTTATTTTTTACAGTGCAATACCAGTTCACAACTGCAACATTTCAGCAGATTGATGCAGTATATTAAGATCTTCCTTGGTTGCTTGATTTTAACAGTATATATCTATTTTAAAGGTCAAATTCTGAATCAGAAGCAAGTTTTTAATATGACCATTCATTTTTTACAGTGCAATGACAGTTATCTATTGTTTTCTGTGTTGGATTACATAAGCTATAGTGGGACAACAGATGTAGTTGATCAGAATTGTTCACTTTTCTCTTAAAGTGCTTAATTTCAGACAAGAACTACATCTTAAAGCAGTTTAGAAAGTCTTAAATTATTGATTTATTTAATATTTACAGTAAAAAAAAAGTAAAATGCTAAAATCTGGTTTGAATCCCAACTGGGACTTTTGTGGCTCCCCAGTTTCCTAACACAGTCCAAAAAAACCTGCTCCATAGGTTTACTGGTGTCTCTAAAGTGTCCCTAAGTGTGCATATGTGTGGTTGTGTGGCCCTGCAACACACTAGTGACACGGCCTACCTAGGATAGGCTCCAGCAACTCTCAGACCCCAAAAGGCATTCAGCGAGTTCTGAAAATGGATGAAGAAACTACACTTTACATTAAAATAATGTGGGTTTAGGGACAAAATGACAAATGAGGTGTAAAATCAAAGCTTTTCTCACATTTCCCCACATAAAGCCCCCCCCCTACCCACAAGAGTCTCGCCTTTAGAAGCAAACTTTTTGTTCTTTAAAGCAGAAACTTCAGCTTTAATGCCGATAAATTAGTCATTGGTTGCCGCTCGTCGACCCGCCGCATGAAGTGTTCATCTAAACACGCGAGGAATGAATATTTCAATGAGACCACGTTTCCTGATCCACGCTAAGGTCACGGCTGCTTTTCCGGGAGGGAAAAAAAGCGGCCCAAACCCCCACGTCACCTGAGAGTCTGGCAAATCCGAACAAATGAAAAGTTTAGGAGAGTTGACGCTCGCCAGCCCTCTGCTCAGATCAAAGCCACATCGCCGCTGTCAAAGCTCCATTTCCATCAGCAGTTTGGTTTTATTTCTTTCCATTTTAGCCGACGTCCATCACAGAGTCGGAACGGACAGGCTGTGGTGGAGGGGTGAAGAAGACTGTCTTTCTTCTCTCGCCGGCGTCCGAATGCCGAACGGAGGCCCGGCGAGCACGGAGGTCCGTGTGACGGGCGGAGGCGGCGCCCCAAAGCGTCCTCCAACCGCCGCCGTCACGGCAAGAACCGACAGAATGTTTCGCTAATCTTTACCAGTGCTGCCTCCACCGCTGCCATTATTGTTGTTTCCAAAAGAGGACAGACAAAACACGAACACACACACACACACACACACACACACACACAGATACAGTACAACATGGGAGCCAGCGATGCGAAATAATACATCTTGACATCTGTGCCTGCATGCTGCTGCAGGGAGAGACTGCAGAGGGAGAAGAGGGCTGGAGTATGAGGGGGAAGATGATGGACAGCAGAAAGCGTGGGGCAATTATCCACTGTTTGTGTGTTACGTTGTGTGTTTTTGCTCCTCTGATTGAAGGAGACGCTCAAAAAAAACCCACAAAAACCCCCCAGCAACCTCTAGTTTTTGTCGCCATGTTTGAGTTTATATTTAGTGTGTTTACAGTTGTGTGTTGTTGGGTTTTTTTATCGTCCCAAGTGTGTCTGGAGGTGTGGCAGAGCGCAGGCTCCGCCCCCTAAATGTGTTTCAATCGCCTGGTTTAATGGAAGGACAGGAAAAACCTGACGCCTCGGCTCTGCTTGCGTTGCGTCCGTTTCTGTGACTTTGATAAGATCGTTTTTCCCGAGCGGCTCTGTCGAGTCGGATTAAAGGAACGACTCCCACCGTGTCACCGCTCCGTCCGGGAAGCGTGGTGCTGGCGGCAGGCGCGTGACACGTTCAAAATAAATAAAAAGGTCAAAGGATTGATTTGTGACTCGCTGGAAGGAAAATGCAATCCTGCGTCTGTTAATCATGACGATCAAAAAACAGATGCTGGAGCTGCCAAAGCCACGTTTATTTTGTTCTTAGTACTTTATGAGTCCATCATTTTAATTATTTGCATTTGTGTTTGAATACAATCGATTGGGCTCTTGTACTTCTATTCATTTTTTCTTTTTTCCACTTAGTTTTTACATAATCGTCTGTTATATAAAATAATTCTGGCCTCTTGCTGACCCTAAACGGGTGTTAATGCACCGTGGTCATTACACAGGTTTTTACACTGCAGAGCCAATATTATAGTGTCTGCTAATCTACTTTTTCAATGAATGAACATTTGATATTTGCAGGTTTTTTGTATTTGTTTTTTAATATTTTTTACATTTTTTATATAAAGATGGTTTATCTTTTCTTGATATTCTTTCATCTCTTTTTTGTTGCATTTTTTAAGAAGTTTGGACAGTTTATGTAACGATTTACAGACTTTTAGCACCTAACATTTAGCTAGTTAGCTAAAAAATATGAATGTTGATATCACTTTTTTAGCATTGTTTCAGCTTTAAACTGACTTTTGTACCTTCTTTTGTGGCTATTTAGCATCTAGCATGTAGATATTTCCCAGCTGAATGTTTCTTCACTAAATTAAATTTTATTGTTAGGCGTGTTTTAAATTAATATGCCTTTTTTTCAGCATTTTTTAAACAGTGTTTGATGCAAATTAGCATTTAGCACTCGGCTAATTAGATAAGCTAATAGTTTTTACTCTGTCAATCCGGTTTATAGAGGACTTTATGGTCTTTTTCACATCAGCTTTTTATTTTTATTTGACATGTTTTGTTAAACGCAATGCCTTTTCTTTTTTTTTAAGGAAATACCAATATTTCAGGGTTTTATTCACCCAGGTGCCGGCCATTTCTAGCCCATGTTTTCCTGACACCTGCACACACACAGGCTGAAAGGTGTCAGCTTTGTGCTGCAGAGAAGGGCGCGTATCCTTTCCCAGCGCAGCGTCGAATATAAGCGGTGACGGGGCATCTTCAAGAGTAATGAGTTTGCTGTGCAGCAGAGGGGCAACAGACAGAATGACACACACACAGAGTGACGGAGACAGAAGAAAACAGAAAGTGTACCACCTGACCGGGCGGGGATTGTTAACAGAGTCAAGAGTGCGACTGCGGTGCAACAACATCCCAGCACTGATGTTCACACAGAGTTCCTGAAGGCTCTCCAGCCCACCCGCTCTACCTCTAAGGACGCCTGGCCGCCCTTTTAGTCCTCCTGTTATGTTCATTTGTGAGGAACAGAAATGGTGTTCCTGGGTCAATTTGACCCGGTGCATGTTTAATTATCCAAACGTTATCTGAACCCAAAGACATCCTAACAAGCAGTGTGAATATCTCATTACTAATTAGTTTCGGGCGACAGTGGCTCAGGTGGTTGAGCGGGTCGTCCAATGACCGAAGGGTCGGCGGTTCGATCCCCGCTCCCACCAGCCAAAATGTCGTTGTGTCCTTGGGCAAGACACTTCACCCTCCTTGCCTCCAGTGTGGCTCCACTGGTGTGTGAATGTCCATGAATGCTCCCGGTGATGGTCAGAGGGGCCGTAGGGGCGAAATGGCAGCCACGCCTCTGTCAGTCTGCCCCAGGGCAGCTGTGGCTACAACAGTAGCTACCATCACCAAGTATGAATGAGGACTGAATGAATAATGGACACATTGTAGGCGCTTTGAGTGTCTTGAAAAGTGCAGAAAAATCCAATCCATTATTATTATTAGTTTATCAAAATTTAGTGCAATAGTGTTCCTCGTTTCACTACTTTTTTGACACCCTTGTACCTGATGGGTCAAATTGACCCAAACAGTATCTATGTGATATAAATACACAGGGGGTGGTTCCAAATATGAGAGATGAACAGATTTCAGATTATATGTTGAATACACTAATTAAGGCAAGCAGAAGAAGTCTCATACTGATAAAATACTTTTAACTATTTTTCCTAGATGTTCAAAATTTAAAACGGGTCAATTTGACCCACCACATAAGGAAAGCAGAGGGTTAAAGTTCTTTCTTTCTTTCTTTCTTTTTTTATTTTTACATAAAAATTCTACAACAGCATGCCCAAAGAGGGGCAGATGGCTGATATCTCCACTTACAAACCGACAGCCAAAACATCACCAAACCAGCAAAGACGAGGCGAAAAGTCAGAAACTCGTGTTGCCTTCACTGACTCCTTCCCTGCTGGTAAAAAGGAAATCCTTCAATCCTTTAGAATTGTCACAATATTTACATTATTTCAGGGTGAAAAAGCAGTTCAAATCTCTGTCTTCAGAAGAAAATCATGGTTCCATCTACAGAAATACAGAATTGACGGAAATCTGTTTAAAAGGGAGAAAAATCAGCTTTTTGAATAAAAGACAGTTGGAACGGCAGTAAACCTCACTGATCAGCACCAACAGACTCCAGAAAGCCAACACGGACTCAAAGCATACATCATACATAACCTTAAAGTTCAACACGTGAAGAACTGCAGGCCTCACTTGACTCAACGTTAAGTAATGGATAATGGTGTGCATCATCTGAAGCTCATGGTCACTTACAAAAGTAATAAATATGCAACCAGTTTTTAATATTTTATTCTAGCTATTTTTCGGTTTAGACTATTTGTTACGCGTTGTCATGTTACCGGGACAACGCGCCGCTTAGCCGATCTTTTCCAAAAGATGACGCAAAGGTTTGTGTTAAAGAAGCCAGCGCAGTGATTTAAAACATTTAAGCTATATGACCGGAACTACTTTTTTAGGCGCGCAGTTATCACTTTTTAATACAAACCCAGCAGCCAATAAGAACCAAGGATTCACCTGGACCATTGTGTAAAGGAGGAGATACCGCAGACCAAAACAGACGCAGGCCGGACACACATCTGACAAAAATGTCTGGATTATCTCCAAAACCTTTGGACATGTACTCAGGTCCATGACCTTTAACCCTTTAAACTGCAGCTGTCAGCGATAACGTGGAATAACGATCGGTTATCGCAAACTACCGTGGTTTCTACAATCTATTGTAACTCTTTCAGTTGCATTGATAATTAATGTAAATAAAACTGTGACTCTTTAATCGTTTCCACAATTTACCGACTCATATTTAACTATTGTAACGCTTTAATTAATTCAAACTCTCGTGGTTCTTCAGTCGTTTCCGTAATTAGTTTAAACTATTGTAGATCGTTCACTGTTTCCACAACGAACGTAACAAACTTAACAACCATAACTCTTCAGTCGTTTCCACAAGTAACGTAATTACGCTGAACTAATCAAACTATAAACGCAACTAACCCAAAATCAGTCGTTTCCACAATCAACGCTTAAATATTTCAAACTGCAGTAACTCTTCAATCGTATGCTCAATTAATTGTATAAATTCGAGGTACTATTCCCATAAGTATTTGAACTACCGTAACTCTTCTGTGATTTTTGCCGCCATGGTTATTCCAACCATAAAGTGCTGCGTAACGCCAAGCTGCTTTTGCCCGCTTCAGAATGACGTTTTAACGACACAAACGGTTAAATAGTTACAGTAGTTCAAAGAGGGTTAGACCAAGTGCGCACCCCCGTCTCAAAGCCTTACATAGAGACGGCACGGTGGCGGTAACATGATAGTGTGGGCGTTTCTTTCCAGCTTCAGGATGGAACCCAAACTTCTGCTCACTACCAGAGAAACCCCAACCAGAACTGAACGAACTCACATCAGAACCATATCCATTCTGATGTCGTCGGTAACTGGAAGGTTTCGGATGTGGCCACGCCAAAGAATTCTGCAGAGAACCACTTAACGGGAGTTGTGTTACCACCCACAGGGCTACAGCCTGTAATTATCTATTTTGGGGGCAAATATTTTACACGATGACGAACGACCTGAAAGGAGCAAATACTTTTTTTCCGTAGCGTTGACCGAGTTGACATCAATTTTCTCTGCAATCTTTGAATACTTGGTGAGCAATCTGAAAGCTCCCCCTGAACACGGCGGATCCGTCACGCCGCTTCAATCTGCGGCTCATCTTTCTAATAACAGACCTGGAATATCTTCATCTTTAGAAACAAGAGCTCAACCGAACGTAAGCCGTCTGAGGTTCACGGCACGACCGGTGACTCAGACGATGGTTTTTTTGTTTGTCTAGGAAAAAAGAGGAGGCTTTTGCTTTTAATTAAAGCTTCATATGATTGATGTAGCAGCGCTTTCTCGGCAAGGTCAGGCTTGTAAACAGCGTTCTTAAATCTGGTGAAGAGACCAACCTTGATAAATAAAGGTTACACCGATGAAACAGCCAGAAAGTGCTGTTGGCGGCGGCGACGCCGCGCACGGGGCATCAAGAGAGCAACCGAGCGGGGGCCGGAGGTGTCCATGAATTAGTTCACTGTTTTCACTTCTCCCTCCCGCCTTTATTTACGGCCTTTTCTTCATCGCTGACTTGTCTGGCGGTTCCCGCTCGTAATGAGGCCACGGCGGCGTCTGAATGTGCGTTTTTTTTCCCTGCGAGTGTGTGAGCAGGGAGGAGGATTATGGCAGCTCCAAAGCTGTGAATGGGGGCCAATCTGGGCCGTGGCCCCGGCTGAATTAATTACACTAATTAGCTCCTTAATTGCATATATTAAACCGGTGGTTAGAACAGGACTGAAGCCGTGGTTAGGACCTGGATCTAAAGCGGGAGCCCCGGGGGCGCCGAAGGGGGCGGCGTGGGTGAACAAAAGGCTGTTTCACACACACGTATAAAAGTATAAGTGGGGAGCCCGCCCCAGCGTTGCCCCACCCAGGTGGGAGATAGTCTGAGCTGAGGGCTGCCCCTCAGCGGCGAGGGTATTCAATTATCCCCACGTCCCCCCTCATCAATATATAATCACTGCATAATGCTGCGGCAGATGTGCGGCACTAATGTGGACGATGAGCCCCCCCAGAGGGAGAAGAGAGGATTAATATTGAATCTACAGGGAGCGCTTCAAGTCATCTGCACTATATCAGTAACTCCTCCACGGTGGAGGCGCCCAGCCCCCCCTCCAGCTCTGCCTACACCCCCCCCCCTCCAATTCAGATCTACATGAACTACGCCTGGACCATCACTTTCCCCACACAGACTGATTCTTCACATGCAGTTCACCAAGTGTCCAGTAGGGGTTTGTTAAGTAACCCCTATTCCCTTCAATGGAAGAACTAAAAATACAGTTTCTTTACGTTTCTACAAAACAACTGAAAGGGAGTTGAGTTTGGTCAAACTTCAGTTGCTGATGCTGGAGCCTATCCCAGCTGTCTGTGAAGGAGAGCGGGACAAATTTCAGGAGGGGTCAATTTATAGTTGACTTTTGACTGACAGCCTTACAACTGAAGGAGAATTATTTCACTTCCTGTTTGAGCCCATGTTAGAAAATGAAAAAAAAAAAATGATGTAATTGGAGCCAGGTGCAGTTCACCGAGAATCCTCCAGGTGGCTTGACAGTCTGTGTATATTGAACCAACAGCGTGTTCTAACCAAAGTCCTTAAGTCTCACTTCCTGCTAGGGCAACTTTGATTTAAAGTTGCAGTTCACCAGGAATCCCCTGGGGGGGGGTAATGTCAGTCCCTGTTCACTCCAATGTGTAACTTTGACAACAGAAAAAACACATTAGTTTTCCATAGATGCGCCTGTAATCTATTTAAAGTTATTAAAAAGTATATGTAAACACGCACTAACGTAGGGGCGGGGCAGGGGGCGTGGTTTGTTGACCAAAGTCCAACACTCTCACTTTTTGGAACTACTTTACAAAGCCAATAAAATGATTGGAGCCAGGTGCAGTTCCTGGAGAACCCTCCAGGGGGGGGGGGGCTCCCATTCTGTCCCTATTCACTCTAATGTGAATTAGTCAACTTACAGCAAGGGAATAGTACAGTTTGCCTCTCTTTTTCTAATATGCAGCTAATTGTATTTACGGAGAGTGTTTGTATTTGCGTAAATGGGGGAAGCTGGTCTGTCAACCCCACAGGTGCGTCAAATCCTCAGCTCTGGAACGAGCCGTTTTAGTTTTTACACAAAGTCTTACACTCACTTCCTGTTTAAGTCCACTTCAAAAAAATGATTGGAGCCAGGTGTAGTTTGCCGAGAATCCTCCAGGTGGCTCGGTTCATAAACCAGTCCGTCACCGTTCACGTTCCTGTAAAACCAATGACCTGGATTCCAGCAAAAGGGCATATTTGTTTTCCAGGCTGCTTTGGTTTTGGTTGACCCTCAACTGGAAGCTTTCTGGTTGGGTTTAGAGGTTGAGGCCTCTAAAGGCGTCGTAAAATGCCTCGTATTGGTGAGCCGTACCCACAGCCCTCACAACAATCGCATTTAGCTGAGAGCGAGTAAACAGCCAGCCGCTAATGAATCCCTTCAATAAACAAAGCCAGAGCGTACATCTCTTGCCCAGCGTCTTGTGGCTTGATAATGATGTTCTTCCAATGAGTTTTTGGGGAATAGAAGGTGCTTAAATGTATTAAAAGGATTTGCAGCCGATTGTTTGTCCTCGTGCCTTTGAGCCGTGGGCCTTGTTGCTGCTGAGTGTCACTGTCTCTTTCTGCTGCGACCTCACGCTTCACAAAAGTCCTTTTCTCTTCATCCTTCAACAGCCTTCGTCTGCTCACCTCCCTTACTCGCGCTTTTGTTCACTGCGCTGGAACTGAGGTTCTTCTCCACAACGGCGTGCTCTGGTGCGGTGCGTAGGCCGTAGCACAAGTTTTCCTGACAACAGCCAGGTTGGAAGAAAAAAATTCTATTGAACAAAGCTCCCAAATAATGACCAACGCTGCTTTAGCTACGTCAGAAAATACTTTTGGACCGTTAATATTTCTACAAATAAAGCAACTGGAACAATGACGTTTGTGCTAAACTCTTTAACACCTGAGTTTTGACATTCTTTCAATTACATCAACTCTTCAGTCTTTTATGCACTTAACGTAATTCCAACAGTTTCTGAAGATGAGAAAAACAGCACAGGCTGACAGAAAACACTCTATAAAGTAGTACAGTCTTTAGCATGATCAACGTAAATCGATACTTTAGGTACTTTACCTAAAGTATGTAAATTGTTGTATATCATAAAAAACGTAAAGTGTTACATATCGCGAACTACTTGAAGAGTTGTGTATCATACAATATGTAAACTGTGTCTTGCAAAGTATGTGAAGTGTTCCAAATCATGAATACGAAAACTATTACATATCGTGAGGTATTAAAAAGTTACTTTGCGTAAAATACGTAAACTGTTACATATTGCAAAGTACTTAAAAGAGTTGTAAAATATGTAAAGCGTGTATTGTAAAGTATGTAAGTGTGGCATATTGTTAATATGTAAAGAGTGGCATATCATAAAATACGTAAAGTATTGCATATCGTAAAATATGTAAACTGTGTTATATATCGTAACATGCGTAAACGTTACATTTCATGAAGTACCTAAAGAGTAGCATATTGTAAAAATGTGTAAAGCGTGTATCGTAAAGTATGTGAAGTGTTGCATATCATGAATACATAAATTGTTACATATTGTCATGTTTTAAAGAGTTGCTTTGTGTAAAATACGTAAACTGTTGCATCTAATGAAGTGCTTAAAGAGTTGCATATTGTTACATTTGTCTGTTTGCTACTGGTTCCTACGCTAAACCATGCCAAGGAACCTCCGTTTTCCTCTTGAACACAAGTTGTCCTGCATCGCCATACGGCTCACCTTCCTGTGCTCCACCAGGTCGGCGACCACATCACTTAGTAGCCTAACCTCGCGGATGCGTCTAACTCTCGTAAATATCTAAGTGTTCCTCCTGTTCAGATCGTCTAGACAAGAGTCTTCCTCATCTATCAACGCAGGTCGTCCTACAGACCAGAATTACATTAGCAGCAGTTTTAAAGACATAAGAACTATTCTCCTCTGGTTGTCAATCTGTCTTGCATCCGATTCCTACGTGAAGACCTAAACTATCAACATATCACCAGATTACCTGGTTCTGTACTACAACCACAAAACAAGCTATAGTTAAACTCCCACCTGATCCAACTCTTGATGCTGATGCGGTTCTGTCGTCATTTCAAGTCATTTAAGTTTCAACAGTTTCTTTCTGAAAAGCTTCAGTGTGAATCTGAAGCCTTATCCAACTGAACTCATGTCTGATTCCACCAAAAAGCATGTTTGAAGAAAAAAA
Organism: Oryzias sinensis; assembly: GCA_037389245.1. NCBI lineage: Eukaryota > Metazoa > Chordata > Actinopteri > Beloniformes > Adrianichthyidae > Oryzias > Oryzias sinensis. Next base: position 4,484,614 of record CM074505.1, on the reverse strand, counting down.
AAACAGAAAAATCAAGAAAATTGGTTTCTCCAAGCAATAAAACCTAATTTAGGGGTTCCATAGGGCAGGTAAATGATCCCCATCACTTCTGCTTTTTTTTACTGTTGGACTAAACCCAGTAGTGTCCAACAGATATATTTTCTGGTTCTGTTGTCCTAGAAAAATGAACCCCTTAATCCCACTTAAATGACATTTGCAACTTATTGAATAATAAGGAAAAAAAAGAAAAAAAGTATGATTAATTTGAGCAGAAACTTTTCTGCGGACGCATATCTTATGTCTAGCTCGGGTTTTAATGAGTGGAGATGTTGCACATCTGGCTGTCATGAATCAAACACCCATCAGAACATTTATATTCTGGTGGTATTCAGTTCCTTTCTGTGCTAAAGTTTCCGTTTTTGACCGTTTCCTTTGAACCAGGTACTAAACCCTGACTCAAACCAACATCTAGCACACAACTTAGCAAAGAACTCTGATTAATTTCTAGTCAAACCTCAAAGAACAGAGTTTGATAAAAACTTCTGTACTTAAGCAGTAGAAATGCCTAAAAAGAAAATGTTGTGACTGTAGGCTAAACTCTTGAAAAAAAATAGCATTTTTTGTGAAGCGGGTCTGGCACTTTCCAAAGATTATTGCACAAAGACTGCCTTTCAGGACATCGACTCGACTTTTTCCAAAGAAGGAGAGAGATCCAGCTCAGCAATGACGGTAAAATCCTGCAGAAAAGTTCTCACTTGCATTTAAAATGATCATTTTTCTTGGAATTATTTTTTCCTTAGAGAGTTGAGCCTCAACAATCAAGTTTAATTTTAAAGTGCAACCAGTGAACAGAAAACCAAAGGCAAAGTGGACAACGTCCCAAAAGAGCCCCTAAAATAATAAAAATGTGCTAAATATGTTCCTCCAGAAGGAAAAACGTGATGCGAGTTGACGCCAAAGCCTCAGAAAGGCGAGTTATTTTAGAGACACCAGCTGATCTTGGTGCTGAAGAACATAGTTCTTTCCTTTTTTGAATCCTCGCTGAGCTCGGCTAACCTCACTGGAGGCCGTTTTTATCCCTCGCAGAAGGCGGCGGCGCTGCGTTCTCCCCCAAAATGGTGAACAGATGGGAAGATCTTGAAAACTTTACCTATGAAGTTCATCAGTGTGTGAAAGTAAACACGCAGGACGCGTCTGAGCGCCGGGACCCAACATCTATCCGCGTGAGCGCGCTCATTAATGCCCACACATCCGGGGTCACGTTTGCCTGAACCGGCCACTAATTACCTTTGTGAGCAGCGGTGGCGCTATGGCGCCGATGGCAGGGGTCAGCCCAGAGGTGCGCTGGTTTCTGCCGCCTGATTGCCAGGAAACACATCCCCGAGCAGAAGGCGGCGGCACAGTGATGGCTTTGTTTGTGGCGTTTGTGTACTGACAGTGGGGGGAGGGGGGGGGTTAAGTGAATCGTACGATGCTAATAGCTCAATCAGTGGGGAGAGGCATTCTTCTCGCCTGACCTTCACCACGGGAACCGGCCTTCACACTCAGGCCCAATTGCGACCGCGCCCGCCAACGACACTGCCAGCAAAACCCGACAGTCACGCAAGCCCCACACGAGCACCGGCCGCCGCCGCCGCACACACAACCGCAGACGGCGGCGGCGCTCTGATTGCTGACCTAGATCGGCCGGCGATCTGTCACTTTCTCTTACTCACACTCAGCACACTTTTTCTTTTCTTCTTTTGCTTTTTTTTTCCCCGCTCTCCTCCGGTGTCTCATCACATCAGCTCAACTCCCGTCTGGCTCCTCTGGTTGCCGCACACAGGAAGCCTTGCCAGCAACGCCGCTGCGGGTCAGCGTGCTGTACATGTGCTTTCGCTCCTGCGCCGCGCTGCATGTTCATGCAATAAAGACAGCAGGGGGAAGTGGTGGTGGCTGGGGGGGATCATCAGACATGATCACACACTGATATTAGTTGAAATGAAGTCCTCTTTTCCTGATTCCTCTCTGGGGTTGAAATTGTCACCGGCCCGTTAACATGTAATAGGATTTAAGCGAACCCCAAAAAAGTCGCACGTTCAGTGGGCGTCTTGTGGGATCTGCGGACAAAAGTCACACCTTAAAATAGCGGTTGGGGGCTGGACAGCAGATCAACAAGGTTTGTTGGGGGTTTGTCCGGGTAAAAAAACAAAAGAAAAGTTCCTGTTTGTAGATGTTTTTTCTAGATAGTCATGTTTGATTGTTTCCAGTGGTGGTACCATGAATATGTTTTTCCAAATATGTCTTTGTTTACCTAAACAAACATAGGGCGGACAACAAAAACATGGCTGCAGAGCAGACGGCGAGGTTTGTCGGAGTCTTCTGTGGCTGTGAAAGAATTCAGAGCCGTTTCTCTGCGGTGTTGTTCCAGTTCATGCAAGTTCAAGGGTTTTTGCTAAGTGGCTACAAAAGCAAACCCACATTACCATCCTTCCACCGCCATGCTTGACAATGGATGTGAACACATCCTGCCAAAAGAAGGTTTTAAAGGTTTGTGGTCTGTTGAGGTTTCAATGTTGTTGGTTCTTTTCTCCCACTGCTCTCTGCTGCCTTGCTAAAGGTGTGAAGACGCCTTCATTACCCATAATCAATGTATAAAGACGATTCCAAACCTCCATTTCTATTCTTTTCATACCGCGGATTATCTTTATAGCTCGGATTCCATTGAAAGGAGGAGGATGACGGGAAATGGCCATCATAGTAAAGGCTTTTTTTTTTTTGTTTAACAATATTATATTTGTCTTTAGAAACCCAAACAAAAATCCTCTGATATACTTTTGGACTTTTTTTTTTTAAGGTTCTGTTTGTTACAGAGATTTCGTCAACTTTTCCTCTTATGGATCATTAAAAAGTAGTTGAAAGTTGTGAGTTTAGTAGGAAAACACCAGAAAAGATGGATTCAACTCTGCAAGAACAAATAACGTTTAGCAGTTATTTCCTGGTGGCAGAAACGAGAAAATAATTCTTTCTGGCTAGAACCTTTCTACCTGTAGGAAAAATCCCAGATGTTCTGTTGTTCTACCTTCTGATTGGTTGAAGTCACGTGACTCAGGTGTTGGAAGCTTCCACTGAGCTTTGGTCAGACTTTTCAACCTGAAGAGATTCGTGTCTGTGCTCTAAAATGTCTCTCAGCTGTTTTTAAATCTTTTCTAAGGAATATTTGGTCACAAATAAAGAGATTTTTTCTTTTTCTAAGCTCTGCCGGTGCATTTAGAATGAGATAACTAGTCAAAATCGGGAAGAAGCAAAAAAAGGATAGGTAGCTACAATATTTTTGATAGCGTTTGTTTACTTTTTGACTCCAGTTTTCTATGAAATTATTTTACATAAGAAGAAGAAAAAAAAAACACTAATATTTGCCCCCAAAAACAGGCAGAACTGGAATGTTTCTGCCCTTTTAGTTGTAAAGTTACGCACAGAAATAGAAGGGAGGAGAAACAAATTTGCCTCTTTTTTTAGATCCCCTCTAAACTGCTCCTCATCGCTCCCTGCAGGGGTCAAAGGTGAAAGTTTCCCTTCACGACTCTCCCCTCCCCTCGCTGCGGTCATCTTGTTTCCCTCCCTGCTCCTGCTGCAGAGCCTGGCAGGAGGCTCAAATCAGGGGGGCTTAAACTCCATCAAATATTTAGCAGCTATAGATTTTCCACCCCCGTGCAGCTGCAAACAAAGTTCTGCACAGCGGCGATGTCGCATTCGCACGGCGGGAGGGATGAGGTCACTTGGATGTGGAGGAGGAGCAGCATTCAGACTGCAGTGCAGTGCTCCTCTGCACACCCGCCCCCCTCCCCGTCAGAATCCAGCGTCGCTCCTTTCAGCTTAACCCTGATGAATTAACCAGAACGCCGCTGCATTATTGAGCGCACTGACATTACCGCCCAGAAATTAGACTGTGCCAAGTTTTCTGACAGAGTTTAAGGTTCTGGTGGAGAGGAGCAACAAGCCCAAAAGGAGACACTGAAATTGGTCGGCGAAAACGAGTCCAGAACGTGCGCGCATATGCACCGGCACACATTTCTGGGTTTGCAGGTGTCTCTATTATTGATATAGTGAGGTTGTTTATCTCTGCCACTGTGCGACTGCAAGGTCCCCGGGAGGGGGCGGGGGCCCGCTCCGTAAACACCCCACTGGGAGCCATTCATGAGAGCGCGCTGGCCCAGAATTTTCACGCTTGTCCCGCACACCTGCAGGTCACGCAAACACCACCCCTTGTCCCACATAAACAAACAAAGACACACATCTGTAACAGCGAGTCACAACAACAACAACACTACGACTGACCCACCGCGGTGAAAACACCTGACTTTGGGTCCTTTCTCTGAGGCTGGTTTGCACTGTCACGACCCGATCCGTACCGCAAACCTGATTTGTACCACAAATCCAATCTGTACCGCAAACCTGATTCGCACTGCAAGTCCAATCTCTATCAAAATCGAGAGCTATACTGTGAACCCAATCTGTGCCATGAACCCAATCTGTAATGACTCTTGATGCATGCTCCATGCTACAAAATCCAATCCGTATCGCAAACCCAATCTGTACTGTAAACCTGGTACATACTGCAAATCCAATCTATTAACGTCATGAGGATTTTTGTGCAGCATCATTGCCATACCCCCATTTTGACCCACGTTGCCTGGGATCGCCAGATTGATGTCTGGTCATTGCTGGGCCCCAGGGCCACGTCAACAGCCTTCTCGTGTATGAATGTGACTGCCACCTCTCGATTACAAATGCCTAAATGCAAAGACTTCCTGCACTGTGGCATTTTGGGATATGTGACTGTAGTCTTAGCTTGATAAACTATAAATGGAATATCTCCATTTGTAGTTTTGAATATTAAGTTTGCTGATGAAATCGTATACCGTAAACCCAATCTGTAACTTGAACCCTATCTGCAACCTCCATCCATACCACTAACCCAATACATGCTACAAAACCCAATTCATACCACAAACCCAATCTGAACCAACTTGATCCGTTTTGCAATTTTTCAATCTGTACCACAATCCTGATACATTCTTCAAAAATTCGTACTGAAATTTTGATTTGTACCACAGAACCCAATCCGTACTGGAACCCCGAATTGTTCCAGAAACCCAAACCGCATGTGCAAATTGTACGTCACTTTTTCTCATCGGCAAAATTGCAACAGTTAAGCAATTTGAATGAGGTCAGCTCTCTGTAGCATTTCCCGACAATTTGGCCTCCTTTTTGACGGTCTGAGCCATTGAAGCCCTTAACTCCGGAGCTGTCGCCAGCGGTGAACCTTTGACCATTTCAAAGATTTACTGCGCAAACACTGCACTACAGAAAAGTCGCATAAAAACGCAAATCTGCTTTTCTCTGCTTCAGAATCCGCTGGAATTACGTTACTTGTGTAGATTAGACCCAAATTTATGATTTTCCTCAACAATGCAGGAAAAGACTTTCATAGATACGTTATTATGTTCCCTTTTTTAGATTTCCAACAAATGTCCGACATTTCTGTCGCCTCAATCTGCAACTCAATTAGTCTTTTTCATTTTCATCTGATGATGGATGAGAGACTCTTCTCCACTGGCCCAATGCGGTGCATACTGGGAAATAAACTGCCAATAAACAAAACAGATGAAGAAGAAGACATTTGCACATGTGCGGTACGGATCGGGTAGTTCACAACTGGACAGAATGAGTTTGACGTCATCCAGAAAAATGTACTTACTGGACGCCACCAAGTTGGAGTCAGTCAGCAAGCATGATTGGTCTGTGCCGGTCTTAGTCACCGTTTCTAAGGCAACCACGCAGGGACATTAACAGTGAGTTTGTTCAAAGTCCACACACCGACCACTTGGAAGCGGGCTACACGAAATCTGCCAATCAAACGTTTGAAACATTGGATGTGGCAGGCTCCACCTACTCTTATTGAGGCATCTGATTGGTCAGTTTGTAGCGTGAATAAATTATAAATCATGTAAACTCCATCCAGTTCTCAGACACAGTTACTGGTAGTCCCATCAATCTCTCGACTTTCACGTTCAAATTAAGAACTGTGCAGTCTTGTTTTGTGAATAATTAAAACTTTTTCATTATTGTAAACATTTAAAAGGTATTTCTTAATACTGTTAACATTTCAAGAGATACTTTGACCTGTGAACACTCTAAAAAGCTTTGAGCAGAGGCAGACGCCGTTTGTGCTTGCGCGGTATCAAACTGGTTTCCGGTACAGATTAGGTAGCGACGTGTATGCACGGTGAACGCCTTCATTTCCCAGAAAGCCCTGCTGCGCGGCTCTCATCATGTGCCACAGAGACGTCCACGTGTTTGCTGCGTCACATTAAAACAACAGACTTGTCTGTTGCCCCTACTGGGAACCGGTCGGTACGCTCCAGATGACTGGTTTTTCCAAAATAAAAGTCAGCTTCGCCCCATTTCACGCTCTCTCCTGCATCATCCTCGTCTGCTCCATATTTAGAAAAGCATGTTTGGACCCTTTTTCCTCCTTAATCCCGGTTCACAAACCCACTTTAATAACAGGTGACGCCGCCTGGCGCAGGAACGCGCCTCCACCTTCCTCTGATTCACGCTGAAGGCATTCCAACCGTACATCTGGATAATCCGCAGGACGGGTTTCTGTCAGGTCTCACCAGAGCTTCCAGGCGGTTCAAGCCGAGGTCACCAGTAACACGGCGGATTCTCTGCCGCATTTGAGCGAAGGTTTACCTGCTTTGACCTGCCGTGACCCCTTTACTTACTATGATTTCAATACACAAACGATTGTTTTGGATGGTTTTTGGCAAATTTTTAAGAAAACCAAAAGTTTTCCCTTCAGATTGATTTGAAAATAAATTTTAAAGTCTAAATAAAGTTTTTTGAAGAAAAACAAAAAGATTTATCAATGCAAAGATTATGTTACTAAAGTGACACCAAAACCTTTATTTGTTTTTTATGACTGTCAGAGGATATTGGGAAAATCTCTACTTCAAAATAAAAGTACACATCCCATTATTATGGGACCTATTTTTCACATTAATTAAAAAAACATTCTAATTATGAGTAAACACATTTTTTCTTAGAAAAAGAACCATCTTTTTTGGTCTTAAATTTTTTTTTATTTTATTTTATTTTGAAAAATGCCTAAAAACGTACAGGTCTGACTTCACTCTATTCAATTCAATTCAATTTTATTTGTATAGCCCAAAATCACAACAACAGTCGTCTCGATGGACTTCGAAGTAAAACATGAACTCAAAAGGATCACGAATACAAAGAGTTCAATATAAAAATACTAAAATGAACTAACAAACTGACTAAGCTATACTGGCATCCCTGCCCTTAGACCCCCCCTTCTCGGGGTCTAAGGGGGTCAATAGCCTTCATTTAAATGAAGGCTATTGACGTTTGTATTCATTTTAGTTCTTTTTAAAGTTATGTTTCTCATTGTTTTCTGTTAAAGACTTACATTTTCTTATTTTTTAAATGTCAAAGTGGCCGCATCTAAGCATGACCAGATTATTTCATATAAAATTCTGTACCTGGATATAAATATTAAAAACAATCTTTGGGCAGAAAATAATCCACCCTTGACCTTGTAAAGCCCATGACTCAAAAAAAAAATTGAGATGTTTTCACTCATAACAATGTTAGTTTTAGATGTCAAAATATTGACACGACCCACACATTTTTAACAAGGTTTAACTGTATTATAAAGAATTAACAAATTTGGTATTTTTTCAATATAAGTGGTCTTTTAAAAAACAGTAAAAACAACAGTTTAGTTAGTTAAGTAAATTTCCCTTAAGTTTTTGCCGCCAAAATCATTTTTGAGATTTCACGGAAGCAGCAATTTTGAAATGAGCAGGCAAAGACCTTCTACTGCCCCTAGTGGAAGCATGATGCACTACAGGGTAAAAAACATGGACTTGGTTAACTTCCTGGTGTTTAACCGACAAATTCTCACACAGAAGACGACTGTGTGGCTCCAAAAGAAAGAAGAAGTCACTTCTGTGTGAAAGAGGAAAGAAAACTGCACTGAAACAAACCACAAAGCGTCTGAAGGACGTTTCGAAGGAAAATATCTTCAGTTTTTTGTTGTTTTTTTTTGCAACAGAAACCAAAAGTAAAGAAGCTGCGGTAGTTGAGAGGCGGATGCCAGGCCGGAGGATCGCAGACAAAGCAAAGGATCGTGACACAGAAGGGGCTTTACATACTTGCCTTAAGAAAGAAAACATCAGTCATCAAGCATGACTAATCAATTTCTTCCCCCGAGTAATCAGATTACGCCATTAGGGCATCTGTCTAAGTCTTCAAAAACAAAGGACAGTTCCGCTTTTCTCTGGATTGTTTCTACTTTCTACAAATAAATAAATAAGTCCTGTCTGCTATGAGGAAGGAGATCTGAGAGCGAACAGGAAGATGATCAGTCAGTGGCCTTTAAGCAGGAGCTCTGTAATGGCTTTCACTTGGAAATTAACCTCCTTCGACCTGTTTCTTGGCGCCGTCACTCCACTCCACACACATTTCACCTCCCGGCAGATTAAATTACAGCGTCCTGTAGTTCTCTACTGGATCCTAGAACTGACTTGTAACCATAAACTATGGATTCTGCGTTTGGAATCCAGCAAACCTGGACTTCAGGGATGAAATGTTGATCATCATCTGAAGGTCTCATTAAGAAAAGTCACGTTTCTTCATTAGTGTCAGAACATTGGATGTTATCAATAACCGGGAGGTGCAAGCAGACATCGATCCGTCTGAACTTTACAGAACTCGCAGATGAAGTGGGGGCTTGTCTGTCATTGAACTTCTCATAAGTTACACCGGAACGTGGATTTTGTTCCAAAGTCTGTTTTTCTTTTTCTTTTTTTGGGATCAGTTGGATTCAGGTAAAACTGGAGCTTCTACATGCTGTCCCTCTTGAGAAAGCGGTCTTACAGCTTTGTGCTGGAGGACGATGATCTAATCAGGGAGTATAAGACTTTTAGAGAAAAAAAGGTTCAAAGGTTTTGAGCCTGAAAAAACGTCAGACAAAAGACAGACTCACGGTTAGTGAACCTGATTAACCGACAGCAGCGACAGAACGGCAGATCCTCGTTTACCTAGCGTAACTCAACCGTTACTGCGATAAACGTGAGAGAAAAGCTGGGTTGCGCTAATATGAGACACTTTATGTACTTTACATAAGTTTTAGGTCTACGTTGCTAAAGTTCCCAACTGTACTTGTAGCGTAAAGTAATGTACATGAAGCATAGGTGTATGTTACAGAAGTTTACGTAACTGTATTGGTAATGTAAAGTAATGTACGTAAACGACGTGTAACACAGCCGGTAGGCACATTTTGCGCATTTTGCACGGATGAAAATTGGTCATACGTGAAAATACGGGGAAAACGTAAGAAAAGTTGTGGTCTTTACGGGAAATTTTCACAGATGTTACAAGAATGAGCCACAGAAAAACCACAGAAGAAGTACAAATAAACCACACAAAGAACACGTAAATCAACGTAGAACATGAACCGTGTGTGATTATTGCACTGTTTATATGCGATTCACTAGTGATTCACGCATCAATTACGTAATTTTAATGTGATACATGAGCCGTTTACGTGATATACATCGGTGGAACATGCGTGAAAAGTCCGTTAGACGTGGAACGGTTGTTGAAAGCCACAAATTTATGTATGCATCTCGTAAACAACACACACAATTGCATAAGATTAACGCAATAATTGCATTTAAACTACATAAAAGACATGTAAATTTAGTACGGACAAGCAGTTCTGCTTGAGCCGTTATGCAACACTACTTTACCAAAAATGTAGGTTTATGTTAGTAAAATTTACGCCACTTTACTAGTAATGTAACGGAAAGTGTTTATTAACGTAAAATTATCAAACACTATTCATAAAGTACATAGAGAATTTCATGTCAGCGCAAAGCTGCTTTTTCCCCCTTTGTTGAAATTACATTAATTGCGTAAAAGGTTGAATAGTTACGCTGGATCAAGGAGCGTCAACCCCGGTGCGAAAGCTCTGACGAATAGGGGTAAACAAATATGTGACGATATGGGAACAACTGGTTCTTTTAACGAAAAAAAAATCACAACTTCAATGTGAAAGGAAACAGTTGTGACCCCACACAGCTCCTAATGGATTATGGGTAAAATCTCCCACTTATTTGAAACGTCAGCAGAGGATTTTCTTTTGTTGTCGTTATTTTAGTTTATAATCAGGATTTGACTCTTTTGATGCAACGCTTTAACTTTGCGAGGATCAACCATGACTCAGCAGTTGCTTCATCTTGGATCACAACCTGTAGATAGTCGTATAAATGTCATTGTGAAGTTTGGAGGCAGAACTGTAGCTTTAACTGCCAAGTACTTCACACACAAATGCGATAAAAGTCTTTTCAGTGACCAGCTCGTTTCCTTGTTTGTAAACATTCCAGATCTGATTACTGAAGTAATCTGATTACATACTGTCATGCGTTTGTGTAAACAAGTGGTCCCGAGAGGAAGGTGAATTTGTGGAGAGTTGTTTTTCAGCCAGAAGTCACCAGAAAACCTGAAGGTTGTCGGTTCTGCTGTGAATCAGGAACCCTCCTGCGACGCCAGGAAGAGCTGCAGCTTCTTCACAAGTGAGTTTTTTTTTTCTTTTTTTTTTTTGCACAGGAGCGAGTTGGTGTTGAACTTTAAAAGGATGCAGCACATAATGGTGCGCCGAGGGAGCGCGGTTAAATTTAGCTGTCTGAGAAACTGTTTCATGCAGGCCTGTGAAGGAGGGCTGCTCCACTTCTGGCCGCATTTGTGCGTCACCGAATCGAGAACGAGTCCGTCCTTTCCTCTGTGCTTATCAGGGACAAACTCCTGCACATTGATGTGCATTTGACGGATTTTGGAGGCAAGAGTCTGACCTCTCCTCTCAGGTGAGGCGTTGGTGAAAGAGTGCTGGAGGAGCCAAAAGAGGAAGAATCTTCGTCTTGCCACCTTCGTCATAGCTCAGATGTATTTTTGTTCAAGCGTCTGCACACCTGACTGAGGAGATTGGAGGTGCGTGGGAGGAACCAGACGAGTCTGTCTTTGACTTCTTCCAATCCTGAGGTGTTTTATTTTCATAGAGTTGCAACTCCATGAAACATAAAGCACCTGCACGTATGCAAGCAAGCATGTTTGCTTGCCTTTCTTCAGTTGCGACCTCTAAACACTCGCAGTACCGGTTTTCCAAAACAACCCGTTGGTTTGCAGATGAGTTGGTGTGATAAGAAAGCATGGACCGCCCTGCTGGGTGACCACAGCGGAGGACGAACTCCAAACAAACCTGGCGTGCAAACCCAAACAAGCTGTACTCTGGTCGTTTGCGGTCACCGCCAAGCCGCCACCGACAATAAACAGCTGCTGGACAAAGGCAGAGGGACAGCTCGCCATTGTTCGACCCTGCAAACTAAATCCCACACTAGTGGAAGGAAGTGAGGAGGAGGAGAGAGTTAAGCCTTAGTCATACTTATTGGTGGATACGGTGAAAAATCGGCAAACCTGTCGGGGCACGCAGTTGACAGTTCAAAATATCGAGGCCGTAGACCAGACAATGAGGTCGTAGACCAGACGACGAGGTCGTAGACCGAAAGAGGTCGTAGACAAGACGACGACGTTGTAGACATGACAACGAGGTTATTGACCAGAACATGAGGTCATAGACCAGACGACGAGGTTGTAGACCAGACGACAGGGTTGTAGACCAGACAACAAGGTCGTAGAGCACAAAACGAGGTCCTAGACTAGACGATGAGGTCGTAGAGCAAAAATTTTCATTTTTTAAGGGCTTTCTGCGAGCGACAAGTTGTAGTGAAAAATATACACAACACGTAACCCAAATCCTGCGAGCTGAGCAGGTAGCCCGTTAGTGCTGTTCATGTGATAAATAATTGTTCTAAATGACCAAATAAGCAATCAGAGTGTAGTTTGTGGATATCCCACAAGCACTTAGGTACCTCCTGAACATGTGTACGCATTGGCGCGGGGTCAGTAAGGATCCAGTATACGCTCTCTCCGACTGCATCACCCGTCTGTCATAATTGAATTTGACCAAAACGCTCTTATTACAGCATGTTACGCCAACGTTCGCCCCATTCTGGAATACGGCAGCATCATCTAATCTGGGGCAACAAGCTCACAATTAAAACGCTTAGAGAAGGTAGAAACCAAATGATCAACATCCCTTAACACAACCCGTTATGAACCTAGCATCAGAGGAACTACAAGACACACCTCCATGGGCAACCGAAAAACCGGCACCCCTGTATGGGTCAATCCCCCGTACAGGTGCATGTGACTAAGGCTTTGGATCCACCAAAGCTAAGGTGGCGTTAGGTCTGCACCTTCATCTGTTCATTTTTATAGCAGCCTTTCTGTATGGAACAGCTGGCAAAGAGGCTCACCGATGATGTAGTAGTCGTGCATGCTCTTGAACTCATGGCCCCACAGATTGGGGGAAAACTCCTGGAACTTGATGGTGAAGCGGCGCTCGCGGGTGGGCTCGTCACAGGTGAGCACGATGTTGGGGGAGCCCATGACTTCACAGCGGTCCGCCTGCTCCCGTGATGACACCAGGTACAGCTTGTAGAACTCATACTCCGGCGTGGACCTGGCCGTGTCCAGAGGAGGGCAGATGAGGTCCAGCCGGTCCCCGATCTGAGGATACAGGATGTAGCCCTTGTCGTCCTTGAACCTGGACGGAGAGAAAAACAAGATGGTTCAAATTAGACGGCAGAGTGAGCAAGGATTCGTTCATTAGAGTCTGGATCAGACACCTGTTTTCGCTGCTGAACGAGCAACAGATGGGTCCTTTAGCTCCCATTCCCAAAACAACTTTACCTTTTATTCCCCCCTCCCTCACGAGAACAGGTGTCTATGCAGAGCAGGAGCCGTCCAGTCCACAGCACAAATATGATGATCCACACAGGGAAAATACACTGCCAAAATAAAAGTGTACACTGCCAAAATAAAAGTCTCCTAAAAGAGTTCAGAGACAGAAGACGGAAAGCTCCAGATCTTTTTGGAAATACTACGGTTTCAACAATAAAAGCTTTTATTTAGGAAAGTATTCAACTGGTCAAACAGACTCAAAGCTTTTATTTTATTTTTTTGCCTCTTTCTAGTTTTTGGCTTTGAAAAGGCACCTTTGTGAGTCCAAAGCACACAACGACGCAAACCTGGAACTTCTACCGTCTTTGCACGTACAAGAACCATCTGTCTGGATTTGAAATACTACAGTTGAAGCCGCCTGGAAACCTCGAGAACAGCCTGTTTAGTCAAACGGATCTTTACCCGTGTTCGGGTGAATTCTCCATCCTGATTGGCTGCAGGCTGTCCATTAAAAAGTCATAATGTACGCCTAAAGAAGAAAGTTCCAGTCTCATAGCCTGAATGTTCGATCTCAATTGCGCTGGCCTAAAGGGCAGTTGGTAACCGTAGCAACAGAGACTCAGAACATAGGTGGGCATACGTGTTAATAAATAATTTCATGAATAACTACTGAAAGATGTTGATACGCATTTCATGATCTTAGTTATTGGTGGATATTTCTTCAATCAGAGTGATCCGGGAAACTATTTCCCACTAATATGTCCTGACATTTAGCCTTCCTGCGCCGGTTACACCAGCTGCTGCAGAGCAATAGGAAGATTTTAGCAGCCGTTACCATGACAGCCCATCATGTCGCGTATTAAATCATTCACATTTAGTGAAAAACTTTTAAAAATGACATGATTAAAGTACTAATGATTTATTTAATATTTATTTTTTGTATGTAACCATAGTATTAGCAGGATAATGCCCAAGGAGGTGTCTGCTATAATGGACACCTCCTTGGGCATTATCAGTTCAAAATGTTTAAATTAATTTGACTACTTTTCTTCATCCCTGTCATCTGTTCTTTGGTTTATAATTGATTAACAAACTTATTTTAGTTATTTCATGGAAACAAAACTGTTCCTCAGAGAAACAGATTCTACATTTAGTCCTCATTCGTTTTTTATTGAAAATATTATCATCCCAATTTGGATAACTTTTAACATTCATCATGAAGTCGATGGGTAGCCTGAAAGTGATCCCACAGAGTTTCCCGGAGTTGGTTTGTCCCCTGATTGTCATCCGTCAGTTTGATTTACTTTTAATATTCTTATCTTATTTGTCTGGTTTTGTAGATATATTTGTAGAATATAAAGAAACATTTTCCTGCTCTCTGGAAACATCTGCGTCTTCTAAACGTCGGTCTTTGCTGGATTTTGCTGGATTTCCCTGCATCTCGTGGACGTGGGAAGTGCGGCGTGTCCGTGCAGACCGCTCTGCAGCAGAACAAAGAACCGCCAGGCCTCCAAATCGGAGGCCCGCTCGCTTAATTAGCTTGGTAATTAGCCGCCGCGGTGATACTCTGTCCCCCACGGCAGGATGAACGCTGAGTAGTGTATGCGACACCTCCACCACAACTCCATGACAGTCCCACTCTGAACGTCTTTTGATCCGTTTTCAAAGTGGATCCCAGCGGGCTTTTAATTATGATTATGCCATTTTTAGCCAAAATTTTTAAAAACCTGTGTCGTAGTGCTGCACGATATTAGGAAAACTCACGATATTTACTGTATGATCAATATTGCGATACATGAACAAACAGCAAAACATCCAAAAACATCATTTCCATTTCACTGCTACAGTTTAAAAATTACTCTCCAAATGACCCCCGTCTACATAGGAGGTGAACATCTAACATAGAAGGGCTCCATCTGATTGGTCAAATGCATAAAGGGATTTCTGTGATCCGTCAAATACTTCAAGCTGCCATAAGATTGTTTTAGCACAGTTAAGGAAACCATTTATTGGCGATTTTCGACGACTTTTGCGATATGCGTATTGCACGGCTTGATATTGCGATATCGATAAATTTGCGATTGATTGTGCGAGCCTAGTGTGTCGTTGTCTAGGTCCTGCCATCCATAACTGAGAGCTCTCTGTTTACATGCTCTCCCGCTACACTCACAACGATTTCAATAAAGGAATACTCAGATATGCTCTTTTTTGAGCTTAATTTCCCACTGACATCAGAAAAATGCTACAAAACCCGCATAAAACATGGGTCGTGTGTTTTAAACACAAACGTTTGCTTTGATGCTGTCAGACGGACTCGTCGGGGTTAAAATCCGGGGTTTCTTCCGCGTCAGGTTGGAAATAAAACCTGCCGACGGGCTGAGCTTGTTGCTCGCAGGGACCGAGGAGGTCATGGCGGTTTTTCCAGAAGCACAGAAGAACGAGTGAGTCACACACACATCCCTCCTCCCAGCACATGGCCATCTTTCAGGCCCAACACTCTAGAACGCTCTCCAATTCGAATCCTCTGAGAGCCTGCAGACATCATCTCTGTTTGGAAGCGGTGTTCCTCCTGTCAGGAAACGGGTTCGGAGTAGCGGCGGCTCACGCATTTGCAGCAACGGCAGCTTCTGTTTGTAATCTAAGTGACACTTTGATGTGGAGAGGAGGAAGCCTGTAAAAGTTGAGGAGCAGTTGTCCGCTGCCTCGCAACTCATTTCTGGGTTTTTTTTGTCTCCCGGCAGTAAAAACCTGCTTAATTATTCTCTGTGTTCTGCTGACAGACGAGCATTGGAGTATTGAAAATAAACAACGGAGGAGGTTATGTAAGTGCTCTGTCAGACAGGACGAATCATGCTAGTGTCACAGCAACTGACAGTTTCATTTGTTAAATTAAAGGCAACAAAAAAAACAAAAACACCTTTCAGTTCAGCCTGTCAGGATTATTACATAACGTTTAAGCTAGCTGCAGGCACTTGTGGAAAATGCTGTTTGTTTGTTTCTCCTGCAGCAAAATAATGACAAAAAGTAAGATGATTTTCTACTATTTGTACCTTGAAAGAGTTAGTATAAGTACTTCATAGATGGTAGTGCTACGAAGCTAAAGCTTTACAATGGGGACGCATTGGCAGAATCCTTAAGATTAGCTGGCGTCAATCTACTTTTTTTAAAACCACTGGCGTTGTCATGAATGTAGACGGCTTTACGAAATCGGGCGGCCAAAGGGCGGCGGCAGCCGGATCGCCGGCCGGCAGCAGCTCTGATTGGACGATGTTTAAGTGTCTCTGGACGGCGGCCGTCCACATCAAGTGCCACAGGCCGCCAGCCGCCCGGCAACTGGGGGGGTCATATAAAAAGAGGGCCGTTCAGCACCACGGGTCATCTGCAACTTTTGAGCGCACAATATAATCCTGTCAATTTAGAAATGTACATATTTTTAGACAACATGCCTCCCAAGAAAGCACAATGTCCTGTCTTCTTCATTTTTTTCTCAGCATAAATTCGTCTGACAGTCGCCATGATGCCGTCAACGCCATGATGACTTTTGTGCAGCATCAACGCCGTCTCCCCCTTTAGACCCCATGGTTGCCCAAACCTGCAGATTGACGTCTGGTCATTCCCCTGTGCTGACATTGTGCTGCTACCGCACAATGTCTAACAGTCGGACAGCGGCAGAGGAACGGGACCACGGGGGCAAAAAGGTGGCAAGATGAAATCGGCCGATCATCAGCAATTTTGGGGACCATGAAGACCCTGCTATGGGTCAAATATCTGCCTACCTGCCACCCGCACCCACACCGGTGCGGGTGGCGGGTGGTGGTGCGGCCGTGGTGCAGCGGTAGGGCGGTCGTCCCATGATCGTAAGGTTGCAGGTTCGATTCCTGCCTTGCACACCCTTGAGTCGAAGTGTCCTTGGGCAAGACACTGAACCCCACCTTGCCTCTGGTGGTGGGCAGGCGCCTGTGTTTGGCAGCGGAGCCACCACCAGTGTCTGAATGTGTGAGTGAATGTGTGAGTGACTGTAAAGCGCTTTGTCCTTGAAGGAAGAAAGGCGCTATATAAGTATACGCCATTTACCATTTACCACAGGTGGGTGTCCCGAATGATCGACGATTGACGTAAATTTAGCAAATGAACACATTCTGTTTAGGAGCCACGCCATGGAGGACATTGACCATCCTCTGCAGCCAATCAGGAAGCAGAACACAAAAAAAATGAAAGGTGAACATAGCAAGAAACTACTAAAAGGAACAAAAACAATTCCACTTAACGGTTTTGCATTATAATAGATATTGAATGGAGCCATTATATCTGATTTTGTTCAGGAACCGGCCCCCTAGTGGTCGCCCAATAAACTGAATTGGTTGCAGTTTTAAAATCAACCTTAAACAGGAAATTAAAGTGTGGATTGTTGATCAAAGTGAACATAAAATCTTCTATTAGCAAAAGACGTTTAGCTTAAACCGCGTGGCGCTAGTTGTCTTTGAGACACTATACATCCGTAAATGTGAATTATCAAAAACTATTAAAGTTTAGAAGTTATGGAGATGTGTTCCTTCTCACTTTTTTATCTGCTCCATTCGAGATCATGTAAATATGTCTGATTTGTTTGTATCTTTCATCTTCGAGTTTAAGGTAAACGAGACGTGAGCTTGGCGCTTTGGCATGCGGTGGAAGGGGAACTGGAGAATGCAGACAGAACGGCGGTAGAGCTTTAGCTCAGACGGGCTTAGAGGCCTGCTGGGAAGCCACTGTTCCCCTTCTCATTACCCAGGTCGCTCGGGGTTATCGGGCCACACTTGGACTGGAGAGGCAGGCGTTCTGCGTCACTCAACACCCATAAACAGATGCGTATCTCGCCTTCCTGTCGGCCTCAGACTGGCATTCACACCATTTATAGAGGAGCAAATGTAAACACCGGCAAGTTCCTGAGGCGTCTGCAACAAGAAGAAATCTCTTAAACACACACAGGCCCAACAAAAGCCCAACTGCAGAACACAAAAGCTTCGCCCAAGCACATCCACCCACCTACGTCCAAACGCACAGGTTTAGATTTCCCTGAACAAGAACAACAAAAATCAACCGGCGTGCCTTTCTATTTTTTTCTTTTTTCTCCGACTGGAGCACCTATCGCTTCCTGCACGGCGCATTGTGTCAGGTTTATCTGATGGTTTCCTGAGTCACAGCCGGGCTTCACTGCAGAGCAAACGCACACACTCAATGAGGGGACGCAAAACGCCACTGGGCATGTGCGGCGCTTGAAAATGAAAGACGGGGAGAGAGAAAAAGGGAGAAGTTAGTGGAGCGAGAAAGCAGGAGAGGAAAAAAATATTGAACTAGCAGCAAATAGACCAAAGAAACAAAGCAGTTGGAAAATGTGACACACAGGGGGCATTTTTAGCATAGATTTACCTCTAAATTTACTCTTGGCGGTTCAATTCGATCACTGGACGCTCTTAGATGGTGTTACCGGGTCAGATCTGACCCCGGATCAACCTCGGCCACCAAAACTTATATTTAAATATAAAACTCATTTAAATGTTTCCCTAAAGCACTTCTTTTTATTTATGTACCAATTATCTACATTTTAAATAAAGATTTACATGTCTGTACATCTTGGACTGGATTCAATCACGTTTTTTATCAATAATTTTAAGTTTCAGACATTGGAAAGTTGTATTTCTTTTAAAAAGTTGGGGAAATTTTCTTTGGACCTTTCAAATTAAATCCTAAAGTGAATGTTATTTAGGATTCAATTTGATATTTTGATTTGGTCAACAAAATAGATAAAAGTGTTTTAAATGAGTTTCGTTTTGCTTATAAGTACCATTTTGTTAAAACGCATTCTGGAGCATTATGGGTATTGTAGTCAGGAGCCTAGCGGAGTAATACGTACCGTGCTGCAACATAACAAAGTAAGCACTCTTCTCAGAGAGCGAATCACAAAGTATTGTTTTGTACTTTTTGTGTCAATAAAGTTGGATTTATCTGTTGTTTTTCTCTCGACAAAGGCTGATTTTTGCCAGACATGAAGAGTACAGTTCACTAGATAAACTTGCCTGCCTGTCAGGGCCTCTATGCATTTTGGGTAGTGTAGTACTAAAAATAAAAATAGCAATAACTGCATCCATCCTGCTTTTCTAAATCTGGTGGAATGGTGTTCATGGCGTAAACGACTCACAATAAGGCCAGATGCCTAAATGACGCTAAAAAAACAAGCTTAACTCTGCCATTGCCTACGCGATCAACATGAACGATTTGAAGGTAGAAGCAGCGGCTTTTGATGTTGGCTTTGCACCGAAACACTTAACCAGTGTTGCACAATCACGCAAAGCCACTTTTCTCCAGCACACTATCAGCTGATTCACATTAACGCCTCAGTAATGTGAAGTGTTGCATGTTAATGCAATTCCAACGGATTCTTACGCTGATATGCAACACTTTAAACCAAAGAAAAAACAGGCAGACAAATTTGCGTAAACTTGTTGTGCGCCTGCATGTCTGGAGTTCTCCACGTCTTGTGTAGACAACAATTTCCTTTGGGATAATCCATCCATCCATCCATCCATCAAGATCGGAAACGTGCGTTCAAGCGACCATTACCAATGAAAAGTCTACGTGTATATGTGTGGTCTTCCGTGTTCTCACGTTTAAGTATCGCTTGGCAAGTTCATCCATCCATCCATCCATCCATCCATCCATACATCCATCTTTTTCTACTCATCCGGGACTGTGTCAGGGGGGACAGCAGTCTAAGCAGAGATGCCCAGACTTCCCTCGCCCCAACCACTTCCCCCAGATCCTATGGAGGTGTTCCCAGGCCAGCTGTGAAAGCTTGTCCCTGGTCTTACCTGTGGCCTCCGCCCAGTGGGACGTGCCTGGAACACCTCTCCAGGGAGGCGTCCAGGAGGCATCCGGACCAGATGCCTGAGCCACCTCAACTGGCTCCTTTTGATGTGGAGGAGAAGGTTCTACTCCGAGCTTCTCACCCCATCTCTAAGGGAGCGCCCAGCCACATCTCAGCAGCTCGTATTCGATACCTCGTTCTTTCGGTCATGACCCAGAGCTCATGACCATAGGTGAGTATTGGAATGAACATCGACTGGTTAATTGAGAGCTTTGCTTTCTGGCTCAGCTGTCTCTTCACCACAACGGACCGGTACAGTGACCGCATAACTACAGACGCTGCTCCGAACTTGGCAAGTTTTTACCTCCGGCACGGCCATTTTACAAGCGCTGAAAGTTAAACCGACTGAACTTTGACCAATCAGGGACTCGGATTGGGTGGCGACGTACAAACGCCATCCTTTAAAAAAGTACCAACCCTTTGCAAATTGATCATGGAGGAGAAATTAATAATTGCTGTTTGTTTCTGGACGGAATTTTATGACATTGAGTCTTCAATTTATGGGAACAGAGCTGCGAAAATCAAATCTGAGGGAAGATTCAGGAGATTTGCACCGCTTTGACATTTGGCACTCAGCATCTTCCAGCTGTGAGTATAGGGAGAGTGCAGTGTGAACACCAAAAAAAATATGTGACCCTGATTCCCAACTAAGAAAGATTCACTGTAAAGTTTATCCGGATGACAAATGTTTGGAGATCCCTGCGGTCGGGAGGGAGGAGGAGGGGAGGCGGACCCATAAACAGCTTTATGGAGCTCTTCCACGGCTGCATCTAAATAAATCATCCCATTCAGAAGCAGCCCTGAGCAACGTTACGTTTTCTCTTCCCTCTTCTCTTTCGGGCTGGTTCTTTCCTTTCAGAGCGTCGCTCCTTTTTCATCTCTCCGACCACTCGGCCTCGCTGCCCCCCACCCCCCCCTCTCTCTCTCCTTCCCTTTTTCTCAGCTGTTAACAATAGAGCCATTCATGTGGCCACACTTTGAAACATGGCATGGAAGGTTGGAGGGGGCCAGAGGTGACACCGAGGCGGAGGAAGAGGAGACCAAGCGAGGCGGAGTGAGGGGGGGGATGGGTGGGGGGGCAGCTTTCAGGCCTTTTCTTCTCTGAGCTCTTTCATGGCAGCAGAAACATCATTTTCTCTACCGGGCCTCGCCCCGCCGCGACCCCCGAGCTGACTTGAGAAGACTCAAGTGTCAGCCCCCCCTTGACCCCTCCACACCTCCACCGCCCCCCTTAATGCTTGTCCATCTGCGTGTCGTCTACCTGCTCCTGACAACATTTTGCGGATTCCACAGCAGGAAACCCGAGACTGAAGCCGGGTTCACAGGTGCGTCAGCCAGAGCGCGAACAAGGGACGGGGCTGTTTTCTGACCAACATGGGGGGTTGGAGGGGAAAAACAAAACAAAAAGAATACACCAATGAGTCAAAAAGTGGAGACAAAGTTGACCGAAAACCAAACCAGGAGACGCCTCAAAGCAAACCGAGCAGCTGAGCGGAGACACTCGGATTGAGCGCCATTGGCTCCGGCGTTGGGGTGGATTTATGGCGGGCTCTTGCACATAAAGCTGTCCTAACTAATCTTGCGGTATACACAAACGCAATCAAGCGCGCTGGGGCCCGAGATGACCCCCCCCCATCCTCCCCCAAGCTTTTTTTAATGTACACACGCTGTCAAATGATTGGGAGGAGCGAGCCAAAAGGCGCTCACCCGCCAAACACCTGCAGGCCATCTAGTAGCCGTCCAAAGTAAATCCGTTGGGTCTCATTTAGTGGAGAGCTTCTCTCTGACGTTCACCACAAAGAGCAAACACTCATTTCCAACATTTTACTTTTAGCTCTGATGAGGTAAAAAAAGACTTCCATCCAGACCCGCAGCATTCATCTCCGTCCAGCTAATGACTGTCCAATCAAGTGCCGGTTTAACCCTTCAACGGCACGGCGTTAGGTGCAGTACTGACGTACTTTGAGTCACCATAACTCTAGAACCGCTTACGTAATTTCCGTCATTCCAACGGAATCTGACACGGAGAAAAGCAGCTCTGAACAAATGTGCAAAAATGAACAAAATTAAAGGAAACTAACGAATTCTAAAGCGGTGATAAGCAGATTTGTGTTGATATGCTAACTTTTACGCTAGTACAATATTTACACAACCAACATAAACCAACTAATTATGAAGTGGAGAAAAGTAGCTCTGCGCAATTATCGTAAACCCACAGAATGACACGGAAAAAAAGCCAGTGACGCATAAAGTGAAACAAAGCAGCTTTCGGCTAAAATGCAAGATGTTCAACTCGTAAAATGTTGACGTAAATCAACTAACATAAAACAACCAACTAACGTAAAACAACTATCATAAAACAACCAACATAAACCAAATAAAGTAAAACAACTATCGTAAAACATTAACGTAAACCAACTAGCGTAAACCAACTAACGTAAAACATTTACGTAAACCAGCTAACATTAAACAACTAATGTAAAATATTTATGTAAACCAACTAACATTAAACAACTAACGTAAAACATTTACGTAAACCAACTAACATTAAACAACTAACATAAAACATTTACATAAACCAACTAACATTAAACAACTAACGTAAAACATTTACGTAAACCAACTAACATTAAACAACTAACGTAAAAACAACAAATGTGAACCGACTAACATTAAACATTAACGTAAACCACCTAGCGTAAACCAACTAACGTAAAACATTTACGTAAACCAACTAACATTAAACAACTAACGTAAAAACAACAAATGTGAACCAACTAACATTAAACATTAACGTAAACCAACTACCGTAAACCAACTAATGTAAAACATTTACATAAACCAACTAACATTAAACAACTAACGTAAAACATTAACATTAACCAACTAACATTAAACAACTAACGTAAAACATTTACATAAACCAACTAACAATAAGCAACTAACGTAAAACATTTACATAAACCAACTAACATTAAACAACTAATGTAAAACATTTACGTAAACCAACTTACATTAAACAACTAACGTAAAAACAACAAATGTGAACCAACTAACATTGAACATTAACGTAAACCAACTAATGTAAACCAAATAACATCAACCAACTAACGTACACCAACTTACGTAAAACAACTTACGAAAAAAAACTAACTATAAAACTGAGGAAAGCAGCTATATGCTGCAAAGTTACATTGTTTGTTAGTAAAGTCCTTAACGTAAACCATCAGACTCTCTGACGCAAAAATAAAAATTAGCTTTGTGTCGATTTATATTTCGTAAGGACTTTACGTTGTTAAAAACTCAAGTCAAAAGATTTTGAAGTGGAAAACAGTAGCTTGCGTTGATATGCAATACTTCACGATAATATAATTAGGCAATTAATGTAATCAACACATTACGAGGTAGAGAAAAGCAGCTTTGCACCAATGTGCAAGACTTTACGTTACTTTACTGACATAATGTTGCATATCAGAGCAAAGCTGCTTCTCTTTGCTTCAGATTTCGTTAGAATTTCGGAAATCGCATTACCGGTTGAAGATAGTTTGAAGAGCGTGTTTGTTTCTGCTTTTAAATGGTTAAACGCTAGAAAGAGTGAGGAATGGCCAGTCAGGTACAGAAAAAGACATAAATGTAAAAAAATGAACCTCCTGGATCCAGTGAGGGGCAGTTTTTTGAGAAAATATTATTTCAAGCTCCACTTCTGGGTTCGATCACCTGCCTGGATGGGGATTTCAGAGCTGGGCACCGGCACAGAGAGGGGAGCTTACTCCCGTTTTTTTATTTTTTTTTAACTCTCGTTCGCTGGAGCAATCACCCGCAACTCCCAAACTC
The DNA here is from genome assembly GCA_037389245.1 of Oryzias sinensis. NCBI lineage: Eukaryota > Metazoa > Chordata > Actinopteri > Beloniformes > Adrianichthyidae > Oryzias > Oryzias sinensis. The sequence goes on along the minus strand of CM074505.1, from coordinate 4,461,024 downwards.
CAGCTAAATGTGAAACACATGCTCCAGCATATATAAGACACGAATCCACATCATTCGATCCTGACGCGGGCTTTTGGCAGCTCCACGGCCTGACCCGTCACGCTCTGCTCTCCTTACCTCCATCTCCCGCCTGCCGCTCCATCTTTGCCATAAAAGATTGAGGAGCTTTTAAATTTTACTCATGTTGTGCCCTTTTTAAAAAAAAATTTTTTATCTTGACCTCATCTTTGATCAGCTCTGTGAGTGAGAGGGAGGGTTCGAGTGCATGTGCGAGTGCTGCCGGTAAGCCGTCGCACAGCCTGGGTCAGACTGCAGAGCTCGGAACAAATCCATGCTGCAAATTACCGCTAAAAAGCTGATCGTCTGGTCCCCCCTTAAAAAAAAAAAAGGTTCTTCCATGCCTCACATTGGAGATCCTGCAACTGCAGACGGAGCGGCTTCTGCTCCCATAAGTGCAGACGGTTTTAAAATAACCATAATCATTATTACTGTCTTCATTAAAGAAGCATATACCCCGAAGAAGAGCTGCAGAAAGTGGTCTTTGACTGTGTGTATGGAGCTGCAGAGGGATGGAGACACATTTGGATGAGATGGAAGGAGACAGAGAGGAGTTAGGAGGAGACGCTGAGGGGGAGAGAGGGAGCCGTAATGTAAATTGATGAGAGTTTGAGTCTCTTCGAGCCGTGGCCCAGATACCTCTGAGCATTTCCATTATGGATGAAATGTTGGGATGGATGGGAGTTCCTCAAGGAGTTGAGCGGAGAGGCGGAAAGTTTTACGGGATGATTTCAGTTGGGGGCTGGATGAACGAGAAGCTGTTCAATCAGGATGTCAAGTCATAAAAACGTGCATTTCCAGGAGATAAAATCCTTGAATTTGACGTATTGTGCTTCAACCCTTTAACACTGGCAACAGCAAAATAATACGCTCTTTGAAGTACTGTAGCTCTTCAATGGTTTATGCAATTGAAGTAGTTCCAGCTGATTCTGACACAGAAAAAGAAGCTCACCTTAACGAAATTTACTTTCGTAAAGAGTTGTGTAATGTCAACAGCAAATGCGATCTTTGAACTATTTGTATCTCTTCAACTGTATACGCATTTGAGGTCATTTCAACAGATTCTGACGCAGACAAAAGCTACTTCCCAATGTTATACAACACTTTACGAATGTTACATTCGTAAAGTGTTGTGTGACAGCAACAGCGAAATAACACGCTCTTTGAACTACTGTAACTCTTTGACTATATACGCAAATAGGGTAGTTCCAATGGATTCTCATGCAGAAAAAGGTAGCAGTCAGACAACCCTTCACGAATTTTATCTAAGTTTGTAAAACGTATAAAGACAATAGCAACATAACAAGCTCAGTTTCTGATTTTTGTTGATTTTAGATTAAAGCAAAACTGGAGAGACGTTTTCACAGTGTAGCTTCATGAAATAATAAAAATGTATGGCATGTCTTTGCTAATTCCTTCTTCTTGACCTTGACAAACATCATAGATTGAAAAAGACCCAAAGGAGAAATCTTGAGACGTCTAAAAATGAGTTTTTAAAGAAATCTTCAACATTAGATCGTTTTCAACAGTGATTCAGAAAAAATATCATTTTCATTGAGACAAATACTGAATGTTTTGTGAAACCATCTTATCTATGACATCACAGCACCTCTGTCATTTTGTTTGCAATATTTATCTTATATTTTCAAAATAATTTGTCCCGACTTTAGATGATTGGAGAAAAATAAACTGAACCAGACGTGAAAATGTTTATTTGACTGTAGTTATAAGTTTTTATTACCTTTAACACCGCTGGTGAATAAAAATAAGTCATGCTCTTTGAATTCGTCAACCATTGACACAATTCCAACGAATTCTGACGTGGACAAAAGTGGCTTTGTGTTAATATGCAACTTTATGATATGTAAGACGTAACGTATTTGAAAATAAGAAACACTTTAGAAACTTTACGATATGCAACACTTTATCAACGTAGCGATATAAAACACTTTACGTACTTTTCATTTTGCAACACTTTACATACTTTAAGATTTGAAATACTGTCAACTTTACAAAATGCAAAACTTGACGTACTTTACGATATGCATAACTTTACGTATTTTACGATACGAAACACTTTATCAACTTTACAAAATGCAAAACTTTACGTACTTTACTTAACGGTATGCAACTGTTTACGATATATACTACTCTACGTATTTTACATTACACTTTGCATACTTTATAGTGAGTGACACCATACATAATTTAAAATATGCAACATTTTATGTTGTAAAACAGTGGCAAAAAGCTGCTTTTTTCCGATTCAGAATCCGCTGGATTGACGCTAAATGTGTAAAAGAGTTCAGATAATTCCGAAAACATCAACTAAAGTTCTGGTGTTAAAGAGTTAAAGTTATAGCAGTTTACCTTCAAGTCGAAGATAACTGATTTGCTCATGTAAAAGGCCATCTAGTGGCTACTTGGTGCACTGCACTTGGCTCGTGTAAGTTTCGTTTTTGAAGGTGCTTCAATGTAGAAGTTGGAAGGTTGCTTCTCCTTCACAGCGTCAAACAAACTGAGCAACCATTATTACATTAAACAAGGAAATGTTTTATTCCAAGTAGGGCTGGGCGATATTGGATTTTTCATATCACGATATTGTTTTTTTCATATTGTGCGATAACGATATTAAAAACGATATCAAATAACTATATTTTTCAAAGTAATCTTTATTGCACACAGTTTTAAAAGACCACAAATAAATTCAAATGTTTGAACTTTCAAGTTTAACAAAAAAATAGACAAAAAATTGACACACAATTATGTCAATATAAAAAAAGTGCAATAAACTTAAAAAAAAACTCCCAAGAAACTCCTCAGTTTCTTTAAAATGCTCTTCAAGAAATTAAAGAAAGCTTAAAACAAAAATGTTCTTGTTTAAATACTTTGTGCAACTTCGAATAGCTATCAAAGACAAGTCCAAAAAGAACAACAGATCAACTTAAATGGCCTCCTATTCTGTGAGGCAACAAATAGGCACCATGGTCAGTGTGATTTCTGCTAAATGAGCAAAAGCCTACAGATTGCGGGCAAGGAAGACTTTTTTGTCGTATGGCGTTACATTGGAAAATGCCGAATGTAAATACTGCTGCTGCAGCGCAGGTCTTACCGTTGTTTTTGAAGTCTGACATTGAGCATGCTCGAGGGGGTGGTGCTGCTTTAAGTGAGAAAAAAGGTTGGTGGTATTTCCACATTTATTATGAACGTATCTTTGGCACAATTTGCAGTAGACGTTACTTTGACTTTTATCCGACTTTAGATAACCGAAAAAAGTTCACACGGCGGAACTTTTCGGGCCGGTCCGTTCTACAATGCCTCTTGAACCTTCATCTGCGCCCGCTTGGCTCGAGTTTGTTAACTTCTCTTCAGACGGAACATTCATTTTCTGCAAGTGTTAGGAATTGCAACGCATGCAGATACTAGCTTGCATCCTAGCTTGTAAATAACGTTCACTGTAACTAGACGTGGCGCAGTTTATTCAGTGATTGGTCTAGCCCTGTGATACTTAATTCTGATTGGACGAGAGGGCGGGTCTTCCGGGGGGTTGTCCCGTGTTCATTTAAAACGAAAGTTTATCGCAATAGACTCATTTCACTATCGAAAAAAGGTAATATCGCGATAACGATAATTATCGTTTTATCGCCCAGCCCTAATTCCAAGTTACACGTGGATAAAGATCCAAAAGAAGGAAATGGAGGAAACAGCAGCATCACAAAGTCCTCGCCTGGGGAGATTTACGACCAACATCTCCAGCTGTTTTTGTGGGAAAATAAATGAAGTGAAATGGATGTTGAGGGGAGATATAGGTGAAAGGACAGTACGCGTCTGCCACAAGCAGCGGCGTGAACAAGGCGACGGCAGCACAAGGTTGATGTAAAGTCAGTGCTCGCCGGAAAGCCCCCCGGGAACGTCGGTGGGTGGGAAACGACGATGGCTTTAATGGCTCCCATATGCTGAGAGCAGGAGAAGGAGGGATGAGGAAAAGGGAGGAAAAACGGAGGAAACGTTGATGAGGCGTGCAGCAGGAGGAGCAGGAGGTGGCAGTCAGCAGGAAAGGAGCCTGTTTGAATAGTTAGTTGGCATCATGGGACTCTGAAGGTAACAGTGTCCTTGTCATGGCTTGACACACACGCATGTGCACGCACGCACATCCCGCTGTCCGGAGGCGGTCCAGAAGGCTGCGGCGTCCGTGTCACATCCAGTACATATCACACGCCGGATAACCGCGGCGAGGCGGGATGGAGGCCCGCTGGATGCCTTGGCATTTGAAAAGAGCAACTTCACACACACACACAAAGACACACTGTGCGTCTCCCCCATGAAAACACAAAAAAGCTCATCCTTCATCTCCCGGTGCCCCTGCTGCGTTCAATACACTCTGTAAAACACAATGCCGCAGACGGGCGTATCACGGCAGGCTGAAACTTGTCGCAGCGGAAAAAAAAAGGCAAACCGAAGACAAACCGACTAAATAAGCGCGGAAAAAGACTCTTCTTCCTCTTTGAAGGCGCCGAAGTGCGCTGCCATATTCAGGTCAACAGAAACTTTCCTCGCCTGTCTCTCATTTGCATCCCCCCGTTGACTTTTTTTCTTCTTTTCCTTCACCTTCATGTCTCCTGCATCTCCTGCTCTTCTTTTGATTCGATTCTTCTTTTGACTCCTGCAAGTGTTTCTTATAAGCGACTTCTAGAAACTTCTCTGCTCTCTCTACTTTTTTTCCCCCCCTCTTGTTTTTCTTCCCACGACTCTTTTCCACAGGCCTGCTCTCTGGTTTGAAACTCCTCCAGGGTGTTTGTTTTCTGTCGAACGCTAGAATGTGCAGGAATCGCACATTAAAGACAAATGTTTATCATCCCGTCATGTTGACGTTTTTGCTAGCTTTGGAGTCGATCTCTGAGGCTTAAGTTGGTTTGAAATGTGTTTGTTTACCAGCTTTAAGTCAAGCGTCATCAGACCACTGCAGCTGACCAGGCAGGGCACACTTTGTCTTCAAGGAAAAACTCACCTTCTACAATGAAAACAGTGTTGTGAGCACTTTTAAATAAAGGTTTTTACAAATTCCTAGTTGGTAGCATATAAAAGTTACATTTAAAGGTATTTACATACTTTTTTCAATAAGATTTCATCTGTAGAGGTAATTTTTTTGTTGCATGTAATTATTTGCTTATTTCCGTGATGACATCATTTGGGTGGGCGGAGCCTGATCAAACTGCTGGAGGTGAGTTTCACAATTTAAGGTTTTTTAGACCATTATTCTCTTAAATCCTGCTAAAGATCTGACTAAGATAAATTGGGATGTTAAATACTTAGAATCATATAAAATATATTAAACAATTTTGATAATAATTTACAGTATTTTTACAGTTTTGATTGCAAGCGAGCTCTTAACCCTTTGCAATTGTAAGGAAACAAAACATGCTCTTTGAACTGACGTAACTCTTCAACCATTTATGGGATTTCATTAAATTTGCACATTATTGTCGTTAATCAGCGCTTTTATCAGCGTTATTTGTGTAAAAGGTCAAAGTTTTTTCAAAGAGTGTCGACACTGGAGCTAAAGGGTTCAGTATTTGCTAACTGACTGTAAATGAGAACTGGACTGAGTGACCCCTCCCACTTAATTATTCAAGTTATGAACTGGCCAATCAGATGCCTCAGTAAAAGTAGGTGGTGCCAGCTGGTTCGTAACATTTGTTTGATTGAGAGATTTCATGTAGTTGGATTTTAAGCCGCAGTGGTGTGGCCTTCCAACAAGCTCACTCCTGATTGGCAAGAGCGGTTGCCGTAGAAACACTGCCTCAAACCGACAAACCCCGCCTATTGACGATGTCTGGCTCGGACGCGGCGGCGTCTAAATGGCGAAAATTAAGGAGGGAAGTAATTTTATGGGTGACATCACACGCACTCAATGGAACTAACGTCCAGATTGTGGGCGGAGCTGTGGCTGACCAATCAGAATTTTTCTGGAGTCAAGTTTCTGGACATGATTTGTCTCAACACACCTACAGCTTTGTTGTACATTTGTGAGCATCGGGGCATTTTTGGAATCAAAAACCATCGTGCTTAAATGTTGCAATAATTACTTGTCTTGAATTTATTTGTATTCATTCATTTTTTAGATTACAAAAAAACCCTCATTGCCTTAGGCAATAGTTTTTCACCCCCTCCCTCACAGCACCCCTAATCTTTTTCCATTCTCTAAACCACCTCTTTTTCCTGCCTCCCCCCTCCCCCAAACGTCCTCCCTGTTTTCAGCATGTACTCTGGGTAATTTACAGCAGTCTGGATTGGTCTCATTACGGTTGGTGTGGTGGAGGTGTTAGCTGACGGAGCACCGCGCACTCTGACAGCTCCGCGTGTGTCCGTGTGTGTGCGTGCCGACACAGATGCACCTTCACATGCCCAGAAACTGGAGGGCGCCCTGGGGGCCCCGCGGCCTGCAGACTCCCTGTAACCCCAGCCTGGCTCCTCAGCATCGGCCGTGATAGCCTGCGACAGTGCCTGCATGCGTGCGCCGGGGCGAGCATGCACGGAGGCAGCTGCTATGTGCATCGAGTGTGAGAAAGGTCCTCCACTCGTTCACTCCAAACACCTCGCTAATTGAATTAGGCCGCGGCGGGACGCGCAGACATGACGGTTGTGCCGCATGCAAGCATCTACTCTTCATCCCTCTGGGAGGGAGGGGCCGAGGTGAGATGCTGACCTGCCGTGCCATGGGTCACCTTCATTTCCAAAGTGTGTGTCTGGGGGCGTCCACATGCATTCATGCACGGAGGCTGTGCACGACCCCTCCCCCCCACACACACACACGCACACACCTTCTCATGTGTGACCTGATAGGCCTGCTCGTGTACGTGTGTGTTCGTTTTTCCTCCGCAGGGGCCACAGGGTGCAGAGAGTCTGAAACTTTAGCTAAAGGCGACTTAGCTTAAGCTCCACCGGGCCACAGTGTCAGGAGTGCAATGTAACCAATAGGGGCCCCCGGGGCCACCAAGTATGCGGGCCCCCAGAGACTTTTTTTTCTTCTTTTAAATCAAGCAAGCATAAGAAAATGAATGTAGGTTATTACTCACTTTTAACCACATATTTGTACGTCTGGAATAATTAACCAAAAGCTTGACCTTAAGCCTTTTGAGGGCACTAAAGGGCGAGGGGGGGGGGGGGTGCTACACCAAGCATGTTTGGTCTAAACCAGACTATATTCTTTTGTTTATGCAGGTGTGAAAGCTCAACAACAAACCAGCAAACGTTTGTCCATGAAACAAAATATAAAACCCCCTTTGGGGTTACTTGCAAGTGAACCCTGGTATGTTAGGGGTACAGTGTGATTGCAGATCAACAGTAAACTAGCAATAAAAGTGGCGCAAATGCAGTTATTTTGAAATGACGCTGTGAAATCACTCAAATATTTCATTAGCAAAACTTGAATGTTTTTAGCCATAATCTTTGCTAGCTGACACGGTGTTAAATTACCGGGTCTTTGGGACCACGGGGCCAACTTTTTTTGTTTTCGTTTTTTTTAATCAAAAGTGTTCCTTATGTGGGAATTCTGAAATCAGTCTTCTGTGGTACATGACGCTCAAAAAATATATCCAAATGTTTTAGTTCAACTTTGGTAAACTACAAAGCCGCACCGCTTCATAGATTGTTAGAGCATTATGGGTAATGTAGTCAGTAAGTTTTACTACTGAACAATGTTGAGAGTTGATGTCAATGACTTATCTGTTGTGTTGCTCTCTGCAAAGGCTGATTATTGTGGAGAAAAGCATGAAGAAGCATTTCACAAGACAAAATGTCCCATTGACGCCCCTCTGACAAATCCACCCCTTCTCTTGGCACCTCTGGGCATTCTTGGTAGTGTAACCATGCAACATTATTTAACGGTTTTGTTTCGCTAAATGGATCTAACCCTAATCAAAAAAAAAAAATTCTATTCCGTTACTTCTAATTTGCTAATCCAATGTGTTGTGTAACAGCTGCTTTTCTCCACGTCACAATCAGTTGGCGTTACATTAATCGCATAAACGGTCGAAGAGTTGCGGCAGCTTGACGACTATTTGTTATTTGGCGTCACCAATGGTGTTTCCAGTATTGAAGGGTTAAAGCTAAAATGAATGGATTAGTTTGACAGTAAGTTACTTTAGAGTTTAAAAAAAAAACATTGTAAGGGTGTGTTAAAAATGAGTTCAACACTAGAAAAACACCTGCTGTTTGCCTAAATTTTTAAATCAAAAAATCTAAAGCGACAAAGGAAAAGTAATACAAGTCTAGTTGAGTCGAAGTTTTAAATTTGAAGAGAAATTTTCAGGACTATCGATGAGAAATCTACTGTCAAGTTTTAAGGAGGAGTTTCAAATCATCTTCGAGGAAGTCTCTTAAAGATCCGTCTCCATTTGCTACTTTGATTTGTCGGGACTCGTTCACAAAAACATGTTGGAACACGTCCAATGAAGGAAAACATGCACCTTTGTGCCGACACCTAAACTAGCGTCTAAAGTATGAGAGCCAAAATGTCGATGTACTGTACCCAACTTCCATGACTGAACTCCAATAATTAGAGTTGATGAAACGAATACAACAAACACTTTCCTAAACTCTTATAGGTTCTGGAAGTTCTTTAAAGCAAACATCTGGGAATGTAGTTAAAAAGTTTAAATCAGGGGGGGGGGCATCTCAGAATATGGAAAAGGATTTACATTTCGAAGAAGCCGTCAAAGGATATGTGTGCGTTTTCTGTGTGTGTCCCCAAAGGAGGCTTGTATGTCTGTAGCTCTGCCTAATCCACCATTGAAAATGGGAGCCTGGCCTCCATCGGCTTCCCCCCAGAGCAGCACCAACCCCCTCCCACAATCTCAGCTTCTCCGGATCGCATCTTGAAGCGATTTTGGGGCTCAAACCCAACGTTTTCTCCTTCTCTCCTCATTTTTCCTCTCTGTTTATAACTTCTTCCTCCACCCTAAAAGTCTGATTTCAGCAACGGGGGAAGAGAGAGACGGGTTTAAAGACCCTCTCCGACCTGTCGTTAAAAGTGTTCCCCGGGGTCTTTTAGTTATGATTTTTGCCATTTTTAGCCAAAATCAAAGAACCTTTGTCATTTTCTAGGACATAGTTTCATCTGTAGTTTATTAGAAATTCACCTTTGAGTTGTGGGCATGACCCCCCTCCCCCTTTCCCGTCACCCATCTTGCTAGCTTACAGCCAATCTAACATTAGCGGTGCATCAAAACTGTCGAGCAACACCAGTGCCGTCAGTTTTGAGCCAGATTCCAGCTCTGCTCGCCACGTTTTGCCACGTCTTTTTCAAACGACTTGAATGTTTGTCTGCTCCCGATTTCCTATTTGAATAAAGACGTACTCAAAAACACTCGGCCCCATATTACCACAACACCACCGCCGTGTTGGACTGTTGATTTTTCTCCCGTGGATTTTATCCTAGTGGTTTTTTAAAGGAGGACGCACTCGTTTCTGAAAGGGCTTGAGAGAAAGCACACCCATTCCTGTCAGAGTGAACGCCCGCTCTGTGTGTGGGGGGGGATTTGGGGCCCGTCTAATACCGCAGGTAAACAGGTGAGCTGTTTTCTTAACCCACATCAGCTCTTCTTCTTTTCTTCTCCTTGTTCTCTTTTATCAGCTTCTATCACTTTTTTGTCCTTTGCTTACCTTCAGGCACCCCCACCCCCCTCCGCGTCCCCCCCACCACCACCACCATCCTCCCCCTCCGTGCCACTCGTAGTGTTTGAAGCAGAGTGTTTGTCTCTAGGGCTGGATGATTGACAGCTGAGAGAGAGCCAGGCAGCTCTCTGGTGACAGATAAGGACTTTGGCTCTATTACGCACCGGGTCTCACACAAACATTCGCGCGTAACGCACCTCCCGACGTGCACGCCCACGCCGCCTGTGCGCGTCCCACGTCGCTCCCAGAGTTCAACGGGGAGCAGGAGGAGCCTCGTTTGCATAAGGAAGCTGGCGTGTAAAATAAATAAAGAATCAGATGAATCGAGGAATAAATAGACGAGGAGGGGGAGGGGGGAGCGCACGCACGCGCACGTGCACGTGCACGCTCTGTGTTCTCAACCCCTGGGCTCCCCGAGCGCAGAGAGCAGCGGTGCAGCAAGAGGAACCGGCCGAACGCTCAACAAACACGCACTCCCGAGTCAAACGTGAACTAAAAGCCCGAATCATTATGCTAATAGAAAAATGAAAGCCTCTAAAAATACTTCTTTTTTTTTTTAATTCCTCCCTTTGTTTGAGGGAGCTCCACAGAGACCGCAGGAGGAGAGGTTTGCGCTCCCGTCTGCTCTCCCGCTCCTCATCTCTGCTTTGGAAACACTCAGCCTGCATCAAAGAGAGGACTCGGATTGAGTGCGACTGCTTCAATTTGGCACACAACACACACACACACACACACACACACACACACACACACACACACACACACACACACACACACAAAAGCCTTGGCAACTTGTTGATTGACAGCTGAAAGTGAGAGGAGGATGGCGCACAAACAGGTGCGACATCAGACGCGGCAAAAATGAGAAAAAAAGTGGAGGGGAATAGATTTCTGGGAGGAAGAGGAGGAGGGGCTGCGGCGCTACAGGTGCGAGCGGCGTGGGAGGAAAAGTGTGAATAGGGTTTAATGAGGACAACCCCCTACTGGGGGGGAAGGGGGGGGGGTCAGGTTATGGGGATGCCATGAACAGAAAAGATTGATTGATGGGTGGGGAGATGAAGGAATGCGGGGATGGAGTGACGCAGCAGAGGTGTGTATGGGGGGGTGAGTGGCAGCTCTTTGTGGTTCCTTCTGGAAGACAAAGGGAGTGTCGGAGCGCTCCTTCTCTTTCCCTAGCACTTCCTGGATGACAAAAGCATTTGTCTCCTCGATGGGAAATGTCTCGAGGGGGGGGGGGGACACTGTTCTCCTTCCATCTCTGCACACACCAACACGCACACACCATCTTGTCCAAGTCTCTCTTTCAAAACTCTGTTTCTCTTTTCTGGACATTTAACCCCCCCACCCCACCCCCCCCTCTGCTTTTCTTCTGTAGGGGTCAAAAGGTCATGCTCGAGTGCTGATGGAGCAACCAGCCAAACAAAGCAGATTAACACACATTCTGGACCCCCCCCCCCCCTTTAGGTCCTATCTCTTGGGGGATAGTGTTGTGTGCATGTTGGAGTTGCACAAATGGGAGCCCCCGCCCCCCCCAACTGATTGTCCGTGCGGTCAGCGGTCAAAGTAACCATGGCTACGGGCGGGGTCGTAAAGCAATTCACTTATCTGCAATATTTGTCAGGTTAAAGATTCATCAGGATTTCGTTTTTTACATAAACTGCCGTAATTCCTCAACATTCTACGCAATTGTCGTAAATCCAACGGCCTCTGAAGTAGAGAAATGCACCCCAGGCGATGTCACGACGCCCACTTCGTAGTGGAGTGCAATCGTCAACCGCGATCGCCCAAGTCCTTCACTACTTAGTGCACTATATATGTGTGTGTGTGTGTGTGTATATATATATATATATATGTATATATATATATATATATATATATATATATATATATATATATATATATATATATATATATATATAAATTTATAAACACAGATGAAGCCTTAAGAACCTTTAGCGGCTTCTTGGTTGAGCCTTCGTTGTGTTTTTGGAGTCCGTTTGGTTGGTCATTTCTGCTGGTTTTAGTAGATCATAGTACTGTAGATGTTCTCACCGTGGATCCTTGAAGTGTATCTATTCCAAGACTAATTCATCTTTGCTTCTGACCTGTGTCTGCCCTTCTTTAGATGGTATCCTCCTAAAAACAGCTTTTGATCATGTGACTTCTTGCATAACCAGGTCAAAAAGCGCCATAGAAGGGTGCACAGTTGGATTCTTGGCAGTAAAACTGACATTTTCTGCATGTTTACATGTGGCTCGTGGAAACACATGATCCCCGTTTGCTTCTGTAGATCCAGGAAAGCATGTCACTCTAGACAAACGCTGAAGGCAGAGATCGTTACTTCTGTTTTCAGCTCTGAGCGTTGTGAGATTACCAGATTCTGACATCCCCATTAATTCCTGTTGGCCATTTATTCTGATTTGTAGACTCCAGAGAATTCTGGGATTTCTGCTGCATTGATCTTGTTTCCCTCATAGCAAGAAATAAGAGCTTTTCTGATATTCTATTAGTTTGGTAGCGAATAATTACTCTTTATCATACCCAGATCTTCCTCTTTCCCAGTGACCTCAAGGGGGATTTAGTAGCTTTGGTAACACTTTTGATCGTATCAAACCCCAGCAGTCAGGAAAACACACCAGAACAAGTGTTTTTTCTGTCTGTGTTCCCTTTGTTGTTTCAACAAATTATTTTAAGGAGTCTTTTCTACCATTGCTTTCATTTTAATAAATACGGCCAATTTCCAAGGAAAAAGACACTTTTAGGAGGATTTTTATAAGTTAGTAAGATGCCTCTACCCTGGAATCAAGAAGAAAATGATTTGATGCTTTTGAAAATAACAGACAAGTTGATTATCGGCAAAAACAGCTTGAAATGTTTTGGCAGTGATGGGGAATTTTTATTTTTTCCTACAGTAACAGTTTAAGGGGGCGGAAAATGACTCCAGAGAATGAAATGTAGAAACAATAGATCGAGGCTGGGTTCCTTCGCTCTTCTATTGACGTGAATGTGAGGTCCTTCTGATCTGGCTTTGGTCGGCATCACTGCCGGTCTGATTAGAGGTGCTACGCGCCCCCGACCCCTGAGCGTCTGTTGCTGGACCCTCCTGCTATCAGATTGCGCTCCCGATGCCCATGCTTGGCATCGCCAATCGGTACGAAACACACAGAACATTGCTTAGAGGCGGACGCGCCAGACACAGGCTCAGTGCCCGACGGGCGCTCAGCGGTGGCCCGCACGGCCAATGAGCTGCCTCCTCCTTTCGCGTTATCAGCCAGATACCTTCCGCCTCAGTCTTGCACACCGTACAGTCATTAATCATGATTCCCATTCATTATCTCTGCGCCCGGCTGGCTAATTAACACATCAGTTCAAGCAGAACTAATGCTGCATGCTAGCTCACCTCCCACTCACACCCAACACTCTCGCGTGGGGGAGTGTTGGGTGTGAGGAGCTTTAAATCCTGCCTCTGTCAGGCTCAACTGTGAGAGATTTCTGACAGAAACATTTCACCTAGAAACACAACCGAGGGAGGCCGGCTAACGTGCGCTCTCTCCGCTCTGAATGCTAAATGTGTGCACTTGTAGTTCTCTCCATTTTGCTCTCAATGTCATGTTGTCTGAGAGCCTGCTCCCTAAGATTTTTGTGACAGACGCTAAACAAAAACAAAGTGGACACAAGTTGCTATTGTCACTGAACATGTTAGGGCTAGCTAACAAACGCACAGGTTTGCGTCACTAAAAGACCAGGAGCTTTTGCATGATTTACAAGAAGGCTAGCTAACAAAAGCATAAATACATGCATCCGTAAAACACCCCAAGTGTCTTGAAAACAGGATCTTTTACACGAGGGTTAGCTAACAAACGAACGCATATATAACTAAGGCACCCCAAGTGTTTTCAAAACAAGATCTTTTGTACGATTGGAGTTCTGCTTTTCTAAATAGAAGTGATGAGTATTGTTGCAATCAGTCTAATTGCACTTCTAGTTCCTGTTTTTATACTATTTGAAATGCATCAGAATAGACAACACAAGTCAGTCTGAGTCCTATAAGCTTCATGCAGAATGTTTTCCGCAAACCTGTAATGTGGGGATTGAACAGACTGAATATATATATGCATGCCCACTACTTTCAAGAACACCCCGGTCAGTACATATCTGTGCAAGCAAAGCATCATTGTCCACAAATGGCTTTACTTCAGGTTTTAAAAAGAAAAAAAAATAGAAAATGAGGTGCCTTCATAAAATCTCACTATCGGTCCCTTGGAAGACCAAACACATTTAACCCCTGACCGCGACCCAACTCTGCAGCTTGTAGAAGCTGCTGTTACTGACGCTCAGGAACATCGGAAGAAAACTGGGGCCTTAACCCCGCCTCGCAACGATCGCCACAAGGGCGCAATTTTCATTTGCTCCTGTGCTATTTGGGGGCTTGTCCGGGCGGTTTAGAGATTAGGATTGTCACGGAGCAGAAATTGCTAACCAACAGTGAGTATGGGTGAAATCACTGTTTGGACAGAGAATCTCCTGCTGGCACTTCATTTGAGAGATTTAAATTCAGGTCAGGCCCTGCTGTATTTTCTCCTTTTATCTCCCACTTGAGGCCTTGGGGGCGAGAGTGGGATATGCGCCTGGGGGCAAAATGGAGGGTAATTCACACTAAGACATGGAATTATAATGTTCCCATGCATGAAGCCTTTGAATAATTTACAACTTCCAATGGCTTTTCATTACTTCCCCACCCACACACACACACACACAAACACACTTTCAGGTCTGGGGTCTGCTCAGCCCGCGGTGCAGATTTGTCCCTTCCCAGCTTCTCACTGGTGCATCACTAAACACAGTCCCCTCTGTCTCTGTTCTTTCTGACAGGCTGTGCAGCGTGTAATTATGTCCCCTCTGAAACCAGAGCAGTAATCTCGCACACTTGTCTGGCCATTATTACGTCGGGCTCCTGCACCTCGCTCATGCACAGCCTGCCCTTTCAGCTGAGCTCTGGTTCTCTGCATCTCCTGGGTCTTCATATCTCCTGTCTCCTCCACGCCCTCTCTACGGGCCAGGAGGCTGAATGAGAGGAGAGGAGCCGAGAGGAAAAAAGAAACTCTGACATTAGCAGGGTGCTCAGATTAAGAAAAAAAAGGGCCTTGGAGGGAGGGAGGTGGAAAATGGAGTGGCTGTAATTGGGAGGGTTTGAAAGGAGCAAAAAGAAAAAAAGGACAGAAATTAGGTTTCCATCTTGGCTCTGTGTGTGTGTGAAGTCACACAAGGGACTAAATATAAGGTGAGAAAATGACTTGTTGGATTTCACAAGAGGTGCTAAAGGTCACACACATCTATCAATCAGGTCCACACAAAGACCCCCGGTCTGGCCACCCACACCTCCCTCCTCGTCCTGCACCCTCAGACAAAGCACTTTACAATAACAGGCTTCTGGAGAATATTTCCTCGCATTGCTGCTGTCAGCAGGTCCATTACATAAACGCATTCCACCGGCGTCTTGTTGGGCAGAAAGGCCGCTTCAAACCACCACCACACCCTGCAAATTACAGCTTAGTTTCAATACAGTCCTCAACCAATTAGCCCTTGAAGCCCAAAGTGTCTGAAAAATCGCCCAAAACAGACCGATATTCCCTAACAGAACATTAAAAAGAATTCATACGGTGCAATTTATTTTACTCTTTAAACTGTAATACTAAAAAACTACATTTCAAGCTAAACTGACATAAACTCTTTAACTGTGACACAATCCTAACCTCAGTGTAAACACCTTTCTTTGGTTTAAATTTCCACCAATAAGTTACAAGATTAGCTTTGCGTATACGAAGTTTCATAGACATGTTACATTGATCCCTTTGGTCAAATTCGTAAAGCATGATGGATTTGCAGTTCCAGGCTGACACCTGTGGGCAAGAAATGGGCAAACCTGTTAGGAGTACGCAGGTGCTCTGCCTAGAAATATCAAGGTCGTAGACCACTCTGTGAGCCCATGGAACAAAAATATTCATACACATTTCTTCCTGCAGGCAACAGGCCGTAATAAACACTTAAACATGGAAGGGTCAAGTAGGTGAGACGCAGGTGTGTCAAACTCACAAATCCTGGGGCAAGGGCCTATAGGTGCTGTTCATGTGATGGGTGCATGGGCCTTGCATGCCCCGTACAGTTTTCTCCATTTTTCTTCCATAGACAGTCCATGTCCACTTATAAGGGTGGAAGGGCACTAGGCAACAACTAAGCAACAGCGTTGTACGATGTGTGGAACTTACAATAGTCTTGCAAATACTTCACGATACACTTACACGCAGGACAATGGTACGTTCCGTTTTCTACAAGCCTAAGACAACTGCAAGACATACAGTACACAGACCAAAAGTTTGGACACACCTTCTCACTTAAATTAATGGGAGGGTGTGTCTAAACTTTGTCTATCTCCTACTCCCTTAACCCTTGCGCTATCCTACGGGGTCCAGATGACCCGATCCTTACGTTGACGTGTTATCCCTAGCATTAATAAGGTGGATAAAGGTGAAGAGGATTTCATGTAATCCATAGACACCAGTGAAGATCACAAATCATTGAAGAAAAAAGGTTTAGCGGACTTGTCTTGTGGGGTCAAAATGACTCCACTCGCAATGTTAAAGTGCCTTTTGATAGCACAAAGGGCTAGAAGATAAAATCTCGAACCGGATGCTCCTCCACAACCCTCCATGGGCTGGATAACGCAGAACTGATGGATACAAGCCAGCCATAAGGTCCTTCACTTAACCGTACCCAAGTGTGGATCGATTAAATGAATGAAATCCTGATAATCTACATCACCGAGATCTGGTCGAAGAACTTGACCTGAGGTGATCTTTTTACCTTTTACAAAGTCACATTGCAGCCATTTTCTGGTTCTAATTAGGGGGAGGAGCTACCATATGGAGTGACACCAAACATGTTGTGGACTAAAACACTCAATTCTGCTAAGAGCATATTGACAGTATGGCTAAATAAATAACCCGAAAAGTTGACCAAGTCAACATCAACACTGGCTGTTGCAGGAACTCAAAAACCGTTTTGTTTCGACTACGGTTGTGTACTTAGAATATCTATTGAGTGAGTTGTGTTGTCCTCTGTGTTTTTATCTGTGTTTTATGTGTTTGATCTTATTTTTATTCATTTTATGTTTGTACTTTGTTTGTTTTTATTTTGTTTAGTATTTTTTATCTATTTTTTGTCACTGTAGAGCACTTTGGAAACTATTTGGGAAATGTGCTCCATAAATAAAGTGGATTTATCAAATCTTTTGTACGATAAAATTTGTTGATGAGATAAAAAGATCTCATTTAGGGACACAAATTTTGTCTTTTGATTATTTATTTAGAACAGGTAATAAAGCACAAGGTACATTTCTTAATAAAAGTTTTGGCTCCATTTCAATTATGTTTTTCTGACTTACGCCTATGTTAGCTTCACCCTTTGACCAAACTAACAAATATTTGACATAGAGGCAGTTTTACCGTCCATCATCAAATAGAAAAATAAACTAAGGCCAGAATCTTTATTTTTTCCCCTTAAGGCTTCCTCAAATTGATTCAAGCATAGTGGCAAACACTATAGATCTGATACGGGCTAAGGTTCTCAGATGTCCTTAGACTATAATATGAACCTTATAGTTGCAGACAATTTATTTATTTAGCTTTTAATGTTTTTTTGGGTCTGAAAAATGCAGGTGTAACAGGTGAAACCATAAGAAGAGAAAGATGTTTTTGTCTTAAAACCTCCAAATACATCCTGATAAATGTGCAGTATCCTCTTGCCCAAATGAGCAGGCCACCCAAAATATGTGCCC
This sequence comes from Oryzias sinensis, assembly GCA_037389245.1. NCBI lineage: Eukaryota > Metazoa > Chordata > Actinopteri > Beloniformes > Adrianichthyidae > Oryzias > Oryzias sinensis. Next base: position 4,443,458 of record CM074505.1, on the reverse strand, counting down.
GTATACGTGTGTGTGTGTGTGTGTGTGTGTGTGTGTGTGTGTGTGTGTGTGTGTGTGTGTGTGTGTGTGTGTGTGTGTGTGTGCTATGTAATCCCTCAGCCCCCCCCCTTCTTCTTCCAGAGCCAGATGAGGAGATAAACCACCAAATTTGATGGGCAAGCAGGCTGCCAGCTGTGAGCATGCACCCTCAGGAGAAAAGCGAAACTCTTCCCGGCATATCGCATACGCCGTGGGACACAAGGGCCTCTGTGCACAGCGTCGCATGCCTGAAAAACTCTCCGTCTTGGGCTGCGAAAGGTTTGTTCTTGTCTGAGTCTGGAAGAAATAATGGCGGCGGCGGTGGCAGTGATGGTGGGGATTAAGGAGAGAGCTCCAAGACATACAAACAGGTGGAGGAAAAAGTTTGCAGTATAGAAGAAGCAGTGAAAAGAGGTAAATCTATGGTTCATACAAAGGATGGATTCTCCACCTCCATTTCTCCTTTCTGCTCCAAACTCTTCATTGTGTGTGGCGCTATGGGGGGAGGATTGAAGAAATTCCTTCTTTACCCTTCTAAGTCAATTAATAATTTCCAAGTTTTCCATCCTCCTCGGTGTGTTTTATCCCTCTATTTGTCCCCCCCCCCCCAAAAAAAAACCCATATCCGCCCTTTATCTGAGACTGTGTCTTGGTTCTATTCTTCTCTGGGCTGTTTGCGAATTAGGTGGAAGAATCTTGCTGGTGTGTGCAGGGAGCACGCATTCCAGCGGAACTGGGCTGCACACCAAACGGAGCATGAGAGGTTTTCTTTTCTGGGTAGAGACTGCGGGATGTGAGAGAGGCGAAGTGAGAAGCGGCGGCAGAGGTAAAGAAAAGAGAGAAGTGAGGAAGGCAGGAGTGAGAATAAGTGGGGAAAGGAAAGTGGCGTGCTCAGGGAGAGGTGTGAGATGAGACCCAGCAGATCCGAGTCACAGAGTCTGACGCGTTTTGTGTCTGCGTGCTTCCTCACCGCAACGTTTCTGCCTTTTTTCTTGAGGAAACGTGAAAAATATAAAAGTCGGAAAAGCAGGAAACAACTGAGCAAACCCACCAAAAACTCAGGAGACCAAATCATATCATTGATAATGAACTACTTTAGTCAATTTAGTGCCAATTTAAAAAATGTCTTTAATCATTGTCAGACAATTTTATTTTTATCGCTTTCAGGCCAGTAATACCTACTGTTCCATTTCTCACAACACACATACTAAAAAAACACATTATATCGATTAGAAAAACAATTGTTGTCAGCCTCCGCCGCCCCATTTTGACCCGCCCTCACTGGCTGAGCTGACAGCTACACGCCCCTCACTCTCTCCCTCTGCACTTCCACCACCCTGATCGGCTGCAAAGTCATTTACAAAAAAAGGGCGCTTTTTTGTTGATACTATCTCCTAGCGACCATTGTTTTTCTGATCGCCTCAGAGTGAGGAACAGATCTGTATGCGTTTTTAAAGATCTGCAAAAGTTAACTTTTGGATTTCCTTGGCAACGGAGGATTTTTGAGGGTTTTTGTTAACCATACCCAGTATTCCTGATGTGTTCATATCCTATGTCATGCTGTTTCATTCAGTTTGTGTTAAAGATTCATGTATTCGATTTTCAAAAGATTTCAATAAAATAAAGGTGATGTTTTTATTACATTCAAGATGGTGTCCTCTTCCTGGGGTCAAAGGTAACTGCAGTTGTGGTTGTACATTTAACCTAGTGGTGTATGAAATGTCATGAGGTACACTGGAACAAAGGTTTTCTTGTAAATGTAAAAATGGGCAAATTTTACACGTTGCCGCAAGACGGCCACCGAGTTGAAGGCCCTGTGGCCATCCCATAATCATTTTAAAACTTCCTTTGGATATCCCCGACAAGTATGTTTTGGTTTCACAACTTGATTTGATATCGAAAATCCAGGAGCTCTCCAGCTGTATAGACAATATCAAATAAAAGAATAATATATATATATATATATATATATATATATATATATATATATTATACATGGCACATTATCATTTTTGTACTTCCTTTGTATTTTTTTTTTCTTCTTTTCTTACTCAAGGTTCATGTTTTGTTAAACAGGTTGACTCCTTCAGTGAGTAGGGTTCTCCTGCTTTGATGTAATCATTTCTGGGTGGGGGGCGGAGTCGTTGTCTACGTCTAAAGCTCCTTTTCATCAGGTGGGCTATTAGAAATGTGCACTTTTCTGTGTTTTTGAGTGTATGGTGCGAGTGAAATTTTGCTTTAAAGTCGCAGTTAAAAAGAAGAATTGCGAAAAGAAAATAAAGATTTAGTTTTTGCAGTCCAGGACTACTGCAGGCCATAATTAAAAAACGTCTTTTAAAATAGGAAAAATATGAAAATGTGGTACATATATCCATATTTAGGGCTTTTCTCAACGTAACCACTAATGGCTACATTAATTTCAATATAAGACTTGAAGCCTTTATTCAGAATATTTATACACTAAAATAAAGTTGTGAGAGTTCCAAAATGCTGGCTGGGTTTTAATACGAGGGAAACATCTTTCATTTTTGTCACAAGCAATTGTGCTTTTATGCTACATTAACTTTGTATATTAAGGGCACAGCCGAGCCTAATTATGTTTTTGCTGCCTAGTTCCCGTATTAATGTTTTCATTTTGTCATTAACCATTAGAAAAGTCAACTGCCTTATTCATAACCTCACAAAGTGCTCGTTGCTAATGCATTGCTAACATATTTTCATGCTAGCATGTTCACTCGACAGGATGTCATTTATTAAACCAGTTCCTTTTTTAAATGTATTTACTTAAATCCTGTTGCTAGCGTGTTTCAGAAAATGAATTTTACTAGCTTTGTATTTATAACAATTTATTTAGATATAATGCCTGGTTACGTTCAAGATGCTAGCTTTAGCAGATGCTAATTTCTTTTGAGAAATCATTAATTTTTATAATGTCAAATGTGATGTTAAAAAGGTAAAGAAAATAACTTGACAGAGGATAAATTACTTCATCCAGTTCTGAACTATGACAGATGTCATAAAAATAACCCCTTTCCTAGTAAAATAATCCAAAATTGACTGCCCAACAAATTTCCCAGACATATTTGTGAAAAACCAGTGTTCAATGATGCTGACTCGATTGGCAAATACAGACCACAATGCAACTAAACAATTTTGCCAAAAATAATGTATTTAAATGTATTTTTCAAAGAAACCAATGTTTTTATCTTCAGAAGACAGTGGACTTATAGTCATCGCAAAACGCTCATATCAATTAGAATTTTAACTTTGTGAAATCGATGACGTCATATTAACCGTTAAAAAAAAAGTAGTGAGCAGTGTGTCCGAATTGCTTTTAAAATCCAGGGCACTAGATATACCTGCACTATAACGTGTTTTAGTAGGGTGGGAATTTGGTCACAGCCTTAGTTTTAGTCCGTGTGCTAGCTAAGTCCCAAATCTGAGACTTAAAAAAAACAACTAATTTAACTCTAACTAGTTTGAAGCTTAATTAACTTGATGTATTTGTGTTAATCAGACTGAATGATTACTCCGCTCCGTGGCTGCTACATCAATGTTTTTATTTTATAATTAGCTAGGCTACATTTGATTGCTTGTTTCACAGACAATTACTGTGGCCAACAACTTATTGCTAACAAATAAATGGACACAGATAATGACAGTTCTGTTGAAATTGGACTTGCAGAAATGTCACATTTTCAAGGTCATATTATGTGAAGCATGCTAGCTTGTGGTTAACCTCTTGATTAGCATTAGCAAAATTTTCTTCTACATTTCTATAGGTTGATGTTTATCAAATTGTTCTTTTTTTTGTATCTTCACTGACAACTCACATTTCTTTGTAAAAACCTGGCTTTTTGTTGTGGTTAAAACGTCAAGCTAATCCTTTGAATGTTTTTGGCTAATATGCTAATATTAGCATTAGCATGATGATTGAGGGTAACTTAAATAAAAACAGTTTGTAATCCAATTTTTCAAAATTTCCTTTTGGGTTGTTGGTATTTTATGGAAAATGCTTCATTGTAATGTTTCATTTAGGCAAATTTCCTTTATCACAGTAATTCAGAAGAACATATGAAAAAAAACAGCAAAAAGGACCCGCATTGTGAGGTACAAAGGTAAGGCCACAGAGATTCCATTCGTATGTTGTATAAAAACAGATTATTTTTGATAAACTATCCAACATTTATTAAATACTTGATTAAAATCTAAACCGACTTTGGAAATGTGGAGTCTTGTTGGTATGTGTAATGCATGCTGGTTGTTTTATCGTTCTTTCCTGATCTTATCATTTGTTTTGACTTCCATGTTGGAATGGAAAAACACCTCGGTCAGTGTTTCTGTCAGCCCTTTTGTTTTTAAAATTCAGCTGTTTTTGGTTTTGCTTTCAGCAACATGGGAGCTGTTTTGCATTGTTGCTAATACAAAGTGACATGGAGGCTTGGTGTTTACTGGAAAACATTGTGTGGTTGTTCAGCAGACGTTTGCTCAGACTTAACCCCACCAAAGGAGTGTATTCAAAGGAAGTGTGTTTTGTCATAAAAACATGAAAGTCAAATAAAATAAAAAATTCTATTTCAAGTTAGGTTGTCATATGTTATGTCGTGCTGTTGACTGATAAAACGTTAACGCCCAAATATTCCTTATCGTGCAGCTATCCATGAGATCACAGCCAACTGTTTTTTAAAAGCACAACACCTACACCAAAGGGATTAAGTATTTGATCTCTTGCTGATTTTGTAGGTTTGCCCACCTATGAAAAAACTGACCGTCTATCGTAGAGATAGAATCTATACAGATACTTTTCCCAAAGAAAATCAAGACTTTATAGAATTTTTTATTCATTTATTTGCATTTCATTGAAGGGAATAAGTATTTTATCGCCTCATAACCATTCAGAGTTCTGGTTCACTTGGAACAGTTTGATCTGATCTCATGTAGAAAAGACACCTGTCCACAGAATCAGTTCATCAGTCAGACTCCAAACTCTCCTCCATGGGAAAGACAAAAGAGCTTTCCGGACTGGACTACAAGACCATCAGCTAGATGCTGGGGGTTCAGGTGACAACTGTTGGTGCTAAAACACAAGAACATGACCAGCAGTCAACCTTTAGGTCTGGGGCTCCAACCAAGATCTGACTTGGTGGAGTTTCCATGATCATGAGAACAGTGAAAAATTGGCACATGTTAGTTAATGATCCCAAAGCAGCTGAGACCACAGTCACCAAAAAAAAAAGCATTGGTAATACTTTACGCCACAATGCCTCACAAGAAGGCCTACCTGAAGTTCACCAATGAACACCTTCATGATTTACAGAGTGACTGAGTGATGGTACTGGGCGGCAGTGGCTCAAGCGGTAGAGCAGGTCGTCCAAAGATCGAAGGGTCGGCGGTTTGATCCCCGCTCCCCCCAGCCAACTGTCGCTGTGTCCTTGGGCAAGACACTTCACCCTCCTTGCCTCCAGTGTGGCTCCACTGGTGTGTAAATTTGTACGAATGTCCTGGTGATGCCAGGCCTCTGTCAGTCTGCCTCAGTATGAATGAGGAGTGAATGAATAATGGACACAATGTAAGCGCTTTGAGTGTCTAGAAAAGCGCAGATAAATCTAATCTAATCCATTATTACTGTGGTCAAATGAGACCAAAATGGAGCTCTTTGGCATGAACTCAACCCGTCGCTACCTATGACCCAAAGACCACTGTCAAGCATGGAGGTGCAAACATTGTGGTTTGGGGGGGGGGGGGGGTTCTGCACAGGGCTACTTCACCGTGTTGATGGGAGGATAGGCGGAGCCATGTACCGTCAAATCCTGAGTGGAAAAACTCCTTCCCTACACCAGGAGGCTTAAAATGGGTGGTGGATGAGTCTTCCAACAATATCTTGACATAAAACATAGCAGCCAATACACCCAAGGAATGGCGGAAGAAAAGAGCATATCGAGGTCATGGTGTGGCCCCGCCAGTCTCTGAACCTCAATCCTATATTAAACTTATGAAGAGAGCTAAAGCTCGAAGCAACAGCCACCAAATTTAAATGATTTAGTCATCTGCATAGAACAGTGGACCAAAATTCCTCCTGATATGTGCAGAAACCTGCTGATCAATGACAAGAAATGTCTGATCTCTATGTTGCTAACAAGGTTGTGATCACAAAGTACTAAGTATTTCTAGCAAAAGGGTTAAAATACTTGTTTAATTATTTGGTAAACTGCATTTTTGTTGTAGTTTAGATAGCAGCCTTCATTGAGATTAAAAAAAATAAATGCTGATATCTTGAAGTTCAAACAGTGGTGTCCAGTGGTTCTCCCCTGTTTGGATCATTTATGATATGAGCAAACTTTCATCTACAAACATTCAAAATTGGTTCAAATGGGTCTTTAAACATTGCTGATTTTGTTTAGTTTTCAATTCTCTATCACGACATGAAATTATTTGAGTGAGTAGTTTGGATTAAACTTGGTTGGAGTTTTGTTGCTTTTTGATCTAGCAGCAGCTTTTTTCATCTCTTCAATTTAAGAAAAATGAAAGACTTGGATCCATTAGCAATGAAGACAGTGACTGACAAGCGATTATGGCTCTGACAGTAAAGTGCATCAGCAGGAACAAGGACACTCAAAGGCCCGTTCCGGTGCCCCTCTGTTTCCGCCGCCTTCTCCGCTTTGTTTCTCTGCCAGAGGATGTCTTTAATCAGAGCGTCAATCAGGGAACAACACATGTAAGAGAATGAAGTTAAACCCAATACAAGATGCACAAGATAACGCAGCTGCTAAAACCGTCAGCTGCCTGCTAGATAACAGCCCTGTCAGCCACGTTAAACCCCCCTCCCCGTTCTGTCACCGCCTCTTTCTCCCCCGCTTCTCGTCGTGGTCTAATCTTACCCTCTTAATGGCGAAATGAAAGGTTGTTAAATCTCTGCATCTCTTCGCCACTTTTTTTTTTTAATTATTATTAATATTGAAGTGGCATTACATCATAGTTGACTGCAGGGTTATTATTGTTGATGATGAGAAGTCTAACTCTCGCCATTGGAATTGGGTAAATGGGATTGGGAAAGATCTGAAGTGGAAAAAAAAAACTCCAGATATCCGTCTGTAAGGATGTGCCAACGTCTGACTTCTACCATGATTTTAACCCTCCGACATCAAAACGTTCGCTCCAGTGTTAACATTCTCTCAATTATCGTAACTCTTGAGCCATTTATGCAATTAAAGTAATTCCAACAGACTTACTTTAAGTAGTACAGTAGTAAATTGTTTATGCAGTCAACATAAAGTAACTGACTCTGAAGTGGTGAAAAGCAGCTTTACGCTGATACCCAACGCTTTACTTACGCAAATATCGTAAAGCGTTACAGTAGAGGAAAACACTTAAGTAATATAAACATCAGAAAACATAATGTAAAGAGTTAATCAACACAAAGTAACCAATTCTGATGCGTTGAAAAGTAGCTTTCAGTAGTCGTAACGCAATTAACATAAACCAAACGATTCCGACACAAAGAAAAGCTGCTTTTCGTCAAAATGCGACACTTTACAGAAGTCTAGTGTTTATGCAATTAACATGACTAACCAACTTACACTGATATGCAAGACTTTACTTACACAAATATCATAAAGCGCTAAAGTGAAGGAAAACACTATAGTGATGTAAATATTGTAAAGAACTAACTTAAAGTGTTGCTTAACTGCTTTTCTCTGCTTCAGAGTCCTTTGGAATTACTTTAATCTCGTAAATGGCCAATAGCTCGAGTATTACCGCTTCATGTTTGAATTTAGTTCCAACTACATAAACAAATATTCTCCTGTGTTTTTTTCATTCAATTCATTGTAATTATATTTATAGCCCAAAATTACAACCTAGTTGGCTCAACGGGCTTCATTCAAGGTGATGCTAAATTTGGTAGAATGCTGGATTAAATGGTTCATTGTGAACATGAAGGGGTTTAAGAATCCTAATTTAAATTTTAAAAAAAAAAGTAAACTCTGTAGAGTTCAGATTGAGTACAGCTTGGACAGAAAACAGAGTTCCCATCCTGCAAGTCTTTTCCCCTCCAACTCTGTCCTGCTCTCACAAAAACAAATCATCGTTTCTCCTGATGGCCTAACGGCTGATTGTTGGATTAATGCGGCGAGATTATTCCTAGGATTGGAGCGGATTAAACAGTTGAGGTCCAGCAACAAACGTGACCTGCTGGCAAACCGAACGGATTATCCGTGGCGGCGCAGAGAGGAAGAGGCAGAGCATGTAAAACGGAGAGTCTGTGTGGAGCCAACAGCGGGAGATAAACAGGACCAAAGGTGGGCCGACCGGTTAGAGGAGGCGAAGACTGAGAGCTCATCAGGGCGTCGATAGCTGCTTAAACCAGAGAGACATTTAACAGACAGATAGATGGCGGAGATAAAGCCCGCCGCAGCAGAAAAACACAGAGTTAATGGAGCTGGAGCAGAGGCTCCCGTCAGCACCTGCAGGAGCTGCAGGGCTTTTCAACGGGAAGCCCAAAGAAGGGGTAATAAGAGAGGACTGTTGGTCATTCATCACATTTACTGAAGACGTGGCATTTAGCTGCCTGACGGCGTGGCGAGTGCGTGTTGTGAGGATGCACAAGCCATGAAAAGAACAAGAAAGCAAATGACAAGAAGGAAAAGATGGATGCTTCCTATTCTGGTGTTCATTCTTTCAAATGTGCCGATTAGTGCGCGGAATCTCTCATATTTGATATGTGATAAATGACTCAACTTTATTGGTGTAGAAGTCAGAATGCAGGGTTAATATGAGTGGAGGATCTGATGGTTCCATTGTTGTGTTGGAAGCATCAAAAGATCAAGTCGCTTAGCGTTGAATTTAAATGGTATTAAGATGCATTGTGGGTCTTATAAAGGTGGATGGAAAAACTATGACCAGCATTGGTTCATCATGGGGTAATTTGACCCTCCAGGTTGGTGTTATTGAACATGATTTTGGGAGAAAAGGGCCTGCTAGTCTAGAGATGGTTGGAGCACACCCAATAAGTCTGTTTTTTTTTAATCAAAAAAGCACAGAGGTTGACCACAGATGTCTGCTGTGCACCTTGCTTGCGTCAGTTGTCTCCATTGCGTCTCCAGTCCATCTCCCCTCCCCCGGCTCCTGCAGAAGTGGTTTTGCCAGCTCCACGTCTAGTTCGTCCAGTCCTCTTCACTCATCCAAAACTGAAGCGACCCGGCCCGGTGCCCCGTCCTTCCTCACTGAGTCCTGCATGTTTTGTGTCATAAATGATGTTAAGCTTTTGTACTTCCAGAATTAAACCTTCGTCATCCACGGCGTGAATGGACGACAGTGTTGTCCGCCGTGTTAACGTGAGTTATCGAGAGGCCGTGCTATGTTATAAATAAAATGTTTATAAAAGGTTTATTTTGTTTGAAAGTACAAAGGAAGTTTTAATTTTGAAACCGAGACCTGTATCGCCTTTTTGTGGCTTTTTGCCTCAACATTGACGCTGGACTGAAATAGACTTCTTTATTGTGCTTCTAGCATAGGGTGTCCACACTGGATTGTCACTACCCAATGCTAGCGCACGTGCCTAATGCGCATGTGCAAAATGTCGAAGTGGTGCAAGTCTTGTAAATTTTCCTCCCATGTTCATCTTTCACAGCTCTATTCCAATATATGAAAAACTTGGGCAAAAAACGGGCAAAAACCACAATTATCAATTTCTCCTCCGTGATCAATTTTCAAACGGTTGGCACTTTTGTGAATTAAAAAAGGCGCAAAGTCACTATCAAATCAGATCCCTCGATAGGTGAAAGTTCAACTGGTTTAACTTTCAATGCACATTTCTGTGTAGAGCCCAAAATCTGACTTGAAAACTTACGTAGCGACATATGACATATACATATGAACGCGACGTATGAACGCGACGTATAACCGCGGGAACCCGATGAGTGCATTTCCATAGACTTTACATTGGTAGTGGTCGCTTGAACACACTTTTCATAAACCCAGTGTGAACGTAGCATCGGACACATCCGCAGTCAGCCTTTCTGTAACTCGGAGTGGACGTCTGTGGGTTTTTTTTTTCATTTGACTTCCTCTAAACTTTTTGTTGGGTTTTATAGCGGAAATCAGCTTAGCGGTAATTATAATTGCACAGAGGTGCAACGATCTGCTGCTGTTATAATCATAGAGCAGGCAAATTACACAGTGCAAAAGTAAACTCTTTTCATTCCAGAAATACTTCACTTTTACTGCCTTTTAGTGGTGTTCCTAAAGTAAATGAATAGCTACCCTGACACTGAAGTCAATAAAAAAGGGGGGAGGCCCCTTATTGTTTTGTCAGGAGCTCCTCCGTCATCTCCTGAAGACACACGGAGGCGCACAAACAAACACCTGTCCCTCCGCTAGGGGAGAAGGAAAGCACAGGTGGGAAAAAGAGATAGAGAGAACGGGGGCTTAAGCAGGAGAGGGATGGAGCTTAGTGGGGGGGGGGGGTGGAAAGCTGATGATAAACGGAGCTTCAGACGGTGAAGGTAAACCTGTGCGGAAGGAGAGGAGCACTTTGTTGTGAGAGGAGTCTGAAGGAGAAGGCTGGACGCCAGGAGTGGTGGTGATGGTGGGGGGGGGGGGATGAAGGAGAAAGAGTGATGGAGAGGAGGGTCCACAGGTTCATAATCCCCTCACAGACAGCTTTGTTGAGTGATTGACGTCCCGGCGCGCCACGTTAGCGCCACGGGAAGGTAGCGGTGGGATGAAGGCGGAGGGAAGGGTCGTCATGACTGGAGGGATTATCTGTCCCGCGGCTTACAACCCCTCCCCACCACCATCTCCCAACACCACCTCATCACCACCTCATCACCTCCCCTCTCAACAGGGTCAAGTGGTACAGGCCGGTCCTTGTTGTTTTCACTCTTCTTTTTAACTGAAAAAAAAAAAGCCTCGGCTTTGTCTCGCATGATTGTCTTCTATCACAAATAATGCCTAATGTGATGATGGAGGGGGGAGAGTGAGGGGAGGGAAGGGGGCGCACACAATCCCACGCAGGGCATGTACACAGGCCGCCCACGCATGACGCATGCCTGACATGCACACAACAAAAACAAGCGCGCGGAAACTCTTTCAACTCGGCACCGAGAGGGCATGGCGGGGATTCAGAGGCTCTCCAACAAAACCTTGAGCGAATCCTTTTATTCCCGCTAAGTGCCACTATAATGGAGTTAGCCAGCTCGCCGTGGAAATGATTACATTTAAGCGGAAACATAAGGAGTACGCAAAGGTCTTGATTAAGAAGGAAACACCATTAAAATATAAAAAAAACTGAAGAAATGGGAGCGCTTGATATCAACCCAGTTTGGCTGCTCAACAAAGCTGCGTTCAGGCGCTGAGATATCAGATATGTCTGATTTACTGCGCGCCAGGATGCACTTTAGAGGCTGGACGCCAACCTCAGCTGTGTACACAAGCGCGTACACGTATAACGGCCACCCAGGACCACGGCTCCAGATGGGCTAGGCCTAACCGAAACTGGTGGCTCCACTGAAACATGCAAAACGAGCAGCAAAACACAAACAGCTGCTGTGCTGTTTGTGTTTTGCATGTTTCAGTAGTGTGTGTGTGTGTGTGTTTGTACGCGCTTGAGAACCCACATAGAGGTTATCCGTACCATGCTTCGGAAATAAGCATCCCACACGTACGGGGGATAAAGCCTCGGCCCCATACGGTACAGGATTGCACGTTTGGGCGAAATGACCACTTCCATCAACCAAAACCAAACAAAAGGGGGACTGTCCCAAAACAAACAATACAAAAATATTTGTATAGCACTTTTAAAACTGACGTAACACAAAGTGCAAAACATTTTCCACTTTTAAAAACCAAAAGCAAATAAAAGAAAAAGAAAAATTACAGAAACAGATACAACTTGTTGCTCCTGTGGTTGCTATAGACCTGCTTATCGTGTTAGCGTAAACCCTAACCTGGTTTATCGTGGGTGGCCCCCTTTTCTACGCCCTTCTTAACCACCCTTTTAGACTTTGGACTCTTCTCCATAAGGCTTTCGTTGATGTTCTTTGTGAGGAAGACGGGGAAAGATGGAGGAAAAGAAAGAATGACGCCCCACTTGCTTTTTTTTCCTCCTCTTCTGAAGCTTTAGACTTACGATTCAGCTGCACCCCAGTGGAGACTGATAAAGGGGCAAAAAGGTTGGATGCTTTTGGAATGACGGGGACAAAACTGCTTCTTCTGGGGATGGATACCGTTTGGATTTTTATCCACTGCCGAACCGCTACTTTGGAAACGGTTCCAGTACTCAAACCAGTGGTTCAAAAGCGATACAAAATTTTCCCAAAAACATGTAAGTGTAATGAAGCAGTGTCACAGAGGGAAAAGGAGCGCCTCACTGTGTCTGAGACGCTTAATTTCCTTCTTTCTGACAGTCTGCAGTGCAGTGATCTATCTCTATTTTCACACACGCTGAAGTAAGCGCATATATCACCAATCATCGCCATGACGACGGCCTTTTTCACTCTATCATCGGATCCATTTGATCGCTGAATTTAAATCTTTGGCTGTGAAGTATAGCCAAACTTTCCCTGGCTTCGCCTTCTGCATTTCAACTGAAGCTCCGCCCATCCTTGCGACCCCACCTATTCTTATATGAGCCCGCCCACAACTGCCAGGAAGGTAAAATGATTGACTAGAATTGTACAGTGGCAAAACTCAATAGAATCCAACTGATGTACAAATGATAAAAATGAAGCAGCAAATTGTAGCACCAACACCATTTGTGTTTATTATATGATGCGTAGTATGATGATGAGTAGTATAGTATAAGTTGGTACTTGTAGTATCGTATACATTGGTACAAGTAGTACCATATACATTGATAACAGTTGTTCCGTAAATGTTGGTACTTGTATTATTGTATACGTCATTTTAGGCAGTAGTTTGGCCGTTAGCAACGATTGATGACAGTACATGTATTAACATATACATTGGTACCGGTAGTTCTGGTTGTTCTGTAAAGATCTGTACTTGTAGAACTATATGCATTGGTCCCAATAGTTTTTTTATACATCAGTACAGGTAGTTCTGTAAACATTGGTACTTGTAGTACCACATATGTTGGTAATGGTAGTTCCATATATCTTGGTTTTTGTGGTACTGTATACGTTGGTAAAGGTAGTATTGTATACATCAATACCAGTAGATCTATGAAATTTGGAACTTGTAGTACCGTATAAATTGGTAACAGTAGCTTTGTTAATTTCTGTACATGTAGTACAGAATACGTTTGTACAGGTAGTACTTTAAATGTGTGTACTGGTACATCGTAAAGCATCTGTAATTATAGTACCCTATACGTTGGTTACGGTAGTTTAGTTAACGTCACTACTTATAGTACCATATACATTGGTACAGGTAGCACCATTTCTATCTGTACTGGTAAATTATTAAAGCATCTATAACTGTAGTACTGTATACATTGGTACCGCTAGTTCCGTATATGTTGGTACAGGTAGTACTGTATACGTCATTGCCATTATGACCATAAACATCGAGTCCAGTAGATGCATAAATGTCGGTACTTAGTACAGGTAATACCATGTAAGACCATTTACGTCGGTGTCAGTAGACTCGTATACACAGATACCGGTACCAACTTGGCACAGAATTCTGGTATCCATCCCTAGCTTCCTCATTTGCAGCAAATTCAGAAGAGCCGTGCATCTGTTTGATCTTCGGCTAACACTCCCAAATTACTTTGACCCGGCAGCGATAGGCAATCAGGATTATTCACTCCCCCTTTCTACTAAAGTTTTATTTGCAGCTGGGCAACAGTGGGGACTGCAAATCAAGAACCATCAACAATGAAACGGAAACAAAAGGAGGAACGAAGAAGGAGGATTTGAGAGCAATTAAAAATAAAAAGAAGGAGCAAGGCGATAAATTTTTAGTGTCTACCAACCAGCTGTAACTCGATTACTGCCGGGATAAAAAAGGAAACTAGTAAAGCTACGGAAAAAGCAGTGAAAAAGACAAAAGAAATGAAAGGGGGATTAGAGGCGAGAAGTGGACTAGTTTTTCCCAAACGATGAGTGTGTGTGGGAGGCAGTGGAGCCGCGGTCGAGTGTGTGTGGCAGCTTTCAGTCGATGCTCCAAGAGCCCTTTTGTTACTGAGGAACACAGGGAAGGGAAGGATGGAGAGTAGCAGAAAAAAGACTGGAAGAAGGGATGAGGGGCTACTGACAAAGGGAGAGAAAGAGGGGGGGGGCCTCTGAGGAAACTCAACCCCTCCGCTTGGACTTTTTCCAGCCCTGGAAGCAATAACATTTTTCATCTGTGCATGCATGAGTGCGTTTACAAGCTCTCCTCTGTGTGCTTGAATGTCTGGATGAGTCTATCCCAGAGTATATATGAATGTGTGTTAATAGTAAGACATGAACACAAAGAACACACGTCTCACAGGGAAAGCCCAGGTAGTAGATGTGAGAGGGACGATCCACTTCACTCTTTTCCCAGACAAGATGGGCCACAAGGCAACATCGGTGTATTCCACATGTAATACAAATATGCTAGTTTACTTTTGGACACGGTCTTAATTTATTGCTTCAGGTTGAAATGCTTTTATCAGCAAAAATGTCTGGTTTTCTGGAGGCGGGAGACGTTGTTTTAGTTTGACAACCATGCTTCTTTGAGATTGTCCACAGCAGCTCTGAAAGGGGTTCTGGATTATTTTCTCAGACCCCAAGAACAATGGACTGCTTCATGTTAAGTGGAAGGCTGTGCGAGTCTACGGCAATAACAAAGTCGCATTTTTTTTTATCCTAAAAGTTAAAAACTGGACACATTTTTTAATCAATCTTAGCTTAGCCAGATGTTTTCTGAGAGTCAGGTAGCGCAGGATCCAAAGTTAGCAAATATTTCTTTAGTAGCATTGGATATAAATAAACATATTATTTCTGTTTTTCTATTATTTTACATTCATTTTCATCAAAATGTTACATATTAAGGTGCTAAGCCAACTGTACGTGGCGCTAGCTTAACTGTCAGCATTAGCTAAAAGTAAAAAAAAAAGAGAAATCATAAAAACTATAAGTTGATAATGTTTAATAGAAAGAAATTTGGGGGATTTACTAATATTTAGATAATAAATGTCTTTGCATTACAATGTTTTCGTTTGCAGCGGTTCAGCGTTAGCTAACCAGTACATGTTGGCTAACTTTTTGGATAAAAGACAAAGCTTAAGCTCTGATGTTTATAACAGGGAAATGGTTTAACATCATTCAAAATGAAAATCAATAAACAGCGGTTCCTTGTTTGTGGCAGGAGTTATGTTCATGAAATAACCCGCGATATACAAACGCCGCAGAGTAGTAATCTTTCTTTCTACAACCTTTTAATGCTGTAAACCCCCTCACTACACACTTTCTACACTTGTCTCAGACAGACAAGATTTAAAGTTCAAACTTGCATAGAAAAACACGGCCAGTTTTATTGAAGAAAACAAAAATCTAATTGCGACCGAAGACTTTTGGAAATTTGGCTAATTGTGTACTGGAGCGACGACACGCAGGAGATTGATTGACAATGGTCCACAGCGACGATCCAGTGTAAAAACAAAAAATAACACATAAATTGCGCTAAACAAATTTCTAAAAAGCGAGGGATCACTGTATAGAAATAGTTTTCTTTGTTTTATGCTAAAAGTAGATGTGACTCAGCAAAAAACAACAACAAAAACATCCCAGCGACATGTATTTAGAGCTACCGTGGCTTAGTATGCTAGGCTTTCACTTACAAGTCGTCGAAGAATGTAAACATATAAGATTTCATTGATCTGTGGGGACTTGTAAGTACCAGTTGCGTGCACAAAGCAATTAGACGAAATACTAGTAGCATCGTCCGGTCTATCTTGTTTTTGAGCGGCTGAGCCGGGCTTTTTGGTGGATTGTAATGAGCCAAAATCCTATTAGTACATCGTCTTGGAAAATTCCACTTCGTCTTCTTAACCTCTCAATCTTTTTTCTCTGTTCCACTTAATTTGACCTCTTTGATGAGCTTTTCTCCCCAACCAAACACAGAGTATCATGTCCGTCCCTGTGAGCGGAGCGCCATTCTGTCACTGCTGCTCAGATTATGGCCCAGAAGCAGCTGCGGTCATAAAAAAGTTAGTTTGGTGGCCAGACACTTCAGCTTCCCGATGCGTCCATTCATGAAGCAAACCCCCCCCCACTATATATAGATGTTTGAAGCAAAGAGTGGGAGGTTGTCTCTTCATAGCCCCAGGCGAGGAGCACACATCTGCCGTTTCTAAAAGAGAATATTATTCCGCTAAAACTGGAATTAATAAGAGCCGTGACCACCATTTAATCGACAAAATTTCTTGAGACAAAACTTCTCTGTCACAAATTTAGAAGCCAGCCAGTTAAGGGGAACCATGTGGCGCACTTCAGCTACCCTTCATCTCGGCGTGTGATCTCCACATACCCAGATAAATCACAAAAAGCGTTCGCATTAAAGCCGGGCCCCGCTTAAAAACAGAATTCATCTTAATCTCAGCATTGCATCATCATTTTGCCCCTTTTTTTCCCCCCGCAACGTCAGCTCCACTTAAACGATATCGAATGCAGAACCGAGCAAATGAAGCTTGATTTTTTTCCCCGGCTCGTCAAGAAAAGCCAAGGTTAGTTTCCCCAAAAGACTAACAATGATGGTCTAATGCCAAAGCCAGATGCTTCGCGCACACTGGACGGTCTTTCAACTCCTAATTAGAAGTGCGCATTTGTACGCACACTTGAGGTTCTCAGAAAGGAAAGGGAAAAAAGAACGACGCAAAGCCTGGAAGAATAATCAAGGTGTTGAGAGAGCCAGGCGTGGGGAATATTGCGAAAGATCTGAGGTAGGGAAGCGGGCCTGTGAATGTATGGGCCAATAAATGTGCTCGTTTATTAGGAAGCCGCCTTTCAAGATGACTGGGTTGTTACTGACGCGGCACAGAGCACGACAGGGTTTCCCACCAAAGCCTCCTAGCATGAGGATAATCTCCCAGTCAATGGTAAAGATTATGCTAAAGCTAAGATGCTTGGGAGTCTCGGGAGTGAGACGTCTCTCCCCCGTCTCCCACACAAGAAGTCCAGAGCCAGAGGACGAACCCTGGACAGGCCGGAGTCAGACATAAAATGGGAAATTGTGGCCTGGTTTGGTTTGCAGACTCGTTGCAGGCGGAGTGATTCATGGGCGCTTACGTTTGTGGCTCTGCACTCCCCGGATAACAGCTCCTTAAGCCAAAAATAAACATGTAAAATGATGTTATTTAAAGAAACATCCACCTGTAAGCGCTTCATCACGCTCCAAAAGCGGCTGCCGGCTGTGCGCCGAGCATTTTTACTGTCTTTTTTTTGTTGGAGTGTTGTTTTCTGCAGGAGATACTCCTTCAAAAAAAAGAAAAAAACAATCCGGTTGAGTTCAGTACGGCGAAGATCCGGAGTGTCAACATCGATGAGCATCAACGAGTCCGAAACTCGCCAGCCATCGCGTCGGATGAAATCCATCAAAGTCCGGGCAGAGACGCGGTTTGACTGCAGCCTCAACGCTGCAAGAATGAAAGCTGCGCTTTGGAAATGAAACGCCAGCCGAGAGAAAGTCAGGGTCACGAGTCTTCTGTTTTGTTTTATTGTTAGAGCTCTTCTAGCCTTCTGTAATGGCACATCAGAGCGGTCGACCGCTTCAAAAAAAAGATGTAAATTACAACGCTTCATCCTGGAGTGAACTTTGAAAAATGGATTACAGAGCGCTGCAGTAGCTTTGCCGTGAGAGGCCTTTAATCGAGCTTTTGGCAAATGACGTTTCTAAACATATTGTTTTGCGTTTGACATCACTGCTGCCTGTGTGAGTCATGCAAGCGGCGAGGAGTTTGCCTACGAAGGACGACAGAGATGGGAAACCGGCCTCCAAACACAACCGACCCCGTTGATCAAAGGGTCTCCTCGTTCGGCCCCCCAAAAAAGTCAATGAATTCCTTTAAAGCTTCCCAGGTTTCATTCTGGACTTCACAGGGATAAATATTATGGGATGTGTCAGTAATGAGGAATGAGGGGGCCAGCTCGGTTGTAGCTGAGCAGGAAGCGGCTCGTCATGGCGGTGACCTACAGATCATCAGTCACTCTCCCCGTCTGAGCCGTGTCACATCAGCCAGTACTTTTGTCAAACCCCGGCCCGGCTTCCACACCATCCATCTCCCTCGCAGCCCCCCCCCCCCCCACCACCACCACCACCATCATGGTTTTCGTTTTCTCCGCTGTCTTAGCCTCATCTCACCCTAACAACACCCACTTCTTCTATTTTTGCCCTCCTGCTCACATTGGTGGGAGAGGTTTGCCGAAACGTCAGCTGTGACGAGGCCCAGCTGTCTCCCTGCAGACCCCGCTCATTTGTCTCTCTAGTGTTGACACCTACTTGCGCTCGCTCCTTCACTTTGTGTTACAGAACCATTTTAGGCCTTCGTCCACCGGCAGACCGCGACAGGTAAGCGACAGGTAGATGGCGGCGACGGCGCAGAGAGGTCAATGCAGAGATGGAAGCAGACATTTTTTTTGCTTTCGGTAATAGGAAATGCTGGAAAATGTTAAATGAGGTTTGAACTGTTGGCTTCTTAAAACAAAAACGGACACAAAACCAACAGATTCCAGATAAGCCACCAGAGATAAAGTGTTGATGTTCTTTGAAATGCCTTAACTCTTGAACCGTTTACGGATTTAACGTGATTAAAATAGATTCTGACAACTGAGAAAAACCGCTCTGCGCTGATATGCAACACGTTACAGTAGTAAAGCCTTCACAGAATCGACGAAAACCAACTGATTCTGAAGTGGAGAGAAGCTCTTTTGCAGGTAATGTGTTGCTAATACGTTTATGCTGATTGTGTAAACCCTTAACGCTAGTAAACACTTTACAGTACTAAAGAGTTACTAGCGCAACTTTAAAGTAGTAAAGTGTTTACTAGCATAAACCCTTTACGCTAGTAACACCTCACGTTGGTAAACACTTTACAGCAGTAAAGTGTTTACTAGCATAAACCCGTTACGCTAGTAGCACTTTACGCTAGCAATACTTTACAGTAGTAAAGTGTTAACTAGCATAAACCCTTTACGCTAGTAACACATCACGCTAGTAAACACTTAACAGTATTAAAGTGTTTACTAACATAAACCCGCTACGCTTGTAGCACTTTACGCTAGCAATACTTTACAGTAGTAAAGTGTGTTAACTAGCATAAACCCTTTACGCTAGTAACAAATCACGCCAGTAAACACTTAACAGTATTAAAGTGTTTACTATTATAAACCTGCTATGCTTGTAGCACTTTACACTAGTTACACTAGTTACACTAGTAGTAAAGTGTTTACTAGCGTAAACCCTAACTCTTTGCTACTGTAAAGTGTTACTAGTGTTAAGGGTTTGCAATAGAAAACCCCTTACACTTGTAAACAGTAGAAAAAGAAGAAGAAGAAGCCCCTCCCTACTTGTGCATCGTAAACTCTCAATGCCTGTTCAAGAACACGTTAAATGCAGGTTGTGTATCCAACTATAGATACAGCTACAACAACAATGCTAACTTTGGAGGTAAATTGCACTGTAAAAAATACGGAAAGGCAATTAAGCTTGATGCAGGAACATTAATATCCCTTGATGTGAGCAAGGACATAAAATAACCAAAAAGAAGTGAGTGGAGAATCAAAGAAAGACAAGAAAAAGCCCAAAAAACTGAAAAAAGATAACATTTCAACCCCTGTACTAAGTTCATACACTTTGGTACAGCCTTCCTGATCCATCAGTCTGATTCTTTGCCACCAGAAGAGGGGGGTTGGAGGATTGACCAGGCACCATCCAAATGTTGCCAAGAGGATAGGACGACCTCCTTTTTTTTGGGGGGGGGGTGAAGTAAGCTAATGAGACGCCCATCAGTGTGCGTTTGTGTGTGCGTTGGCCGTTCTTTGCAAAGAAGTTGCGAGTTCAGCAGTCAAGGGCAATCTGCCCACTGACACCGGGACACATGACCCCCCCTCAGTCCCTCGACCTGGGTTACCCCCCCCTTGTAAAACCCATGTTTTTCTGTGGGGGGACGGGTCTTGTTTCTGCTTGTTGCCTGACGTGTTGAACCCACTCATCATCATCATCAACACTTTTAACTATTACTGAAAATCCCAAAGTCCCTCCTCAGACCTGGACGGGGTGGGGCGGGGTACATCAGTTATTTAGCTAACCCCAGCATATTTACAGCGGCCCTTTCCAGCCATTATTATGTTGATGAATGTGCACCGGCCCGGCCAAATAAACCTATAATCGAGTAATAAAATAATGAATGAATTCCGTGTGGAGCTACAGCGCTTTGACGCATGCAAATAAGATCACATCCCCGGTGTGTGTGTTTGTGCGTATGTGTGTTTACCACTTTTACAGCGCGCCCGAGCAACAAAGGAGACATATTAGTGCTGCACGGTCTTTAAATATGTGTCCGACTTGAGAAGGGAGAGGTCGAGCCCCGCGAGGCTCGTTTATTTGTGTCTGCAGACGCCACTGCAACACATCCTCCTTTATTTTTACAGACGGGCTGCAGACCATCTGCGCCAAAAAAACACACACTCAAAGACAGCAAGAAACCAGCCGGGTCGGTTGTTTCTCCTCCCTCTCGTGGCATTTCCATCCTGCCACATCAGCTGAAACTTCATTTTAGCAGCTCCTGTTGCTCTCAGCTCGTAAACTTGCATTCACTCTCCTCTATTTTTTTTTTTTTTTACTGACGGGGGACTGCCTGCTTCTCCCTCAAAAGTGCCTCTTGTTCTTCTCTTGTTTCTTCAAGAACAGAAAGCAGCCCCAGGAATCGCAGGCAAACGCTTCAGCCTGAGGTTGCAGGCCGACACCCAACGGGGGTGAGGAGGCTGTGCATTATTCACGGCGGGGGAGGGGTGGAGGGGGTGGCTTTCACACGGGTCAAAACAGTTTCGGGTGTCGGAATGTCGCAACCAACAACCCGTCTGACCTACAAACGCTTTGTGAAAATGTCAGCGAGGTTTTCCAGCGATTCCACTTCGCCGCTTCACCGAAGCCGTTCAGCCTAGTTAGCTAGACTTTTATCCGGCGCCAATTAGTCAGTGAATAATAAATTATTGAGCGCCAGTTAGAGGGGAGGGAAGGGGAGGGGGCGAATACATTTTAATGTAGATCTTAAGGGGCAAAGTTGTATTACAAGTAACGGGGAGCTTTGCGCGTGCAGCCAGCCACCCCGCGGCAACCGTTTATGATAATCCACAGACGTTTGCTAAAGTAAAAAAAAGACAAAGGGAAAAAAGGGGGGGGGGATTTCCCCCAGGGTCTGGGTGACCCGTCAGCCTCTAAACTCCCGAGGAGTAATGCAAGATTCGATCTTTCATTAGGGCGGCCGTGTAGGAGCGATAATAGGAGTTGCTGAGGTAAGGATAATGTATGTTTAGCTGGAAGTGGTGGTGTTGGGGAGTGGGGGTGGGGGCTCCTCCAAGGTGATCGTTCTGGTTCAGTTCCCTCTTCCTCCAGCACAAATGGTATTGGCACTTGAGACTTAACTGGTATTGATTTCCTTAGGGTTAGGAGAGTGTCTTCCTCCACTCTCCGCCTGTTTTTCCCTCCCTGGCTGGAGACGCTACGCCCGATAAACGGCGTCTGATGGCGCACACCGGCCACTGTTTACTGTACACGCGTGCCCCTCAGATGTAACCATAAAAGCCGGCTGTTCCAGCTCACCGCTGTCATCCCCAACGCGTTTCAAGCTCCATCAGTGGCTGCCGGCGTGCTATAATTAGCGGCTGGATGTGACACATGTTTCCAATTTGCCATGTTCAGTGAACGCCACGGAGAGGTTTGAAAGGTTGACGGCCCGTTTGCAGCGTCGGGCGAGACGGGAGGCGCTCTGCAGCCACCCCAGCGGCGGACTGCTGCACCCTCCTGCTCGCCGGGGTTCAGGAACATCGACCGGACGCGTGTGCGGGCTCTGGCAGCTCCTCCGGTGGAAGATGCGCAGCGTTTAAACACGCAGCCCGAAACATGCTTGGCCCCGAGGCAGCTGACAGAAGAACAGCTCAGAGTGAGGAGGAACAAGTGTGCAGAGGAATGTAAAAGGACTAAGAAAATAAACTGAAGGAATGACTAAGCTGATTAAGCATGAATAGTAAGCTCCATGAATAAGCTTTATAAAGCACAATAGGCTTTGTACTTGGAATATATGACTGAGCGAATCTGCAGGACTAGCTGTGAAGTCGAAGTCTCCACCCAAGCCGATTCCGTCAGTGCAGTCATTTTTCTCTGATTCGTCTGAAACGCCGGAGGTTTTCGGGGCTTTTGGTTTGGTTAGCTCTCACAGTAAAACCACAAAAGATGGGAGTAATAACAGGTGTGGCTGGGGGAGGGGCGCAGTTACTGGCCAAAGTTCGCTTAGACCAGAAAAAAACAAAAACAAACGTTACCCTTCCAGATCTGTGTTTTAGCTCCAGTGCCGACATCCTGTAATCTACGATAAATCGCTGAATGTTTACGCAATTAATGTAATTCCAACAAACTATGAAGCTACGAATAACAGCAAAACTTTTACCACCGTAAACACTTTATGGTAGTAAAGTTAGCTGCATAGACACTCTTTAAGCAATTAACGTAAACAGCCGTCTTTGGGAAAAGTAACGCAAAGTTCTGGTGCTGAGAAAAGCAACTTTAGCCATAACGCACTTTACGAACTTTACAATAGTTAAGTGTTTCCGTATTCAACGTAAACTAGCCAATTTTGATGCAGAGGAAAGCAGCGCTGAGCCGATATGCAACACTTTATGTAAGGGGCCGACTAAGTGCGTTATCAGAAATTATCATACGTCTTGGAAGCCTGAACCGTCCGACGCAAAGTGGACTGCATTGATTCTAATAATGTACACTTGGAAGGCCATTAACCCACTCGTACCATGGTCACTTACAAAAGAAATAGATATTCAACCAGATTTTAGTACCTTATTCTCGTTATTTTTTTGGTTTGGACCAGTTTTTCCACAAAAAGCGTTACCGTGGCAATCCGCCCCTTAGCTAGCCCGGACCTCGACTACAGCGGCAAAGGAAAGCGGTATATCTATGCTGATCGTCATGATACGTTAAATAAAGCATCAATTCAGAGAGAAAGTTCACCTCTAACCGCTTGTTTTTGTCCAGATGATGAAGAAAAAGTTTGTTTTAAAGAAGTCGGCGCGGTGATATAAAACATTTTAGCTAGGTGACCTGAACTACTTTTTTAGGCGTAAATTATCACTGTGGTACATCACTTTTTAATGCACACCCAGCAGCCAATCAGAATCAAGAATTCACCCGGACCATGGTATAAGTTACAATAAAGTCACATAAGGGTTAACACATCGGCAAAAAAATTGTTAAGAATCAGTGGAAATTATGTTGATTGCGTGTTTACAAAGTCAACGTAATCGAGCTAATTCGGACACGGAGAAAAGCAGATTTGCGTGGATATGCAACACCATGTGTTAGTACAGTAGCTCAACGTAAAAGTAACGCAAAGTTTTGAATACTGGCAAAGAAAAAAAGGGTTTTTCGCTACGCCAGATAATTGCGTAACCGTAACACAACAAACGTAATTTTAACATATTCTGACAGCGAGAAAAACAGCTCTATTCCGACACGGAAAACTTTTGTTAGTAAAGTAACGAAACGTAAAAGAAAAAGGCTTTTTCTCTGTGTCAATATCCTTTGGAATTGCACTGAACGCACAACTACTCTAACTCGGTAAAGTGTTTACGCAATCAACGTAAACTAGCCGATTCTGACGAGAGAAAAAGCAGTTTTTCACCAATATGCAACACTTTGGGTTAGTAAAGTTAAGTAACGTACTGTAAGTAAGTAAAGTATTACATATTACATGAAAAAAGTGCTGTTCACCATAGAATGCACTGGAATCACGTTGGTTGTGTGAAAAGTTACAGCAGTTTAAAGAGCAATTGTTATTTTGTTGTCGTTAGTGATATCTCCAGTGTTAAAGAGGAAATTGTATCATCCTTTATATTGTATATTAGGACGCACTTTGACCTTATGTCAATTAAAAAATATATTTTTAGCATTTCTGCACACTTGCTCCGCTCGGTTTTGTTTCCTTAATCAGTTCTGCATTCACACTGTAGCAAACCACATCCCGGTTCACTTGCAAGTTGGCCTGAACCCCTTTGTTTCCCGGCAGATCACTGGTTTGAGTTCAGGTGAGCTTTCACACCTGCGAGTACGGAGTAGACCAAACAGAGCGAGGAGCTCCGCTGTCTGTGGCTGCCAGAGGCAGCAACATGTCAAAGTACCACAAGGTCCACTCGGATGGAGGAAAGTGCTGTGACAGGGAGCAGAGGGATGGGGAGCAGTTTCCTCGGCTCATGCCCGCCACCTCCAGCAGAGGAGAGGAGGACAGAGCGGGAATGATAATGAGCTGGGTCCTGAGTGGACACTCCGGGTGTTGGAGAGGCCCAGGCCTTTAATCAAGGTCATTGAAGGCATCAAAAGGCTGTCTTTTTATAGCATCTCTGCGCCCTGGAAGCGTTTGCAGCTGGATTATCAGCAGGGGTGGGGGGTGGGGGTTCGGGTCAGAGTGGATTGCTGAGATGAAAGTCTTTCATCTTTTTTTTTTTTTTTGGGGGGGGGGGGGGTCTGCAACTGGAAGGGGACTTGATGCCCTTGTCTAACTTTGTGCACGTCACGTTGCATTACTTGCTGGTTGCATGCTCAACAGTTGCCTGCATCCCTCCCCCCTTCCCCCCTGTCATGCTGTAAAGTTAAAACGCAGCTCCTCCTGGGCGCGTGCTTACCTCTCGTTCCGGGAATTCCAGTAGATCGGCTCCATGTTGCTGGCCGTCGACCCCAGTAAATCCAGTAGGAAAACCAGCGCGATCCACAATCCATTCCCGCTCCCGCGAAACGCCATCGCCGCCGCGGCGCCCAGCACGCGCAGCCCCATCCGGGAGAGAGCTCGCTGGTGTTTCTGTGCGCTCCTGCCGCGGAGTGGGGGGGGGGGGACGCTGCCACACAAAGCCGATCAGGCGCAGAGGAGTCAAACTGTGCGCAGAGATTCTGCTGCGCGAAACCACATGGATCCACAAGGTGGACGGAGGGGGAAAAAGGACACTTTTTCTACTTCAACCGTCTGGATCTCCAAAAGGTGCTATTTCAATCCCATGACATTCCCATCCACCAGCCTCCCTGGAATACTCCACAAGATTCTCCCCCCAAAAAGAAGAGAAAAGAAAAGAAAAGCTACTTCTGATTCCACTCGGTGCGCCCTGATTGTCTTCTCCCGAACAATGTTCCCTTGTTGTTCTGCTGGACTCGGTGGGATTTCTCTCCCATTACCTTGTAGGAGGTCTTCCTTCACACATCTCCAGGTTCCCGAAAAATAAAATAAAAAACACAGGAAGGAAAAAAAAATGTTCTTTTTTGGTTGGAAGGATCCAGTTGTGTCGGCAAGTTTAGCAGGAGACGGCTGCCACTCGTGTCCACAGCTCCATCCTTCGTGGAGAGATGCTGCTCTTCAGTCCGTGCGCACGAGAATCCAGCTGTAAATCCGCAGATCTTTCACGAGAGTTTAGAAGATTAAAAAGAAAAAAGAAAAATCCAATCTGGGGATAAATCCGAGAATTTGAGGAGGAAAAAACAAAACACACGCACACGTGAAATGTCAAGAAGTGATGAAAATAGAAAAAAATATGGAAAAAAAGAAAGAAATGATGCGCGCTGAGAGTCCGGGATGCGTCGCTTGAGGTGCGTGGTCGGAGGAACGCGCTCCCGTGCGCGGTCTCATCCGTCTGTCCGGCTCGAAATCCCACCGTTCTGACTCGCCTTAACGCTCGCGGCGCATTGACAGACCGACTGGCTTGTTTGAAGGGAGGAGGAGGGGAAAGGGGACGTGGATAAATGGGAGAAAAAAATCCCCATCCTCCGACTGGCAGGCAGAGCGCACTGACGGAGCGCGGCGCGCCTCCCAGGCTTGCGCGCGCACACACACACACACACACACACACACAAAGAGGGGGGGGGAGTATCGCGTCCCGTTCAGCACCTCCTCTGTCTTCTTCTTAAGAGTCTCCCGGAGACCCACCACCACCCACCCCCGTACACCTCTCGGACTCGGACCTGTGGACTCTCTTGTTTTGTGCGTCTGCGGCGCGCCAACGGAAGAGCAAGAGCGCCCTCACCGACTCAGGAGCGGCGCGCATGACAACAAATCACTGAGAAATGTCAGAAATGTATTATGCAAATGTCAGTGATCCTATAGGATTGTGGGTAAACGCAGCGTCAAAGACCTGCAGGTGACCCCACCCCACCACACTTCAGAATTGACGCTCCAGCAAAAAACTTTTCCCGCAACTTCATGAAGGAACGAAGTGCGCATGTGCAGTCCAGACGACACGAACCCCTTCAGACCTCCAGGCTGGAGCTCAGCGGCGAGAATCTCTGCTGATGAACCAACTCCTTCCCCTCTGAGGACTCCTGTCTCACCACTAACGCCAGACTGGGACAGAGCATGCAGACAGGTACAGGGAGGGGAGTCAAAGCTGGAGCTGCACTGCCCCCTCGTGGCAGAAAGGGCGCATGCGTCTTAGACACCTCCAGGAGCAGAAACATCAACCTAAGGAGGCAAACTCCTGCCTTTATGGCTGCATTCACACTGCAGGTCTTGATTTTCTGACTATATTCGATTTTTTTGACGATCCGCTTACATCATCTTTAAAAAGTGACCCGTATCTGATTTTTGCATTTACACCACAATGCTGAAACTACCAAAAGTAGACGTTCTGACCAGGAAAAGGAAGTTTTATTTCCATTTCCTGGTCAGAACGTCTCCAATGGCTGCTGACAAAAATACAATGGATGCTGATGCAAATAAACATACAGTGTTTTGTGCTTTCCACACTATTTTGAAAAGTCAGCAAAAAAAAAATCAGCTAAACATTGGTCTCGTACGGCGGGGGAAAAAGAGGAGAACCCTTGTGGCAGCCTGGGCGAATTAAGCGATGATCGCTGCAACATCGGTTCAAAGGGAGGTATGGATGCAGCAAAGGACTCAAGACTGGTGACTGTTGTCATGTGATCTCAGTTGGTGGTGTCCTCAGTTGACGTCACTGACGTACGACCCGCATTTACTGGGGAATATCAGATTTGTCTGCTTACATGGCACACGCAAATGTACGTATCCGAATCGTATCCGATTTATTTCCACATATTAATGAGGCCTGTATCCGATCTGAGAAAATCAGAATCCATGCGGTCTTTTCCTGCTGACACATTCACCGGTCATATCCGATCTGTGCCACATGAGAGGAAAAAATCAGAACTGGGTCACTTGGACCATGCAGTGTAAATGGTCTAAACGTTAGGGGTCAAAACGGTTCCAATCGGGTGCTTTTGTTTGGTTTTATCTCCATAGCAACCAGTTCGTGTTTTGGTCACCTGGGAGTGGCAAACAGGTCTATGTACAGTGCCTTGCAAAAGTATTCCCCCCATTGGATGTTCGTCCCTTTTGTTGCTTCCATAAATCCCTCATGGTGAATAAAATTAGCCTTTTCTCACACAAACAATAGAAAAAGAAACCTTCAATGTCAATAAATTGAATGGTCTAATTCAATAGAAGTCCACCCTATGGGTGCCAATAGTCCCACTAATTAGTGAAATGAAGATCACCTGAGTGGTGTGGGTGTGGCCCAGGTGCTTGAGTTGTAAAATACCTGTCTATGCAGGGTCCAGACTCTGGTGGAGCGGTATTCCTGGCTACCATTTCACCATTAAGACAGAGGAACACTCCAAACAACAAAGGCTTGTTGAGAGGTACTAGTCAGGGGATGGACACAAAAACATTTCCAAGGTATTGAACATCTGGACACCCGGAGTTCAGCGAAATCAATTATCAAGAAATGGAAGGAATATGGCAGGTGTGTGAATCTGCCTAGATCCCTTCGGCTATCTTGTGGGGTCCAGATGACCCCACCCTTACATTAACATGTTCTCCCTACCATGACAAAGGTGGATAAAGGTGGAAAGATTTCATGTAATCCATGGACACCAGTAGAGGTCACAAATCATTGAAGAAAGAAGGTTCAGAGCACTGTCTAGTGGGTCTTGATGACCCAACTCCCAACGTTAAAAAGCCTAGGATAGGACAAGGGATAAACCGAGTGACCTTGCAAGTAGGAGGCTTGTGAGAGACGCCACCAAGACCCCAAGACTACTTTGAAGTAGCTTCAGCTGCTGAGACGGGAGAGACTGTGCATGTGGCAACCGCTGCCCGGGTTCTTCAGCGGTCAAAGCTTTGTGGGAGAGCGGCAATGAGAAAAACACTGTTGAAGAAAATACACCTTAGAGCTTGACGGGAGACTCCACGATCAAGTGGAAGAAGATTCTTTGGTCTGATGAGACCAAAATTGAGCTTTTTGGCCATCAGACAAGACGACATGTTTGGCGGAAACCAAACACTGCACATCATCAAAAATACAACATCCCCACTGTGAAGCATGGTGGTGGCAGCATCATGGTGTGGGGATGAATCTCAGCAGCAGGCTTGTAAAGATGGAGGGCAGAATGAATACTGCAAAACACACAGAAATCTTGGAGGACAATCTTTTTCTGTCTGCTAGAAAACTACGGCTGGTGAGAAGATTCATTTTCCAGCAAGACAACGATCCGAAGAAAACTGCAAAAGCCACATAGGAATAGTTTCAAAAGAACCAGGTTAATGTTCTGTAAAAAAGTTCACCAGTTACTAAGGGTGTGCTGATTTTGTTAGGCTTTTGCGTGTGAGGCGTGGGCGAAGTTTCTGCACAAACAAGAAGGAAGGAAGAATTGCAAAAACCTGATTGCTGCGGAAAACAATCTTTTTCTTCTTCTAGCATTATTCCTCAGCTCTTTTAAATCACTAAGTTCTTCTTTTTGTCTTAGATTCAGCGACTTCCCCACAGAGGAACCCCCGAGTCACCTCTGCCATGTTCGATTCCCATCAGCTCAGAGCTGCAGCAGCAGACGAGAGGCGGCAGGAACTTCTCATATTTGTCATTGGAAGCTCGCCGCCGCCTCCTGCTGCCGCACAGCCGGGGAAAATAAGAGAGAAGCAGAGGACGGGCGGGGAAGTCGACGCGCCATCAGAGCTGCGCATGAAAGAAGGGAGCCATGCTCAAGGGCACTGCGGCAGAGCAGACGAGCTGTGCCTGCTGGCGATGGAGCTGAGACGGAGTCGGCTCACATGCTTAACATGTCTCTGATGACCTCTGGTGACCTCTGGTGACCTCTGCAGGACAGAGGTGGAGCTGGCAGGAATCGCCTGCTGGTAGCTCCTCCACCTGCTGCTCCCTCACGGCCCGCAACGGCGCTCGTTTATTTGGGCTGACCTTGAAGCGCCGAGCTTTAACTCCTCCTCATGACCGCGTCCCCCCCCCCACCCCCCGGGTCTCCGGTTCTTCTCTGCTCCAGCTTCCAGACTCCTCCACCCTCGGCCGCTCCAACAGAACCTAAACAATCACAGTAAGTGCACGTCTAATGTGAGCCGCTGCAGGGATCACACGCACACCGCTGCAGCCTGACGGGAGGGAAATTCTCACACATGCATGGTGGTGCAGATCCGTGTGCGGGGGGGGCTACACGCCGTCATCCCTCAGCATCCGGCGACCTTGGGGGATCCGCGTTGTTGACTGTTACAACGTCCCCGGAGCTGAAGGTGCAGATTCCTTCGCTTTATCTGACCTCCTGACTGAAACCAGGTGCATTATGGGACGGCTAAGATTTACTCAGCCTTTGATGTTTTTCATTTTTTACTTAACTTCTTTGAAACCGTCTTTCCCTGGACTTGTTGAAGCAACATCCTGGTCTTGATGGCATTTATTTTTGTTTATCTTTACGACCATTTCTATCACCTGTTCAGATCAGAAACATCTTTTCATTACAAAATAAAAAAACGTTCAGCCTTTTAGAAAACTATTTTTTTCATTTGCTGCATCATCAAAATAAAGAATTTAGGATCTGCTGATTGAAAGAAAAAACCCAAAATAGTCAAATAGGTTAAAAAAATGAAAGCATTGACTCTGAATTCCTGTTGAACAGAATCTTTAACAGAAAAAGTGAAACTAAATCCTTTAACAAACAAAGCTAACGATTTAGGCCCAGAAGCATGAATATTTTGTTGCGTAACCTTTACATCAGGGGTGCCCACAGTGTTAGAGATGACAAACTCCAAAAGATTCTATTAATATATACATATATATATATATATATACACTTTGGCCAAGACCAAAGAGCTGTCTAAGGACACCAGAAACCCAATTGTTGACCTGCTAGGAAGTCTGAATCTGCAATAGTTAAGCAGCTTGGTTTAAACAAATCCACTGTGGGAGAAATTATTAGGAAACGGAAGACAAACAAGACCCCTGATAATCTCCCTCCATCTGGGGATCCCCGCAAGATGTCACCCCGTGGGGTCAAAATGATCACAAGAACGGTGAGATCAAATCCCAGAACCACATGGGGGGCCTAGTGAAAGACCTGCAGAGAGCTGAGACCAAAGCAACAAAGGCTACCATCAGTAACACACTACACTGGCAGGGACTCAAACCCTGCAGGGCCAGACGTGTCCCCCTGCTAAAGCCAGTACATGTGCCGGCCGTCTAAAGTTAGCTAGAGAGCATTTGGAGGATCCAGAAGAGGATTGGGAGAATGTCTTATGGTCAGATGAAACCAAAATAGAACTTTTTGGTAAGAACTCTGCTCATTGTATTTGGAGGAGACAGAATGCTGAGTTGCATCCAAAGAACATCATACCTACTGTAAAGCATGGGGGTGGAAACATCATGCTCTGGGGCTGTTTTTCAGCAAAGTGACCAGGACGACTGATCTGTGTAAAGAAAGAATGAATGGAGCCATGTAGCGTCAGATTTTGCATCAAGACCTTCCATCAGAATTGAAGATGAAGCTTGGCTGGGTCTTTCAGCATGACTACAATCCCAAACACACTGCTCAGCTTACGAAGGAGTCGCTTCCTAACAACTATTTCAGGGTCCTGGAGTGGCCTAGCCAGTCTCCAGATCTCAACCCCATAGAAAATCTTTGGAGGGAGTAGAAAGTCTGTGTTGCCCAGCGACAGCACCAACACATCACTGCTCTAGAGGAGATCTGCATGGTTGAATGGGCCAAAATACCAGCAACAGTTTGTGAAAAACCTTCTGAAGACTGACAGAAAACGTTTGACTGCCATCAGTGTCAAAAGAAGGTATATAACAAAATATTGAGATGAACTTCTCACTTTGACCAAATACTTATTTTCCACCATAATTTACAAATACAATCTTTAAAAAATCTGACTTTCTGGATTTTTTTCTCACTTTGTATTTAATAGCTGAGGTTTACCCATGATGAAAATTACAGGCCTTTCTCGTCTTTTTTTTGTAGATTCATATTTTTGGTTTATTTAGTTAAAATATCCCAATCATCAAGACAAATTAAAAATAAAAACCATAATGTAGCGACAGGCACAACAAACAACAGTATTTAATAAAGGAAATTTAAATCAATACCAAGAAGATCGATTATTAATCATTATTATTGTATCCCCACAAGAATAGAGCAGAAAGTCTCCTTGTTCACGCCCCCTACGGGTTGACCCTATGACCACCAGTTCCCGTTTGCACGCTTACATGAACTGCAACATTAGCTATACGCGTAGTAGCATCATTACCAAGGCTAAACTTATCTCGAATGTTAGAATTCACTTGTAGTTTAACTCTTTAACGCTAGAGCTTTAGCTCTGATGTCGGCGTTTTTTTGAAAAATCACAACTCTTCAACCAATTAACGTCATTCCAGCGGGTACTGATGTGGAGAAAAGTGGTTTGGCATATTGGTTTTGCGCCAACGTTGCATATCGGCGCAAAAAAAAAAAAGCATTTCTCAGCATTAGAATCCGTTGGAATTATGTCAACCATTGAAGAGTTACGATAACTCAAAGCACATGCGCTGGCATCGCCGTTACATGGTTAACCGAAACAAGGTGACTAACCGTTTTAAACAAAATTCCAGAGGAAAATGAACTACACGGTTTCTCGGTGTGTAGCAAAACGCACGTTTCCTTATTTTCTTTACCTCGAATGCAAGCCCTTTAGTTTTTTTAGTCTTTTCCCACTAAATCTATGACTAATTTCATAACCAAAAAAAAAAAAAAATCAATGAACAAGTGAGAAGAATGTAATGAAATGAAGTCCTTTCTGCTTCGTCTCAGTGAACACTGATTAGAAGTGACAGTCCAAAGTCTCCCTCTGACATCCCTCCCTGCCAGCAGGAGCTCCTGCATGGATGGACACAAATAAAAGAATCTATTGTCATTGGACACCTGAGAGCAGCCCTGAACAGAGACACGCATGACCGCGTGTTATCAAAGGGCCTAAAGTCGGAGCTTCGGTCCGCTCCTCGCAAACTACACATTTCTCTGACAGCTGAGTAATTCCAGCCACAGAGAAGAGGCAAAAAAATGTTTTGGAAACCCTGAAATGGGTTTCATTTGAAGTTTGTTTTCCTTTCCAATAAAATTCACCCAAAGCTATCATTTATTTCCTCCTCGGTCCATCTGAGAAGCTGCTGGAAGAGCGAATAGACGAAAAAGTGAGCATTCCTGTCCAACTCCTGCCCGTCGTTCCAGCGCAGGGATTTACAGGCTGCCTGGGAGACGGCGTTGGACGCTCTACTTCTGGTTTTGGCTCCTTGTTTTGAGCCAAAGCGGGATGCCCGTACGTTTCTTAGGATCATATGTCGCCCCAATACGCAAAACGATTTCAAACAAATCATCGTGATTCGAAGGGCTGCCTCTTTCTACAAACTCATTAGTGAAGCACGTTTGCAAGAATACGGAAAGAGAACATGAAAGGGTTCAATTATTGTGGCTTTTTTCATTCTTTCAAGGGTAACTGTATCCATATATATGATAATATATTACCTTTGGCACACTAACAAACAAATGTTTTATGAAATACTTTTTTTCTACCCAGAAGTAAGACGCCTTGATCTCTGAGGCTCCGTCTTGTGGGCGCCACCCATGTCATGGCGTCAACCTAGAGTCAGCCTCGGCAGCGTGTCTGCAAATAACATACGGACCTTTGCAAAGATGGATGTGTATATTGTGCATTTAAAAAACAAAACAACAAATTTTAAGCCGATCACCGCTAGCCTTATGGAGAAAGTGGGGGTCTGTGTTAGCCTGGGGGCGGTGCCGGCAGTGCAACTCTTCCTGGAAGGGGCTGTTCTTCACTTACATTATATTATCAAAAGTATTGGCTCTCCCATCTGGTGTCCTAATCACGTGGTCTGGCCACAGGTGTGTAAAATCAAAACACTCAGGCCTGCAGACTGTTTTTACTAACATTTGTGTAAGAATGGGTCGCTCTCAGGAGCTCAGTGTATTCCAGCGCGGAACTGTCATAGGACGCCACCTGTGCAACAAATCCAGTGGTGAAATGTCCTCGGTAAATATTCCACAGGTCACTGTCAGCTCTATCAGAACAAAGTGGAAGAGTTTGGGAACAACAGAAACTCAGTGGTAGACCATGTTAACTGATGGAGAGGGGTCAGAGGATGCTGAAGTGCAAAGACGTCGCCAACTTTCTGCACGGTCAATTGATACAGAGCTCCAAACTTCATGTGACCTTCAGATTAGCCCAAGTTCAGCACGCAGAGGGCTTCATGGAATGGGTTTCCATGGCCGAGCAGCTGCGTCCAAGCCACACATCACCAAGTGCAACGCAAAGCTTTGGATGCAATGGTGGACTCTAGAGCGGTGGAGACGCCTTCTCTGGAGTGATGAATCACGCTTTTCCATCTGGAAATCTGAAGGATAAGTCTAGTTTGGAGGTTGCCAGGACAACGGGACATGTCGGACTGGATTGTGCCGAGTGTGAAATATGGCGGTGGAGGAATTATGGTGTGCGGTTGTTATTGAGGACCCCTTCCTCTCCCAACATGACTGTGCACCAATGACCAAAGCAAGGTCCATGAAGACATGGATGACAGAGTCTGGTGTGGATGAAGTATACTGGCCTGCACAGAGTCCTGACCAGAACCCCATTGTACACCTTTGGGATCACTTAGAGCGAAGACTGAGAGCCAGACCTTCTCCACCAACACCAGTGTGTGACCTCACCAATGCGCTTTTGGAAGAATGGTCCAGAATTCCTAGAAACACACTCCTGAACCTTGTGGACAGCCTTCCCAGAAGAGTTGAAGCTGTAATCGCCGTAAAAGATGGATCAGTATCATATTGAGCCCTGTGGGTTAGGAATGGGATGGTACTTCAGTTCACATGGCGGGTGAGCCAACACTTTTGGTAATACGGTGTAACTACATTAGAGCGCAAGTTTTAAGAGAGACAAACTCAGAAATGTGTGAATGAATGGATAAAAAATACCACTTTGGGGTTGTTTATAGTGAGGACTTAACATTATAATACACTTAAAATCTAAAAACAAAGTTGATTTTGAATGATATAGGCCCTTTGAAGTAAAAAATACCCAGAACGCTACTGGAAACTGAGCATTCGGAACTTTAAAAATGCACTTCCGGCAGACATTTGCGATAAAGAGACAGAAACAGGAGACAAACTGCAGAGTGAGACAGTTCCGGTTTGGTAGAAGAACTTCCCATCGACTCCTCTGACCAATCACCTGCCTTGTGGACCCTCTAGCCAGGAGTACATAAACATAATTTTGCATTTGGTTTTTTTCTCTTGGATTCTACAATTCAAAAAAACAAATTGTAACCTTGTATTAGGACAAAACGTTGCTTTTTGATTAAGAAAAATCTTTGAACTCTCACTCTGATTTTCTCCACAGAAATTCTAATCCTGTTTAATTTAGATGAACTGAAACCTCTTACTCCATAAATCGATTCAAAAGGTCAAACAGAGGTTGATCTCCAGTCAGGTTTGGTCAGTGCAGCTTTAAAGGACGTCTGGCGTCTTTATCAGACCTTCGGTTGCGCCAGCACACTCTTCCCAGACTCATCGTTCCCAACTTTGATTTTGCTTCTCGCTTCCTTTGCACGCCTCTGCCTCCCTTGGCCCGCCTGCCTTCTCAGGTTCCCAGCGTGACACCTCCTCCTCCTCCATTTGCCTCCTCTGCTCCCAGCAGAGCTCCTCTGACCCACCTCCCGGCCCCCGCCTGGCCCCTGCGAGTGCGAGGAAGGGATGAGAGCGGGCCATGCTGCCCCGAGGGTAGGTAGAAGGATGAATCCAGGCTCTTCTGCTCTCTAGCTTTCCCCCCAGAGTGCAATTATGCGAGCAATTATTATCCCTGGGCGTCGCACACACTCTAAACCGCCAAGATCACATCCAATCTGCCGTGGCCGGCTGGGAGACAGGATTCTTAATGCACTTCAATAGGCTCTCTCGGAGGATAACTAGCTAAGGAGATCGCCACAGGGAATGTGTAGAGCAGAGGAGATGAGAGGAGGATGAGATGAAGGCGAGGGGACGTAGAGATTGCACATGCTCAGTCGATACTCCATATGTATGAGGGCTTATTTATCCGTGAGGGAAATATCAAAGCGGAGCTGCCCGTCTCCACTTGTCTGGAACCACAGAACAGATGATGATATGACACGTCTCCAAGCCTGTGTTAATGCTCCGAGCCGTTTCAGATAGACATCCGTACGCGAGGCTCCACATCTGGATGGAAAAAGGGGGAGATCTGACTCCGGGGTGAAATGAAACCTTGATAGCGGTGCCATTTCTTGGTTTCTCAGACCATGTGCAGGTGCCAATTATTTTCACATCTAATGTAAACCAGAGAACAAGAAGCCGTCGATCACATCTGCTGCCTTATGGCGGGATATGGGATAGCTTCACAGGAAGAAGGCTATTTCTGCGGCAAACTGGGTGGAAGTCCCTGCAGCCAATATCACACCAGTTTACCTATACTGAGCAGAAATTGTGGAGGTGACAAAAAATAAATGTTTTAACACAAAATGTGAGACACTAATGCATAAAAATGCAACACACTGCAAGTATCTATTAGACACTATTTGACTTACCTCAGAATATACCTTTTTTTTGTATTTATATAGCTATGACACTAGTGGTGAATGTCTAGACTAATAAATTATTTTTTATTACACCTGAAGGCTGCATTTTAGCTAAATTAAGTGTTTCTCGTGTCTTCAAGGTTTAAAACGAAAGTGTTCATTTGATTTTATTTTTTTCATAAAATGTGTGTCTTTACAAAAAAAAAGGGTCAGTCTGCTTTTAAATATTTTGTTTTTAAACGTAATTTTAAATAAAGTTAATACAAAATAACTTAAAAAGCTCGTGATATCTAGATTAAAAGTTGTGTGCGCTAGCGAAAATTTGATAGCTAGCTTCGGCTTAAGTTTGCCACTACTTTCAAGTAATTATTTTGTTCATTTTAGAGCAAAATAAATATTAGAAATCACTCTTATTGAAACATTTGAGGTTTTTAAACTTTACAAAATTAAGAAAAAAAAAAAAACTTAGGAATTAGACTGGAGGGAAAGAATGTTTGCTAGCATTAGCATGCTAACGAATTAGCATTGTCACTTTTTTTTGTCTTTCTGGTTTTACTGAACTAATTTAAGATGAGATAAAACAAAGCAGATAATAATCATAAATAAATTAAAGTTGCCCTAAGAGTATAAATGTTTTTGTAGATGATCTTTTACCATTAATTTCACATGGAAGTTGAAAATTAAATACCTGACCTTGATAGGATTTTTTGTTTGTTTTTCCCCTTACCTTGTTAGGTGGATCAGATTTGTCGAGCATATGATGCCATTATTAGAATTAAATGCACCTTAACGTTTCCAAAAGATGTACTTACATGTCAAATGCTTGAACCTAAAATTCACAAGAGACAATCTTGTATTAGTGTACAGGATGTAACATTAATATTCCAAAATGCAGAGATGAAGCTACCTTCATGTTGGAGGACCACGTCCAGCTCCTGAGAAAACCAACTCCTGAAGGGGCTAGCTTTGAACCACAGTAAATAAAATTACTTATGATTTATTAAAAACATGAAGACAAACGCATGCCTGTTTTTTTTTACATAAAAAAAATCTTTTGATCTTCCTGTAAGCTAGTAGAGGTTATAATAAAAGAGACCACAGCCATGTTTTAAGGGTTTATTAGTAGGAAACAGAACATCTTTTCAAATGATTGGTGCCCAAAATCCCATTTGTGGTGGATTTAGCAGGGCCGTCAGAGCCGGGTCAGAGGGAGTTCTGGTGCTAAGAAACGCCTGAGAAACGCAGTCAAAGCCCGGCAGAGATAAAGACGCTTCCCCTCTGACATTTGGACAAATGCCGAGCGTGCGTGACGGCATCTAAAAGCAACAAGCCGCCTGCTTCGTGTCCTAAAAAGCACATTTTCTTTAAGAAGGTGTGCACCAGTGACAAAGCAGAGAGCCGTCGAGGCGTTTTAGCTTCTTGGCTCCAAGCTTTGAGCGCGCCCTCTTCTTCTGCGCTAATTCAGCCGGGGGTCACGCCGCTAAGTGTTTCTGCTGAGTGCTTCACGGTGGGAACAGGAGATTCAACCAGCAGCCAGCCATTTCAATAATTGTTTTCAAATGTCTTTCTTAATATTAAGATCCCATTACTTACTATTCTGCACGCTCCCCGATGAGGAGCGGCGGAGCTGTTGGGTTAGCGCACGCGTCCCGCCTAATGGAAGGCACTTATGCGAGGCCATGGAGACTCCGCTCAGGATGGAAGCGCGGGGACCAAACAGAGGCACCGAACACTTCATCCGGATTGGCTCGTTAGCTGCACCGGTGCAAACACAACAGCGCGGGCATCACGGGACGAAGACGGCGGCCTTGCTGTTGAAAGGTTTGGCTCTGCGGAGACGTTGGGGCGGCATCGATGTCACGTATGTGTGTAAAAACTGAATCATATGTGGGAACGGCTGGTTGAAAAACATCGATTTGGAACTTCATTACTGGGAAGTGCACGTCTTCTGCACATTCATCACAAGCAGGAGTCGCCGCCGCTGGCACCGTCTCCACAGCAACAGAATCCTTTAAGACAATAATCCACAACAGCAGGATATTAAGGAAGCTCACACATTTACAGCTGCTCATAAATATAACTACATTTCCCCAACAGCTGGGCGGCACAGACTCACACAACGGACCATCTTCTGCTTTATTTGCTGCATTAAATTGAACAACGCTGTAACTCCTTATAGGAAATGTTTCATCTAATCAGAGCACACGCAACAACGTGACCTCATCAAACGCCGACACCGTGAATCGTTTGGGGGGAACAGCTGTTTGTTTTATGAGGAATCCAGAGGGGAAAGGAAAACTACAAACAGGAAATTATGAGACACGGCTCGTCTGCAGGAATAGCAACACAGACGAGTTATTCATAGTTTTAAACAAAGTTTTAAAAAAAATTTTTTTGGGGGTTATTTTTTTTTAAGAAAAAGTGTCTTACAGAAAAATCTGAAAGCGTTCATTCTTTCATCTTCTATTCCGTTTTGTTCCCTATGGGGGCGACGGTGCTGCTGGAGCCTATCCCGGCCACTTGCGGGGGAAGGCAGGGGACACCCTGGACAGGTCGCCAGTATGTCACAGGGTCACAAACACATGGACAGTCACATTCACCCACCTGTAAGCATTTTGTAAAAAAGTAAGAAGAAAAAAAAGATATGGTTTCAGCCATGATGAAACCATTAAAACCAATTCTAAAGAACAAAACAAAACTATATGATCAGAAGGAATTATTGGGATTTTTTTTTTATTAAAAACACTGATGGTTTTTGTTTAACACTAGAACGCCCAGGATTTTTCACTCCCCCTGCAGCGTCCAGAGCACAGCCAAATGGCTGGGTGGCTCGAAATGACTAATTCAACAGCCTTGAATTAGCCACCTTTCATTTGTAAATGCAGCACCAACTACCTGATCATCTGGATGAAGACATGTCCTAGTTTACCACATTCTTTACTCAGATCAGGGTGGGGGAGGTTTTTCTGCTTCAAAAGAGCCTCCAAGCTCTGACAAACTTTCACTCCCAGTTTGTCAACTGAAAAACCAAGATGCCTTATTTTTACTACCCTGAGCAGACATTGAAAATGATCCTGGAGCAAGTCAACCCATTTGACTCTGAGGGAGAAGAGATATTCCTTCAGCTGGACTCAGACTGATATTTATTTTGATAAAGATTTCATGAACATCTTGTTCTCATTTGCTGATTCTAGCAGTTGTCTATCCATTTATTTTCTGTGCCTGCTCATCCTGGTCAGGATCACAGGGGTCTGCTGGAGCACATCCCAGCTAGTCACAAGCAACTGGGGAGGGGTACACCCTGGATGGGTCACCAGTCCATTGCAGGGCCACATAGATAAATAACCAGGCACACTCACATACACACCTATGAGAAATTTAGTCATTTAATTTAACCACATGTTTCTTGGATTGGGAAGGCAAAGGAGGCCTATTTGACATGTTTTGGAATTTCTAGTTTCAACTAGAATTCAACAAAAAAACAAACAAAAAAATAAACAATTGAAACAACATATATCTTTACATTGCTGAAGGATTTCATTGCTCAGATCTCAGAAATCAGATCACAGATGAGGAGATTTGATTACCATCAGAAAAGAGAGGACGACAGAGAGGAGACACACTGTGCCAACAGAAAAAGCAAAAGATGGCACGATGTGGCTTTCAGAACAGGTTGGGAGGCCTCTCCATCACAGCACAATTCAATGTTACACTGCTGAGGAAGAGCCTACTGCTTTGGTCAGAAGTACGGTTCGACTCGCTTACAGAGTTTCCTGTGTTTCCTCACTCTGAACATGCTTCAGACTATTCTGGACTGTGTTGTTCAGCATGAATGTCAGACAGAAGATGACAGCTGGTTCATGGCCCTCCCTGAACTAATGGGGTTCATTGACATCCTCCTTGTGAGGGGGGGATAAAACTTCAGTGCAAAACGCAAGATGGCTGGCGTAAATGGGAAATCCACTGATCTAAAAAAACTATGGTCAGAAACCACTTCAAAGATATAATGCGGCATTTACACTTTGATGTCAAGGGCACGAGCATGGAACAAGTTGGGACTGACAGGTTTCCTGCAATCTCCAATGTTTGTGGGTTTGTTGTTGCCAACTGAATCAACCTTTCAACCCAGGCAAAATTCACTGGGAGCTTCCAGAATCAGTAAAAAACCTCGCACAGGTACATGCTGGAGCTGAGAAGGCGAAAAAGGAATAACGTGTTTGGTGACAAGCTCCCATACCTGGCAAAGAGAAACGGGCAATATGCCAGGTGAATAGTCAGTACAAGAACAATAATGCCAGAGTGTGCTTTGTTGATTGCTACAAGTATACCATGTGGCAAATGCAGAAAGGAGATTTTGGGGTAGTACCAAGTTTACGCAGACAAGTAGTGGGTTGAAGATATGACTTTGACCACGTGATTTCTTTGCTTGAACATTTCAGTATTATGTCGGTAAAGAAGTGCCTCTTGTGCATGAACGATAAATCTCAGCCAAAAAAGAAAAAACAAACTGTGGTGACCTCTTACTAGAAGTGACAGAGGTGAGGGGAAATAGTGAAAACTTGCGCAGCCACTTGGCTTCTCCTTTTTGCATGCTAAAAGAACAACCTAATGGCTGTGCTGTTCATGTGCAAACTATGTTGAAGGCTGCTCTTTGGGCATGTAAATTTTAACTAATCCAGCCACTTGGCTGTCCCTTGGACATTGTAGGTAGAAAAGCCAAATGGCTGCCCTACGGACGTTCTAGTGTTAATAACTAACCTCTGAAGTGATTATAAGGTTGGAAAAAAGGAAGGAGCAGAGAATCATCTGCATAGAAAGAAACCTCACAGAACGCTCCACATATTTCATCTTCAAGCAGATAGGAGTATAGCCTCTACTCCCTTTGTAGCAGGTCAACTTGCATTATTTTGGCTTCGTTATTTATTTATATTTAATCTTTTAAAGTACAAATTGACAAATTCATTTTCTACCCTTTTATCCCTTTCGGGGTCACGGGACTGCCAGAGCCACACCCTGGACTGTTGGTCACACTCACACCGAGGGACAAATTAGAGTTGCTAATTAACCTATGAAGCATGTTTTTGGATGGTGGGAGGAAGCCGGAGACCCCGGAGAGAACCCACGCATGCACGGGGTTGGAGAACATGCAAACTCCACACAGAAAGGCCCCCCGTTGGTGTTCTGTTTCAGGTCCCCCAGCCAGGACTTGAACCAGGGGCCTGCCTTCTGTGAGGCAAGAGCGCTAACCACTGCGCCACTGTGCGGCCGACTCACAAATGGTGTCATATGTAATGGAAGATGTCCCAACTATGAACCCTGGGGTACAACTGCATGGAATCACACCTAATGCTTTCAAGAATGATTTTAAGCTTTACCCTTCCTAATGTTGGATCCGATAACTGCGAGTGGAGTTTCACACGGATGGAATCAGACTTCTGTCCTTTAAGGAAAAAGGATTAACCCCCATTTTTCACACTTTTGTCATTTGTGTGTTCAAAATGTAAAAAAAAAAACAATTAAAGACTTCCAACAAATTATGAAATGGAAGATGCCCCAACTACGAACCCTGAGGTACACCTGTATAAAATCAAACAAACAAAATGCTTTCAAGATTGATTTTAAGCGTCACTTTCCTTCTGTTGGATCCGAGGTAGCTGGTGTTGCAGCGTCCCGCAGAGTAAATTCTGTTCAAGAAAAACGAACAAATCCCCATTTCCCCCCCCAAACAGCAGTAGTTTGGGGGACCATTAAACATCAAAGAGAGTTGGCTTTAATGAGCCAAAGCTTCTGCCCTGTCTGCAAACTTTCAACTCCACTTTTAACTTTTGGAAAGCCGGAGAAACTGATTGGTGCAATTGTCAATCTCACAGCAATTTGTACAGAATTAGCATACGGTGCTGCTACTTTATTGATTAAACCAATCACGGCTCAACGTGGGATAAGTGCGGAGCCGTTCCAATCATCAAACGATTTGGGATAAAAAAGCATTCAAACACAAATCAAATTGAAATGTCTCTGCAGTCGGCACAGATTTGGCGGGTTTTCTGGGGCTACAACAGGTCAGCTTGACACCTTTCTGCGCCGCACGCAGGGATTCAAACGTCCATCAAAGCCTCCTCAGATTCCGAATCATTATTTTGCGTAGATTCAAAGCCTCTGTTTCACCCGTTTATCAACTTTGATGACGTCCTTTTGCTTTTGTTTCCTGTTGAACTGCGTGATTGGAGGTAATTTCCACTTCAGAGGATGAAGGAAGGCTCGCCGAAGATCCTGCGGCAGCTGAAAAAATAAAACCTGATTTTGGTCATTAAAGCTTTTTGATGAGGGTTGCGACCTCCTTACGTCTTTTTTTTTTGCTTTATGCTTGAGGTTAAAGTCAAAATATAAATTTGAGTTGACGTGGCTGCTCAACAATCGCTACTCCAAGCACCGAGAAGCCTCTTGATCCAGGAAGAAACATCTGGAAGACGCGGGAGAAAATGAACGAGTCAACGAATGAGAAAGAAGATCCGACTTTAATTCCCTCCACCCGCCTGGCGGCGGAGCGTAAACGTGTTTTTCATTATGCAATCGCAGTTTTTGTAAGACATGAAACTGTGAAGGGCTTGAAAGGGAGGATACAAGGCTAGCGCTGGAGCGTGACGGGTTTCTGCCAAACCGGCAGCAAACGCCCCGCCCGCCGCGTGCGACTACAGGGCTGAGAAAACACGGTAACCAAGCAACGCTGGATGCCGCCTCCCTGTTCAGAGAAAACAACACAAACCCCAAAAACATTGACTTTGCAGGTTTAAGCGAGTTTCTTACTGTAAATACATTCAAGAATGATCACGGGTCTAAGAAAATATACGTCTGTAGGCACAGGTGGGCGCTGCGCGGAGCGCCCGACACGTTAAAAACTTTACAAAAAAGCAAAGCCTGATAACAAAAATGGCACAAAGGTTTATGTGGCAAATGCACCGTTCGGACTCCTTCCACACAATCCAACCAACGATTCATATAAACTTGATAAGAATCCGGTTAAAGACAGAGACAAAAAGGTTTGACTGTAAACTAAGGGGTTCGAACTGTAAACTTGGAGGAGAAGAGTTTTTTGTGTGTTGTTTTTAGGACTGAAGTTGGTGAAACGTTTGTCAGTCCGTCTGCGCCGGCTCCTCCCGGCTCTCCTCAGCCGGAGCGGAGAGCGGTCCGGCCCACCACAGAGTCAGGGCGTTGTCCTGCCGCGCCTCCTGCTGGGGGGCGGCGGCGGCCGCCTCTACCTCGGTGTCCGAGGCAGAGTCGCTGTCGTCGGGCCACAGGAACTGCCGCTGGCCGCTGGACGTCACCAGGAGGGGCATGAAGGGGTGCAGGCTGCAGAAGCGGCGAGAGTGAAGAGGATCAGGAATCGGGTTTGTGTGGAAATTGATCCAATGAACAAAAAAAGGCGGAGCTTAAACGCTCAAAAGCTAAAACAGGGATCGTCTAGTTTTATTGTAGATAAAAAAAGAGAACACACCTGATGCCGTTGGTGCAGTCCCAGTGAGCCTGGAACCTGAGCTGAGGCTGCAGGAGTCCTTCTTCGCCATCGGGGGGCGCCGTCTGGGTGTCCCACACTGACACCCCTCCCTCTGTGTCTCCGCTCAGCAGATACTTGCCCGACCTTAACCAGAGGAAAAACGCCAATGCAGTTTAGAAACAGGGAGGTTCAAAGGTTTGGACCCGCCCCCTGTGGTCATGTGACCCTCTGGTTTGGAAGGGGGGGGGGCATATTTAAAACAAAACATGGCTCCACTGTTGCTGTAAGTCTGTATGTAGTGGGCCCCCACTTTTCCAAAAAAGGACGGCTAACCCATGAAAAGGTTGTTTTAAAGAAAACACACATTGTCAATCTAAAGGCCACGCCCCCATTTTAGCACAATTTTAATAACGGGATAAAAAAAGCTA
Organism: Oryzias sinensis; assembly: GCA_037389245.1. Taxonomy (NCBI): domain Eukaryota; kingdom Metazoa; phylum Chordata; class Actinopteri; order Beloniformes; family Adrianichthyidae; genus Oryzias; species Oryzias sinensis. The sequence continues at coordinate 4,399,458 of CM074505.1, read as the reverse complement.
ACATAGTAGACCATAAATACCACAGATGAGTACATATGTTTTTTAGATCCAACTTTAAATACCTAAATGGACATCAAGCCCCCTAGTGGTGACACTGTGAACTGAACTGGTTCCAAGGTTGAGGAAGTGTGTAGCAGGTGAGGGCAAAAAGTGAGCGTTTTAAAAACAATACATCAAAATACGTCTCACTTTAAACAAAAATCTCACTTTTATGACACATCTGCAACACAAACTCTTTCTCAAAGCATAAATATTCATAAAGATTATGTAGAATGGAGAAAAATTCTCTGTTTTTTAATAATTCAGCTGCACTTTTCTGTTGAAAATGTGCAGAAATAAACCCTTCATGGTCCAACATTTTACAGGTTTGACTGATGGCAGCTTTTATTCCAGGAACCGTTGCGCTTCTCCTTCTTCAGGTCATTTTTGCAACCTGCAGGGTGAACTTACGGGTCCAGGTCAAAATAGATGCGCTGGTTTGTGGTGACGTTCCTCTTCAGAGAGAACACCACCTTCCCGGGCTCCCTCAGATCCCAGCAGAGGATCTCTGGATCCTGGTGGCACAAGGACGAAGAATCCAATCACAACTTTAGCACGTTTGTTCTTAGGTGTTAGGGCCGCACACACAAAAAAAAAGAAGCAAAATTACGAGATTTAAAGTCTTAAATTTACGGGAAAGAAAACTCGTAAAATTGAGATTTAAAGTTGTAAATTTGCAAGTAAAAAAAGAAAAATTAGTAAAATTACGAGATTCAAAGTCGTAGATTTAAAAGAAAACACTAGTAAATTAGGAGATTTAAAGTAGTAAAATTACGAGAAAAAACTTGTTGAATTTCTGAGATTTAAATTCTTAAATTTACGGGGGGGAAGAACTCATAAAATTATGAGATTTTAAGTCGTAAATTTGCAAATAAAAAAAAAACAAAAACGTGAAATTAGGAGATTTAAAGTCGTAGATTTAAAAGAAAACATTACTAAAATTACGAGATTTAAAGCAGTAAATTTACGAGAACAAAACGTTATAAATTTCCGAAATTTAAAGTCTTAAATTTACGGGGGGAAAAATCGTAAAATTGCGAGATTTAAAGTCGTAAATTTGCACAAAAAAAGAAAAAAAAACGCGAAAATAAGAGATTTAAAGTCGTAGATTTAAAAGAAAACATTACTAAAATCACGAGATTTAAAGCAGTAAATTTACGAGAAAGAAACTTTATAAATTTCCGAAATTTAAGGTCTTAAATTTACGGGGGGGGGGGGGGGTCGTAAAATTTCGAGATTCAAAGTAGTAAATTTAAGAGAAAAAACATGTTAAATTTACGAGATTCAATGTCTTAAATTTACGGGGAAAAATTTATGACTTTTTCATGTAAATTTATGAAATTAAAATGGAATTGGGCATACAGAGCAGCAGCAATTCATAGCCCTGCAGCAGCAGAGCGGACAGACTTAACCGACAACAGGTGAGCTGAATGTTCATTGATAACATTACAATTTGTTTGATTGACGATTTATTAATGTTTTATTCATGGATGGGTGTTTCCCTGCAGATGTCCACTTCAATCCTTTCTTCCTCCATAAAAACCAACATCTCTAAGTCTGTGTGACGCTTCCGTCTGAGGAGGAGGAACACTTTCTGGCATTTTCAACGTTCTAATGTTAATAGAACAACACATTGGTGTTTTGATGACAGATTCATGACGTAAGGAGACAAATGCACTTCAGGGTGTGTGAATGAAAGAGAAAATAAAGTATTGGTCCTCTACACCCAAACGTGTCTCTGAGCTTCTTACACATGAAACCCCAGAAAGGCGACTACACTGCCAATAATCTGATTCTGAGTCGCCAAGAGGATCAGAATTTCTTTGTTTTTGAAACCTATCCAGAAATAAAACCTCACAGAAAGCTCCACATATTTCATTTTCAAGCAAGGCTCCAATAAACAGACACCTTTGGGGTTTTTTCTTGTTAACATTTGACTTTTTTTTGTAATTTACGTGTTTTAAAGTCGTAAATGTACAGCTCAGCTGAACAGGTGAGCTACAGCCAATAAGACACACACGCCTCCTCTGACTCTCCAGCTGCACAAACACCACAAAAGAAACCAGGGAGAAGCGTGAAAATGTTGACCTTGCGCCCCCCGGTGTACAGGTAGTTGCCGTCGGGGGAGAAGAGCAGGTGGGTGATGCCTCCGTGGTGGAGCGTGGGCAGCAGAGCCAGCAGGGCGCCGTCCTGACAGGAGTACAGGCCGGCGCAGCGCGAGTACGAGCCGCAGGCGTAGACCGACTGGCACGGACTGAAGGCGAAGCAGGAGATGATGCCGTTCTGGCCCCGCCTCTTCACTGCAGTGAGGACAGATCATTAAAAAAATAAAAACTTTTTGTCACAAACAGGCTAAAGTTGTTATTTTACTGCAGACGTCGGCTCCAGGAAGCTTTGGTGGCCTCGTCATGAAGCTCCGATTCCAGCAGGAGGCGCTGTTGGACGGAGAACTTTGGCTTTTCCCTGCAGTTTTACTGTTTTGATCGAATCTCTTCAATTTCTGGGTTGAAAATTGACGAACCGCCTCCTGGAATGCATTTTTTTTGTTCCTGCTGATTCTTCAGATCAGAGAGCCTTTAAATTCAACATGTTGTGGTTTTTTTAACCACAAAACAAAACCAGGGAGGAGCTTTAGTTTCTCGTGAATCTGGCATAAAACCTGCAGCAAATCCAGTTTTCTAATCACTTTTGTCTCAAGCCGATTTTTTTCAGGGAATTTCAATGATTTTTTTTTTCTCCTGTTCTCACGATGAAGCGTCAGAAATCTGCACATTGGTAAAAGTTTTCTGATGAAGGTCTTCATCAGGTGTTGATGGAATAAAAACAGACGCTTTCAATAAATCTCACCGCATCAAAGTCATACTTCGATCTATTGTGAACAGGGTTCCCTGTGTTTCTTCTTTTTAATTACAATTTGACCGTTTTTTGGCCTGAAACCGGCGTCGTGTTCTAGGACATAGTTTCTGCAGAGCGGCTGGAGTTCACTAGAAATTCACGCAGTCCTTATTCACGACAATTTCAATAAAGAAACGCTCACAGATGCAGAAGTCGAGCTCAATTTTCTTTACTTGAGAAAAAGGCAACAAGATGGTAAAAATTAAGCATGCACAATAAATGTATCGTTATCGCGACATCAAGATGTGCAAAAGTCGGTGAAAATTGCGATAAATGCTAACCTAATGCGTTGAATGCTATAAGGTATTCAACCCCTTGTTTTCCTGTTTCTCTTTCTTTATTATAGTCCCTTAACTCCTCCTCCAATGCCAGAGCTGGGTCTCGAACCTGCGAGCTTCTGCACCAAGGATTCCCCATTTATTTCAATGGAGGCAGAAATCCTGGAATATCTTCAAAGGTTCAGGGATTCAGTGGTTCCTCACAGCAAGACACCACCCTGGTTCAAGTCCCGGCTGGGGGACCTTAACCAGAACATCAATGGGGGGCCTTTCTGTGTGGAGTTGCATGTTCTCCCCAGGCATGCGTGGGTTTTCTCCGGGATCTCCGGCTTCTTCCCACCATCCAAAAACATGCTTCATAGGTTAATTGGTTAGTCTATAAATTGTCCATAGGTGTGAGTGTGCACGGGTGTGTGATATGTGACCCTGCCACAGACTGGTGACCTGTTCAGGGTGTCCCCTGCCTTCGCCCACAAGTGGCCAGGATAGGCTCCAGCATCCCAGTGACCCCGAAAGGGAACAAACGGAAGAAGATGAATGAATGAAAGAAGGAATGAATGAAAGTTCAAGGATTTGAAGGACCAAAAGTCAGAGCTCGAAAAAGCTGAAAGATCTGAACATTTTAATAGTTGATTGGTAAAAATAGGCGAAAAATTGTAGTGAAGCGGAAAAAAAGATACTCCAATTAAGACAGAGAAACAGAAAACAATACTTTATAGCAGTCAGACATACTCGTCTACATAGGAGGGGACATCTAACATCAAAGGGCTCCATCCGATTGGTCAAACGCATCAAGGGATTTATTTGATGCGTTAAATACTTTAAGCTGCCATAAGATTGTTTTAGTACATTTAAGGTAGCCATTTAACGTAATTTTCGCCGACTTTTACGCTGTACTGGTCGGTGAAGGCTTGGCGGCTGTTGCCATGACAACGCGTCTTCTTCTATATGTCCGCTAACACTGACTAATTTTGCACGTGAGCATGATACGAGCGGGATCGTGTCTGACCGGGTGTCAAGAATAAACGGATCGGTCCAGACGGAGACCCCCCCCCCCCCCCGACTCACCCATGGTGGGGCGCTCCTCGCAGTCTCGCCCGGGCCGCTCGGTGTGGAACACCCGCACAGTCTTCTCGAAGCCGCAGTACAGCCGCGTCCCGTCCGGACAGAAGCAGAGAGAGTGCGCCGCCGTCAGCTCGTCCAGGTGGTTGTAGGGCCGGAAAGTGGCGCGCACGTCGCCGTAGAAGGCGTCCCAGACATGGACCGGGTTGTCCCGGCTGCTGCTGGCCAGGCTGTGGGAGAGGAGGGTGGTGCGGGTGTGAGTGCTCACCTGAACCCGTTTCTATGCTTCACTTTAGTTTGAAGGAATCAGAGCACCGACAGACAGGAAGTGATGTCAACGCTAAGCTGAATACAAAAATAAAAGCATATTTGACTGACACATTTAACCTCCACAAGTCTCCAAACGTTTTTCCCGCCCACAGTTCCCGTCAGGTCGTCTCGCTGGTCATTGACCATAAATGTTTCGACGCGTGTTTTCTCGCTACGCTCACACCGCCACCGGCAGTGAAAAGTCGACGTGGGCGCACGTTTAAAACGCCGTCAGTGACGCGCGTCTCTACCAGCGCGTCCACGTAGGAAACGTTTGGCCGCTGAACGTGCGTTGAAAGTTAAAGGGCTGGAAACACTTTGAATTTAGCAAAGTCATGTGACCAAACAGGATGTTCTATTGATGTTCCCTTTGGATGTGGAAAAACAACAGTGGACCTTAGGAAACTAAAATGTGAATAATTTTGACATTTCTTCTTGTTTACTTGTTTGTTTGGACATATGTTTCATTTGCACTTGATTAAGTGAGGCTTAATGCCAGACAAAGTGTACATCATCAGAAATTAACACACTTTGCGGAAGCTTCCAAAGTGTGTTAATTTCTGATTATGTACACTTTGTCGGCGATTAACCTGTGATTAATCAGTTTTTAATACTTTATTCTTACTTTTTTTCCTGTTTTGGATCGCTTTTTTCACAAAAAGTGGACTATTTGTTGCGTGGCGCGTAGTCACGGCGCCATTCCGACCTCCGACCCTGACTGCAGCGGCAAAGGAAAGCTATAGATCTATGCTGATGATCACGATGTGTTTATAAATAAAGCATATGTCAGAGGGAAAGTTCACCTTATCGCTTGTTTTGGTCCAGATAAAGTTTGCTTTGAAGAAGCCGGCGCAGTGATACAGAACATTTGAGCTGTATGACCGGAACTTCTTTTTTTAGGCGTGCGATTATCACGGTAAATGATGACTTTTTAATGCACACCCGGCAGCCAATCAGAAGAACTTGCTATATGGAATCTGGAAAACTTCCCCGGCACTGTTCAGGACCCCGGGAATTCTCACCGAGTCTCACTGGTTGAAGTTGTTCTGGATCCATTTTAGGTCAGATCCCGTCTGATTCTGTTTCCTCATACTAAATCTTTTTTTTTGGGGTCGCTTATATATTTTTCCTCATTTTGGTCTTTACATTCTCCGCGTTCGAATATCTAATTGTTGCTGTTTTTGTCTCGTCTTCAAACTGAAAAGGAAAAACTTCTAAGTTTTTCTGCTCAGAGCTCTTTTACTGCCCCCAAGTGGACATCTCTGGGACCTGCAGGCTTTAGTTTTTATTTTAACAGCTTTTGTTTTGGGTAAAATCAACGAAAGATTCAATAAATAATTATTTTTTTAAGACAGAGCGAATACAAAAAAAGTATAATTTTATACTTTCATGGTGCAATTTCTCTTTTAACTGGTCTTTTCTTCTTTATTTCCCTTTCATGGTGCAATTTCCAACATAAAGAATGCCTTTGTGGGCAACAGAGGGTGAATTTGAGTGAGCAGATTTCAGGCGAGAGGTGCTCAATGCTGCCTTCAGGCTCCGGCGTGGAACTCACAAACACGTGTCCGGCTCCACAGAGTTCATGTTGGGGTACCAGCAGTAGTCGTAGACGGTGTCTCCTTCAGCCATCCTCAGCACCGGACTCTGAGCCCACAAGACAAGCAGAGAGGGAGAGAAAGGTGATGACGAAGGCTCGCTCCACGTGTTCGAGGTGATTCGACGTCTCCGCCTTCTAGAGCGAAGGACAAAGGATCTAAAGCTGCTAAACGCTAATCATACAAACTGGGTTATGACATCCTGAGATGTTGGAAAAGGCCTCCGAAACAACCAATTCCTTCTAGTCCCATCATCTCAGACTCTTTTAAAGTCCAAAACCTTTTCTCCACCTCCTCATTCCTGTGCTTCTTCCCCTTTCGGTGTTTTTTCTCCACAAATTTCTGCCTGAAAAATTGACTTCCAGAGTCCCCAGGTGTGAAACAAAACAACAAAAAAAGACACAATTCCTCCCAAAAATATCAACAAAAGCCTTATTTGAGCCTCTCAACAACTGAAAAACTCTGTTTTGGCCCCATTTTCCTTCCCTATGTAAAGCACGGGGGTGGCAGAATCATGGTTGGGGGTTTACTTTGCTTGACAGAAACAATAGAAGGGCATTTTAAGGCTAATGTGAGGTTGGACAAAGTCCTCAACAGGTTCTAGAGCTGTTGCCACGGTAACCAGGGTCAAGTTCTCCACGGGGATGGGTGGACAGGAAGCGCACCACCAAACTCAACGGGTGGAGGACGTTTGGAGTTTAAATGCAATCCCCAACAGATTCTTTTTTTTTTTTTACGGGTCCCAAACTCACCATCTCAGAGAGCGCCCCCCAGCTGTAGCTGTAGACCTCTGGCGGCAGGTTGTAGAGGCGGAGCACGTTGTCGGCGCTGTTGGTCAGGACGCAGGAGCCGTCGGGGGCCCTACGACAGGAGACGGCGCCCGTCAGCAGCCCGCTTACCGGGACTGTGGATTAGACCATTTTTTTCCCCAAAGAACGGGGGGGGTTACCATTTGCACCCTTTGAGGTAATTCTCCGGGAACTTGGAGAACTCCGTCCAGGAGCCGGTCAGCATCTGGGGATCGTGGGTAAAATCCAAGCCGAGGCTGAAAGCAAAGCAGGACAGATTTCAAACACGCCTCAAAAAATAAGATAGAAAAAGGAGGAAAATCCAAAACTAGACATGAAAAATCTTCAGCGTCTACGAAAACTTCATCTGCCTTAACCCTTGTGCTATCCTGTAGGGTCCAGATGACCCCACTCCCAACGGTAACGTGCCTCTGAGGCACGGGGCTATTCACTCCAGTTCATGCTCCAGATCCACCTACTGTTGTTCTCCAGTGGGGCTGTCTGCAGATCTGTCACTCCTGCCCCCCTCCTCCTCCACCTCCTCTGGATCTCCATTCTGGTGACATCCCTCCCATCTCTGCTGCTCCTCCTCCTCCTCTCCACCCTGCTGCGCCCCCTCTGCTCCTTCTGGCGGCAGAAGAAATCGTGTTGAAGCTGGACTCGTGAAGACCTGTCAGGTGGTCACGTGACTGTACCGTGTTCGGACGGGAGGGGCTTTTCCTGCCCATCCTGATCCTCCTCGCTCCTCCGGGGCCGCTTGGGGCTTGGCGGGGCCCCCTCCTCTCCACCCGCCGCCGCCGCCGGTTGGGGCGGCTCGCCGTCCGCCTCAGAGTCCTGCCCCGCGCCCGTCACCCCCCCGCTATCACACCCCTCCCCCAAATCAGACATGGCCTCCGTTTTACCCCCCCGCCGCGCTCCAGCGTCTCGGTCGGTGTGGAGTCCGCGGGTGGAGCCGTCAGACGTGGGTGATGTAGGTACTACTGGGGTAGTGCTTCCTCCTGCAGTGGGGGTGTTTGAGTCTGCGGGGGTTCGTGGACATCACAACACCCGAACACCTGGAGGGGAAGAACCCAGACACCTGTAGCTAGTTTTGTTGTGACGCGAAAAACACGCACCAAACGTGGATTAAGTCCGAAATTAGTGACGCAGTTTCACTCAATAAGACACAAAATACCACTAAACGTGTTGAGTACTTCAGCTTATCGCTAACAGTCTGTTCTAAAGTGAACTAACTTACCAACATACTGAACAAAACTAACACTTCAGTTAGCACCGGCTAGCATTAGCCGACGCTAGCACTGTGAAGCTACGTACCTGCGCAGTAGTTCTCAGCGCAGTTTGGCAGAAATCCTCTCGTCGGTTTCGATGTTTTGCACAGATGCAGTGAAAACTGCAACGCTTTCGCGCGGAAACTTTCAGCTCACGCGCTCATGGTGAGGCAAAGACAGGTCTTCCATGTGATGTCTGTTAAGTCTCGCGAGAGTTCCAACAATTGCCCAATGTTTCACGTCGTGATGTCTCGCGAGAGTTTCGTCGAGTTGTGTGAAAAGTGATGCGTTTACTGAGCGTCGAAGCACGACAAACAAGACGTTTCCACAGCTAAATACTATTTATTTAGTATTTGTTTTGTTCTTCAAACAAACAGGAGCAGAACTATTTACAAATCTTTCAGTTGTTCTCGGAAACAATTTCAATTATTTCTTGTTTATATTAAAATACTTAAGCAGAGGAGCTGAGCTGACTGGGGTGCAGTGACTCGCTGAGAATCGATTATCCGAGGAGGATGCGAACGCCACAAGCTGACTATCTGACTTCAAACGTTTCCAGTACAGTAGAGGCGATTTACAGCCCTGAAAACAGACATTTAAACCTAATCACAAGTGGATTTTGAGTGGAATTTCATTATTTAAACTTTAGACCGTTAGCAACTGGAAACTAAACAAAACTGAGGATTTATAGTTACAGGAACATTTTTTTTTATTTAAAATCTGCATATTTCTTTATCAAAACTCAACTTGTTGACTAAAAACCTTACAATCAGATTCATAAGTGAGAAAGCCGGACTGGTTTCTTGTGCATAATCTTTTTTTTTTTTTGGGCCACCCCCGGTCAGCTCAGTTCCACACGCGACAGACTTCAGCCCTTTTTGAGCCTTCAGCGAAACCCCAACGAATCCACCCTTTAATTAAAAAAAAAAGAAAAGAAAAGCCAACCACCAGCAGAAAACATTTGCAGCTCTAGTCAGTGCTAGTAAAGTTGATCAAATGCACATGTAGTTAGATGACAATCCTCTTTTTTTTTCTCTTTTTTTCTTGTAGCTCGAGTATAGTTTCCAACTTAGCATTGAGAGAACATTTTCAGTTAGTCATTCGGGACTCAACTATACAATTTAAGGCATGTTGAACCGAGTAATAAAACAAAAAACCCACTTTGAAGGAAAAAAAAAAAAAAAAAACATCCATTATTTACAGAGCTCAGCGTTTATAGTGATGAGCGTCGCCGTCTGGGTGATTTCCCCGTTACAACCGAGCCTCCTCCCATGTGACTCCTGCTGAACGTGTGCACGTAGTGTGAACCTTTGGGTTGGTGTGTGGGTTGATGTCCCCCCCCCCCTCTCTTTTGTACAAAATCTTTCAGTTCGTCCGGCTCCACGGCTGCAGGAGTTCCTCCAGTGTCCCCCCTCCCAACGAAGACAGAACAACTTAGTAGTTCCACACTGAGGTGCATCACAATCTTTTTTTTCTTCTTTTTTTTTCCTCCATTGGAGGCTGGAGAGAGTTCGGCCAAATCCTGAACTCTTCCGCAGATGGAATGATAAACCTGGAGACTCCAGCGGATGGTGCCGGCGGCCCGTCCAGTTACAGGTCTGGAGGTTTGAGTCCGAAAGGCCCGGTTCTCTGACCGCTGCGTGGGCCGGCTGCAATATCGATAATCCCCTACAGGGGGCAGCAAACGACTCCTGGAGGGAACAAAAAAGAATAATAAAAAAATGAAGAAGTCAAGAGATAATCCAGCAGTAATGAAGCACCGAACAGTTTGCATCAAACCGTCTGCTGGACTGGACAGAGTGATGTCATCCAGAGAAAGATGGTTCACTTCCTGTTGCAGCCGAATTCAGTCGCAATTTTAATGCGTTGTATAGATACCACCATGTTGGAGCGGGACATTGTCAGTAAGCAGTGATTGGTCTGAGTCATCGTTCCTATGGCAACCGCTTTCGCCAGTCAGGAGTGAGCTCATTAGAAGGCCACACCCCTTCCACTGGAAAGCAAGCTACACAAGAACTATCAAACGTTTGACATGGGGGGGGGGGGGGGGTAGCAGGAACGGCTTACTTTTTAATCGAGGCACCTAATTGGCACGTTTATAACTTGAGAAATTTTCACTGCCAGAAAAAATAATTACAAAAAAACAAGGTGACCAAGAACTTGGTATCAGATCAAGAATGGTTGTTCTGACCAATAGTAGGACCTGCTTATTTTCTCTATAAAAGTTTATGGGATTTGGGCTTCTTGGAACCAGTGGTCACTTCCTGTTTGGAATGCCAGGGGGAGGGGGGGTGTCACAAAGTCCAGTTATCATATACAGTCAATGGGATCAATTTAAGACTATTTCAAATGGTTTTTAACCCTCAGTAGTTGGTTGCAGTCGGTTGTTTTTTTAAAACTCATTTAACGGCTGTTAAGTATTTTATAAAGATTTATTAATTCGGGTCAATTTGACCCTGAAGACAGCAAGAAGGCTAGAAAGTGTTCTAGAGAACAATGTTTTTCATCTTGAATGAAGAATATTAGAATTTTATTTTTGAGAGGTTTTAGTCTTTTTTTTATTTTTTTCCCAAACGGGTCAACTTGACCCAGAACACAATAGGGGGGTTGAAATTTGTTTTACAGGGCAATTTGTTTCTAAAAAAGATAAAAAAAAATTTGGAACAGAATTTCTTTGGAGGCGTCAACTTAAACAGCTTTAAACATGAACTAAAGACTTTTAAAATGGCTTTTAATGGTAAGTAGTTGGTGGAATCTTCTTTTTTTTATTTGTTTAAATCATATTTATTTCATTTTGATCATGTAAAGCTTTGATAAAAATAATTTTTGCTCAATTTTAAAAGAAAATTTCCAGTGGAAAAATCCTTATATTCTAATATATTTTTAAATTTCAAAGCGGGTCAATTTGACCCTGAACGTAACAGGGGGTGGTTATAAAGTATTTTTCAAAACAATGGTGTAAAGCGTGGAACTGAAATTCGTCAGACATGTCTTGATGTCAGAGAGCAGGATCTCACCATGCGGTCGTCCTCCTGCCGCGGCCTCAGCTCCTCCCATTGCCCCGCCCCTCCACCATCAATCAAAGGCTCTGCTTGGCTTGTTCCGAGAGTCCGTACCGGAGCCACGGCCCACGTGGGTTTCCCTTCCGTGCTCCATGTTTTCTTTGCTTTTTTTTTTTTTTTTCAAAGATTACTGGCAAACCAAAAAAAAAAAAAGGAAACTCACAGCAAGTCCCCCTAAAACTATATCAAAAAGATTGGGGTTTTTTTTGGTGAGGAACATTCACTCCGTATTGTCATGAATTCTTCTTCATCCATTCCAAATGTTTGTTTTTTTTCCATCTTTTTCTTTTCTACTCCGAGATACAAAAATATATACAGGAGGTGGGAGAATCTCCTTTCAGTTCGGGAATATCGTAGCGATCCTCCTGTTTGCGATGTGCTCCCGTCTCCCCAAAAAACAAACAAAAAAAATAAAAAGGTACCTCACAGCTTGAATGAACCAAAGTGCATAGGTGAGTTGGTGAGGGCAGGTGTGAGCGTGCTCAGTCGCCGTTCTGTGCGCTCGCACGGACTGTCAAGTCCAGAGCGTTGTGACGCCTGCCGCTTGTCCGTGGATGGAAAAAAAATAAAAAATAAAACCTTAAAAAAAAAAAAACCACACCGCTCAGTGTCCGTATGGCAGAAGCGCACTTGCAAACCCCACCCATCTTGATGTGGGAACAAAAACAACAAAAACTGCACCGACAGCTATCCATGTGGCTTGTAAACAACCAAAGCTCCAGTATGGAATAGAAAGTCTTTTACTTGAAGTTCTTCATCACTACAACCAGGATTGTAGAGGCAGTGTGTTCAATAGTTTCCATTCTGAGTTTGTTTTTTTTCTTCTTCATCTTTGAAACTTTTTGTGTATATTTCCACTTTTGAAATCTTCCGAAGGAAAAAAAAAAATCGGTTATCAGCATGGATTTCTTGTCTTTTTTTTTCTTTTTCTTTTTTTTTGGAATACATTCAACATTTTAAGAAAAACGAAAAAAAAAAAAAAAAAGTACACACTTCACATGGCAAAAAAAAAATTAAGAAAAAAAAAAATTAAAACACACGAAAAAATAGCAGCCCCAAGTGCTCATCATCTTAGTCCAAATACTTTTAAACTTTGTATATAATGTATATATTCATATATATTTCTCATTAATAAAAAAAAAAGTCGTCATTATCAAATTGCAACAACGAATAAGTAACACAATATGCTTCCGTTGTGTGCATTCGCACAACAAGATGCTGTAATTTTCTATTTTTTTTCTCCCCCCGTAGTCAGAAACTTTTCACAAAACGCCTCAGGAAAAAAAAAAAGAAACCTTCAAATGGACCCCCCCCCCCCCCACACACAGTGTGCTGAGCACACACACACTCACACACACACTCAGAAAGAGTTAATGTCTCGATGGCCATGCACGCGATCAGAGTTCTTAGGCACAAATGTGCATTCACACCAAAACACGTCTGCTGGATGAGTACCTGGAGTCTGTTTACGAGCAGGGAGTGACCCCGCCCCCAAGCGCGGGGTAAGGGGCGGGGCCTCGTCTCACCTGTTTAAAAAAAAAAAAACACTACGAGTGGCGGTTACGATGAGAACAAGGCTAACATTTACAAAATGCCGTCCGTCTTTTTTTTTTCTTTCTTTTTTTTTTTGAAAGAAGTGGAGAGAGAGAGAGAGAGGATGTTTGTGCAAAGGCCCCGCCCCCTCTCTCGTTTCAGTCAGAACCGATCCCTGTTTGGAAAGGGAAACATACAAACAAACAAACAAAAAAAAAATGGCCTCTTATGTCTTATACATCCTCATAAGCGGAAAAAAAAAAACAATGTGCAGATGTTATTTAACTCACTCATTCACAAAAATACTTCTACAGCTAACCCCCTTTTTTTAAATATTTTTTGTCGTTTTTTTTTTTTAGGCAAGTGCAAATCTTCAAGTTTTTTTTTTTAGAATCCATTTTTCAATAGCTTTAGTTTTATATAAATGTAAAAAAAAAAAAGCTCAAAAAAGAGAAATATCAACAGTGTTTGTCTTTCGAGAAAAGGATTTGCTCTCTGGTTTTCAAACTAAAAGGTCCCCCTGACTGTGAACAAAACAAACAAACCCCCACCGTTTTTTTTGCTCTCCACCCGTGGCCCCGCCCACCTCCACCCGACCCACGCAAAACTGTTCAAATCCCGTCTCAGTAAAGTGCATTTAGTTCAGTATAAGGTGCTTAAAACGTTTTTTTGAGTGCCGGAGGTATCCGCCCGTCGCCCCTCTCCCCTGCTATAGTGATCAACGGGTGCAGCAGGGAGCCCCCTTTTCCTCCACCCATAGGGTAGGGAGGGCCCCCTCTCCCCCCTCGTGCTCACCCCCCTCCCTCCCCCCACCCCCAGCAGTGCATTCCGTCATCAGGTTTGTCTGATTAAAAGACGAAAAAGGCCTCAGGTAGCTATTGCTGCTGCAGCCTCATGTCATCCTCCACCATCTCCATCTCGTTCAGGCTCAGACACTCACTCGTGTTGGGGAATGAGTACCCTGTGGAGGGAGGGGGGAGGAAAAGCGAGAGGAGGGAGGGAGTCACTGAAGATGAAGTGAAACAAAAAGATTCAGTTTGAAAGTACACACTGTGAACTTCCACCTCTTGTGTCATCCTGTGGGGGTCAGATATTTTACTCTAGCGTTGAGGTGGGGTCGTCTGAACCTAAATGACTAAATTCTCAGCCAGTCCGTTTCCAGTATCTCCCTCTTAACCCAGAACCAAACCATCGACTGTACGTGAGGACTGGACCGAGGACAATTCAGCTTGGCTCCAAGTCGGTCTGAGCCAGCGTTTCCATAGCAACCGTCAGGGCTTAGCTTATAAGGAAGACCACGCCCCCCACCACTTGAAGGGCAACTGTGTTGAAGGTTGGAGCCAGCAGGCTCCACCTACTTTTATTTTATATACTTGAACAGAAAAGATGACTTTTGTAACTAAAAAGGCGTCAGACTAAGATTATTCTGACCAATAAAGCTACAATAAAAGTCCTCTATAGAAGCCTATTGGAGCCTATTCTTGGAGCCACTTCTTGTCCGGAACACGGGCGCTCAGTCAGCTCATATATAGTCCAATAAACTGAACACTAAGCGGATCAGACCTGCAGAGAGGCTCCAAAGTTCTGATAGCAGCAACAGAACACAGAACCCTCCTGGACTTTCCTGTTCAACCAGAAAACACCTGCACGTTTGTGAGACTTCACATAGCGTGTGTTCAACGTGGAGCCACCCAGATCGTTTCTTGCACGACCAATTTCCTACGTTTTTCATTGAAAGAAGACAAGCGTTTCTAATCGTGGAAGTTCCACTTGAACCCTGAAGCAACGTTTATTCCACCGAACCCCGGTTTCTATGTAAGGAGGCTGAGTTGGCGTCTGATTTAGTTACCTTCCGGTTTCCCTCAACCGTTAAGGAAAAAGTTGAGGGGAAAATGTTTTTTTTATATTAAAATGAAATTTTGTTTTAACAATATTACATTAGTAGGATTTACAATCATCGAAAATAGCATAAGAACTGTAAAATACGATTGACGCCTGTTTTTGTTTCTTCAATTATATGTAACTCTTCTTCAGTGTTTTTACATTTTGGGGGGGGTGTTCGGGGAATCACAGGGTTTTTGCATTGAACTGGTATTTCAGGCTCACATAGTTTCTTCCAGTTTTTCTTCTTTTTTTTTAAATGTTTCTCTTACAATTTTCTAAAAATAAGCAGTTTTGTTTTATTGATTCTTCATCCACACAAACATCTGCGGGGGGGGAGGGGGGGGTTAAACTGCTTAGATCTTGGAAACCATCAAACCAAACGCCAACTTCAGCCGCTTGTATGGAAACTGGTATTTTCTAAATATGATTGTAACGTTAATCCAGATCCATGGTAACAGTGATTATATGTTGCATTATTATTATGGTCTGTGGGAAGGCTGCTGCAATACATCCATATGCAGAGTAAAAGACTCCTGGTTTTGTCTTTTTACTGCAGACTTATGTTGTTTTGAAGTCTTCCGTTTCCTCGCTGTGTGAACAAACTTTCCGGATACGCTTGCTAGTTTTTGGTAGCTCGGGGGGGGTTCCGTTTCGGCGGCCAGAGACCATGGATTTAAGAACAAGTGACTTGCGTCAAGAACGAGTCGCAGACGGACGTGACGGAGCAAACAAAATAAAACTTCCCTCAGAATCAGATAAGACATAAAAACAGAACTAAGGCAAGTTTTTTTTCTGGGGAGCTCAGATTTAAAACGAGTACGTTTGCCTTAACGTCCTAAAGTTGAACAGGAAATCCAATATCTCCCTCAGGGAAGGAGGCGTCCGGTCCGCTCACATACCTAAGATGCTGGGGTCAGAGTGCAGCATCATGGGCGGCTTCTTCTTCATCTTTCCTCCCTGGTTGTCATAGAGACCAGCCTTCCCCATGTGGTTGGCCTGGAACATGGACTGCAGGGTGCTCGGGTTCATACCTCGCATCGAGTCCTGCGGGGCAGAACGCGCCGTCAAGGCAAGAAACACCCTTGGCAACATTTCAAGGGCCGGTCTGAACTGGAATTTTTTTGTTTATTTCTTGGTTTCTGAAAATTTAGTTTAAAAAAATACATATAAATAAAACGTTTGTTCCCATCTTTGTTTTTTTGACGAGGAAGATTGTTTATTTGTAGAAGTAGTTTCTAATTTGCAAATACTTCAACATACTTTTTTAGATTAAATTTGTTTCTCACATGGAGAACTCAACCATCCTTCAGAGCCAAAAGATTCTTCACATTTTGTTTTTGCATCGTTCCCGATTTATTGTGCATTTGTTGTCCTCACAGGAACATTTTCTGTTTTTAGGCTTCTTAACAGCTTCCTGCCTCGTTCACCACCAATCTCCCTTCCTCACGTTTCCTCAGATCACAAACATCTTTAGCAGGTCGGCAACTTTATTTGGTTGAAACACACGGATTTTGCAGCTGAGCGCCTCTTGTGACCGACTTTTAAGGTGTGACGGATAAATAAAGCAAAATAAAACCAAAAAAAACTATCCAAATACATTTTGTTTACTTCTTAGCTTTGGGGTTTTAGATTTAGCGGTCTGAGCAGCAGCTTCAAGTCACGCGTCAAAACAGACGGATCGGGTGAAGAGAAAGCCGGTGGTTTTTCAAAATAAAACGTTCTTCAGTTTAAAAAAAAGAAACATAATCAAAGTTAGTGTCCGCATAGTGGTTCTGTCCCGGTACCGGCCCGCGGACCACTGAACGTGTGTGGGAGTTCACCTGCAGAGGGAAGTTCATGTTCAGTCCTCCCACATCCTTCGACAACTGGAAAAGGAAGAAAAGGAGCCGTTTAACACATTTTCTACATTATTTGCACTTTTTCTCCGTTTCTGAAAAAAAAAAGTGCAAAGTTAAAAACCAGAATAGAGGCATAAAACTGTGAGCAAAAAACTCAAATAGTCGAGTTTTTTGAGAGAAAAGTTTATCCTTAGACATGTTTCAACACATTTGTAAATTATGGGTTGAACTTTTCTCTGAAAATGTTACGACTTTAGTCGAATAAAATCGACATTTTCATCATTTTACCACTTTCTTAAAATTTGGACTTTGGTGTAAAATTTTGACCATTTTTTTCATGAATTTGCTGTTTGTCTCAGAATTTTTTACTGTTAAATTTGGACTTTTTTCAGAATTTCACAATTCTTTTCAGACTGTTTTAGACAAAATTTTAACTTTTGATGATAATCTTACAACTATTGTAAATCTTAAACCATTTTCACTTTTTCTTTTGAATTTACAACTTTTTTTTTCTTTTTTGACCTTTTGTTGAAATATTTTTCCGTCATCATTTCATGGCTATTTTCGCAAAAGTTTTATTTATATATATATATTTTTTAATTTTACGACTTTTTTCTCATAGTTTTGCAACTATTCTTGTAAACATTTGACATTTTTAGTAGAATTTTTAGGACTATTTTCATAATTTTATGACTTTTTCCTCGTAATTTTCTGTTATTTAATGACTATTCTTTTGTAAATTTGGACTTTTTCATATTTTTTTTCTTAAAATTTAACGAATTTATTCTCATAAAGTTTTGATTCATATTTTTTCCTGCTTTAATTTTAGGATATTTCCAAAATATTCATCTGTGTGTTTTCCTGATCTGCTTTCAGGAGGGCCGTGGCGTGTTCGCTGGACGCCCGGTCGTGTCTTGTGGCGGCGCTGACACCGACCTGCTGCTGCTGTTGCCTCTGTTGGTTGGCTTTCTGTTTGGCACGGCGCTCCAGGAACTGTTTGGCAAACTCTTTGGCTTCCACGGTGTCCCCAAGGTAAGACCGGATGAAATCCAGCACTGCATAGGGAGACTCCACCTCCTTCAGGTACGCCACGATGGTGGCGACTGTGCAAAGACACAGCAGAGGGCAGATTAGCCATGGGAAGACGGAGGGGGGGGTCACTTGCGGGTGGAAGCTGAGCGGCCTACCGTCCAGGGAGCAGGAGGAGTTGTTGGCGGAGCTGTTGAGAGCGTGCAGCATCTGCTCACACCAGGTGGTGAAGCCGTCCTGAGGCTTCATGCCCTGCAGCAGCTTCAGCAGCTTCTCCTCCTCCTCCGTCCTCTTCCGGCGCATCATGTACTGCTCGCTGAAGGAGACGCCACAGGTTACAAAACCAAGCGGCGGGATTCGGACCCGCCATTCCGTCCCGCCACCTACTTCAGGGAGGGGCTGCTGCGGCTGTTCTTCAGGCCCAGGTTGTTGCTGTTTCCGCGCAGACCGGCCTGGTTCTTCAAGGCCTCGTCCCACAAGCCCATGCTGCTCGACGAGCCGCCGCTGCTGCTTTTGGACTCCAGCGCCCCCCACATCCCCACGCCGTCAGCCCACTGCCCCCCCATGGAGGAGCTCCCCATGGACAGGCCCGAGTGCTGCGGGGAGAAAGGGGCGTGAGCGTCAAGGTTATTATAGTTAACGAAAAGGAACGAAAAAAATAAAACTAGAACTGAAAAAACATTTTCGTTAACTCAAATAAAAAAAAAAAACGAGAGTTTTAAAAAAAAACTAAAACTAAAACTGTTTGTTGTGTGTATAAAACAAACTGAAACTAACTAATATTAACCCCAAAAAATACTTCGTTTTCGTCTTTGTTAATGCATAAGTCTTTTGGGTTGAAATAAAGTCTATTTAGGCTACGTTCACACTGCAGGCTTAAACGACCCAATTCCGAATTTTTTGCCCCTAAGCGGCCCAATTCCGATCTTTTCATGACAGTCTGAATGACACAGTTCTGATCTTTTCAATTGCGACCCAGGCCCCGTGGGTTTGCCGTCCTGATTCCGAATTGTAGCCGTTCTTTTCAATTGCGACCGCCGTCTGACCGGCCAGGCGACTTGATTCCGAACCGTACGTCATCGACACGCAACAAACGTCATCATTTTGCGTTTAAGTAGGCGGGAACGAGAACATAAACATCAACCATGGTGGACGATGCTGCTGAGACCCGTCAGTGGAAGGGAAGGGAGGTCACTGATTGGATTAATATTTGGGGTGATCGCTCTTTTCAGGCCAAACTCCAGGGCTCTGATCGCAACTGGGCGGTTTTTGAAAAAAAATCCAGATAAATGGCAGAGCGTGGTGTTGAACCTTTCCCGCGATAACTTTTTTTTTCTCTCTCCCCTTTCCCACCGTGCTCAAGCGCGGGGGACCCGAGGCGATCCTCCTCCTCCTCCCTGTTCTGATCCTTAGATTCTCCAGAACGGGTTAATAAAGAGTCCATAGCATTTAATCTGGGGGAGACCTTCTTTTATTACTGTCATCCTTCCTCCGTAACACACAACATGAATGAGCGCGCGTGCAGCGATATCGCGCTTGCACACACACACACACGCGGGGGCGCGGCCCCAACACAAACACATTCCTATTCCACTACAGTGGGTACAGACGATCCCGACTCCATTGCTTTCTTAAAATGAAAAGATTGTAATTGTGCTGCTCCTTCGTGAAAATAAATTTAATATTCCAAAAAGAGCTCCGCTTTTGATAACACTGTTGTTGACATCCATTGTTAACGTTTGCTCCGCAAACAACAAGTGACGTCGTTCACCGTTGAGTATTCTTCTGGCTTCTGCGCATGCGGGTCTCGTTTGGGTCGTGTCACGGTCACACTGGAGATCACAAAAGTTTGGATTTACTTGGAAATGTGAACGGTCTAGCAAACAATTCGCATTAAGCCCTGCAGTAGAGCCCTGCGCGGGACTATTTTCTTCATCCCCCTCCCGCCCGCTCCCGCAACGTATGCGTTACACTCCCGCCCGCTCCCGCAATATGTATGTCCACTCCCGCCCGCACCCGCAAAACTCAGAGAAGTTAGTCCCGCACAGTAATAGAGATGCATTGATTTTGTATCGTCCCCCGTCCCGCAGGAAAAAAACACGTATTTGTATTTATATTATTACAGAGATTCATGTCCCTCCTCCAGCCTCATCTTTTCATGCATTCCTCTTTTGTGTAATTTGCAACTTAATTATTAAATATATTTTCACAAATCCCGTTCGGTTAAGTGTGCGTGTGTGCGCGCGCAGACAGACGGCCTGAAGCGCGCTCTTAGTAAGAGGCGGGGCGGGGCGCACCCCCAACATCAGGTTACATGACAGAGGCCATTGGGCGTCTCTACCTGGTGCCTTCACGGAGCTTCAGTACATAAAAAACCAACAGCTGCACAGCCTAACGTAGTCTGCTAATATATATTCATGAGATATTCATGGCAGCACTGATCCCGCGGGGTTTATTTTTTGCCGCCCGCTCCCGCCCGCAGCACACTTCAAACCACCCAATCCCGCAAGATTTGGGTTGGGTCCCGCGGGACCCGGCGGGACCCGATCCCAATGCAGCCCTCTACCCTGCAGTGTGAACGTAGCCTTAGTTCACCCTGCTAGTTTTACTGTCTATCTGAACCTTACGGCATCACGTAGTCTGTGACGTCACGTGATGTCTGTCAGACACTGCCGGCTAGCGTTGTCATAGACATTTACATGAGCGCGATGGCTGCATTAACAGTTGGGAGAAAGCGGGAGAGTCCTATTTGGGACTTTTTTGAATATAACCGTCAAAAACTAAAGTAAGTGGCTTGTAGTCGAAGCAGGAGAAAACATTTGTGGAACGCTCCTCAAAGGGAAAAACCCTACAAATCTAAAAGTACATTTAAAAAGCGCACACAACAACGCAAATCAACAGTACCTAGACAGGCTAGCCTGTCGCCCGCCCTCCCCCGAAAAAGAAGCGAGAGCAGATAACGTAATGCTGTTATCGGCTGTTGTATTTTAATTTAAGGATGGTTGTCCTTGTGTCCTCTGAATAATAAATGATTCAAAATGTATCTTTGATTGAGTTTTTATCATACAATACTTATTCTGGTGATTTTGAATCATGCACCTGACAAATATCCTAATTTACAAAAAAGAAAAAACTAAAACTAATAAAAACTAAACTAAAACGAAGCAATTTCAAAACACAAAAACTAATAAAAACTAGTAAAGCAGCATCTAAAAACTAATTAAAACTAAATAAATTTAAAAACAAAAATTCAAACGAAATGAAAACTAAAACTAATAAAAAATCAGAAACTATTATAACCTTGGTGAGCGTGCGAGCGGCAGGCCGCAGTGTTTTTTTTCTCTGAGACTCACCCGCTCCCGCTGCTGCTGAACGCGCTGCTGCTTCAGGAGCCGCTCCGCCTCCTGCTGCATCTCCAGCAGGGCCAGCGCCGACGGCTTCCCGGGCTTCGACAGGCCGGACGAGCCCCCGCTCCAGTTGGAGCTTCCCGCCCCCGTCTGCTGGGGCGCCTGCTGCAGCAGCTTCATGATCAGCTCCTGCTGCCGCTGGACAGAGGAAACGCGCGTCAAACGGACCGCCGACCGGACACAGATCAATAAACTCCCCAGCTTCATCTCACCTTGCGCCGGAAGAGCTCCTCTTCCTCCCTTCGTTTCTGCTCCTCCTGTTGCCTCCTTTTCTCCTCCCTTCTCTTGCGCTGCTCCTCCTCCTCACGCTTTGCCCTGAGTTCGGCGTCTCGCCTCTCCTGGAGCTTGAAAGGAGCACGTCAAATCAAAATCAAACGACCAGTGGGGTGCAATTTAGGATTAAGGCTCCCTTTGACCCGTCTCCTGGAGGAGCAGGGAGCTGCAGTCACTCCGTTACACAAAATCAAAGAAAGGTTTCTCCTGTTTCAGCTAAACTACCTTCTGAAGATGTTCCAGAGTTGGACCCTGAGTTGAAGAATTCATTGTTATGTCCCAAAGACTGGCTTCACCGCCTGCAAGACCAAGATCAGGGAGAAAAATCCTCTTTAGCTTGAATTGAACTTCTGAAGACGAAGCAGCGGCTGCAGCGGCTGCAGCGGTTGGGGAAACCGACCTGACGGCTGTGAAGCTGAGGTATGCATGTCCCACATGGACCCTGTATCTGGCACAGACATCGACCTGTTCATCGAAGGCATCAAACCCTGCTCACTGCACCTGGACAACACAAAAAGTTAAAGTCGACTCTTAACACCAAACTAGTTTATATGTAAAAACCTCCGATTATCAGGCTAACTTAAAAGAGATTAAGGATTTTTTAAAGTATAGTAGAGTTTTGTTAGGACAGTAACGAGTATCCTAATAATCCAGTTTACGTGATCTATTTCCAAAAAATGGAGTATGAATATTTGCGACGTCCCTGACTGTAGGTTTGCTATTTCTTTTAAATATAGTAGTGTGCAGTCAAAGTTAGGACTGTAACAGGTATCCATATACTCGACAATTTGCAATCGGTTCTGGAAAAGTCGAGTACAGATATTTGCTACATCTGAGATCGCGGATTCACGATCTTTATAAATATAGTAGTGTAGTAAAAGTTGGGATTGCAACGGCTATCCTAATAATCTGATATTCGTCATCTGCCCCCACCAATAAAAGCGGGGTATGAATACATTTATTTAGATTTGCAATCTATATAAATGTATTATAGTACAAGCTAGGGCTGTAAAGAGTATCCAAGTATTCTGATATTTGCGATTTGTTCCTGAAAAATCATGTACGAATATATTGTTTTCATCTTTTTGTGGGGTGTTGAATGAACCGGCATGAACGCCGGAGTTAACGCAGAACAATGCAACGCTAGAGCTCTCGCTGTGGACCCGAGCTCTTCAAAATAAAAGTTTCTGAAATCAATTCGATGGCAGACTCTCCAAAGGCGCTGATGCGGGTTTGTGATCTGGTTTTTTGTGTAAACGGGCCCACCTGTTAATGAGCTGGAAAAGTTGCTGCTGTTGTTGGAGCTGCTGATAAATAGCTGCTGCTGCTATCTCCTGTTGCTTCTTCAGGCGCTCCTGGTCCAAGTTGCCCTAAAATGTGGGGGACAAACATCCAAAAATTAACATTTTGTAACCAAGCATTCTGCAGAATTTGCACAAAAACCAGAATGTTTCTAGCATTCTAAAAAGGCATTTATAGTTTTCCCAATAACAAATATTAGCTCCAAGACTTTTATTTTACTAAACAAACACCCCCTCCCCTCCCCCCTCCCCTCAGAAACCCTCCAGGTTGGCTGAGCTGTGACTCACAGTCCCGGCGGGCCCCCGGTTGGGCTGCGGGCGCTGCGTTGGTGGGAGCTGTCTCACCAGCAGGGGAGGCGGGGAGGGCCCGGGGGCGAAGGGCACGCGGCCCCACATCTTTATGACGTCCCCCAAAGGCTGAAAGCCCTCGTCGCAGCCCCGCTTCACCAGCAGGCTCATGGTGAAGTAGCCGGCCTGGAACCACTCGCACATCTCCACCGTGGTGAAGGGACCTGGTTTGGAGGTGGGGGCGTTAGCTGCGGCGCGGTGAGGCGTGCGTGTGTGCTAATGATCGAGCGTACCCTGGATCTCCCCCTGCGGGTCTTTGTAGAACCACTTCATGGCCGCCTCGTGACTCAGCGGAAGAGCGGCCGCCGTGTTCCTGCTCTCCTGCTGCTGCAGCGCCTGGGTGAAGCATTCCTCCTCCAAAGAGGTGTCCTGCAGCGACGCCACCATCTTCTCCGCCTCCTACGCAAACGTAGCGCACAGCAACACAATCATCGGGAGGTTTTGCTTTGAAAACAAACCACTTTCATCACATCGGTTTCGACCCAAAAAACCCCCAAAAAAGGTCAAAATTGTGAAGCTACAGAAGCGATGAGTCAGCACAAACAGCCGTTCCGCCGACTGCCAGTGTGTACCTGCTGCAGGTGTTTCATGCCGTCATCGTCCTCAGCGTCTCCTCCTGAAGGAGGAAGGAGAACAGCAGCAGCAGCAGCAGAGGAGGAGGAGGAGCCAGCTGGAGGACGCAGACCAGAGGACGAGGAGGAGGAGGAGGGCGAGGAGGAGCCAGGGCTCAGCTGGGGCTTGGAGATCCCAATGGGAGCCAAGTCTGAAACGCAAGCGACACAAGATGACTTCTACTGCTAACCTGATGATGTAAATGGACATGAAACCTCTCATCATCATGCATTCCTGAGGTCTTAATGTTAAAACAACAACGATTTGCTTTTTTTCTAAACACGTTAGTTCAAAGAATGTCTTTGCTTCCCGGCTTTATCGAGTCGCTTCCTCCTGTTTCAATCTGATACAACAAATTAGCTGTCGGGTTTTAAAAGGGTTAAAGAGTAAACGCTAAAGAGCGATGGAAAAACAAAACAAACAGTTGTTTTCAGTTCCCTAAGCCGTTAACACCAGACTGCAGTGGATGCAGTTTACTTTTCACAGACAGAACGGTGTCTCTGGAATTTGTTGTTGCTTCTTCATGAAGGGCAGCAACAATACTTAACAGTAAAAATTACCCCCCCCCCCCCCCAACAGAGCTGCTTCCTAAACCATCCTGTTAACTCTTTCCCTTTAGCTCCAGTGTTGATGTTCTTTTAACGATTATAACTCTAACTGATGTCATTCTAATGGATTCTAAAGCACATTTGCGCTGATATGCAACACTTTACTATAGTGCAGTATTAGTCCAGTGTGCACAAACTAAACTGTTGCATATCAGCGCAAAGCTACTTTCCTCCGCTTCTGTATTTGACGTAATGGCCTTAAAAGTTGAGGTATCATCAAGGTCATCGGCGACATAAAGCGGAGTTACGTTACTTCATTGAGCATCAACTCTGGAGCTAAAATGTCTTGATACATGCACAGACGCACAGAAGCATCGTAAAGATTTAAAATGTAATGCAAAATGTTTGGCGGTTTAATTTCCAAAAGCCCTGAAACATCACGACATGTCTTCGATAGCTTACATTGTTTGCCGCTTCAACCAGGCTAAATAGCTAGTTTTTCAAAACAAAGGAGCAAAGAATGCTGGGAACTTACCCTCATGAGGTGTGCTGTTGCTCTTGATAGAGTGGCTGATGCTCAGCTGAGTGTTTTCCACCACCTGAGCCACCGGCTGAGACTCCTGAGACGGAGGAGCGCAGTGAGTCGGGAGAGAGGAAGAGGAGGAGACGGAAACCGGCTTTGCCTTGTCGTCCACCAAGGCGGATGAGACATCTTTACTCTCCGGGAGGGAAAACTGGGGAACCGCTGTGAGAGGAACCACAGTCTGAGATCAAACGTCTGCGTTTAAACATCTAAACTTGCTGCCAACGATTGGAGAAGAATATTTACCCTCGTCTTTCTCTCCTTCTGTGTTGTTCTTCTCTGCCTCTGGCAAGATCTCCTCCTCTTCCTCCTCCTCCTCCTCTTCGATGCCCTTAAACTCAAACTCGTCCTCCAGGATTGTCTCCTTACCGCCTTTCTGTTGAGTAAACAAATCCACAAAGGAGATTCTAAACGATGCCTCACATAAAAAAACACCAAAGACGGAAGCCTTTACGCCTCTGAAGACCTTCTTTTAATCAATTTGAAGCACGTTTCCGATCAGCCAGGATTATTTTTGTCAAAATCAAAAAACCCTCCGCCGTTTTCTAGGACCGTTTCTGTAGAACTGCAGTGAGAATTCACAGTTGTGGGCAAGGACCAAGCCCACCCCCCTTCCCCTCCTCGTTGATGAGAGCTCTCTGTTTACAAGCTCTCCCGCCAACTTACACCTCCAAACTAAGCTTGCACAGTAAGTCGCAAATTTATCGCAAAATCAGCTATCGTCAATTGCGATAAATGGTTACCATTGATGTTGACGTTACAATCGCAAGGCGGATATACACCATGGCCCCGGGTGAATTCTTGATTCCGATTGGCTGCTGGGTAGAGGTAAGATCGGGCCTAAAAAAATCCAGGGCTCGGGCTTAAGATCTTCCCTCTACTGCTGGGTTTGGTTTAAAAAGTCATAATCTACGCTGATGATGCACGCCTGAAGAAGAAGTTCCGGTCAGACATCTTAAATGTTCTAAATCAAGGCGCTGGCTTCTTTAAAGCAAACTTTATCCGGACAAAAACAAGCATAGATCATCAGGATGTACAGCATGTACAGAATGGAGCGGCTGCCCCGCCCAGCGTAATTTCTACGTCACAACTACGATCTTTTTCAAACCTCGCTTTTTCGTCTGCTCCTGATTCACAACAATTGCAATGAATAAATACTTAGAAATGCAAATTTCAGTTCAATTTTCTTCATCCATCATCAGAAGGAAACCACAAGAACCTGTTAAGAACGCCGTTTTCACCGGAGCGCGCATCGTTAATACCTTAATGGACATAAAAGCCCCCGAGGAGTCAAAGGTGCCCATCTCTCCGTCTTCCTCCGCGTCCTCGGTACACCACTCGGGCAGACCGTCCCTGTCGTCCTCGAGTCCCTCGCTGCCCGCTCGCCGGCGCCCAGCAACGTGACCCTCGGAGTCCCGGAAATCGAAGTCGAACTTTCTCCTGCGACCTTCTCCTGGGCCGCTGTGGTCCCGCCAGCCTGCTGAGCGCGGACCGCCATCTGAGGAGGACATGGAACTCCCTCAGCTCAAAGATCGTTTACCCGGACTCAAACCTTTGGCAATTTACTGAATTTCTGCGAATATTCGTGCATTTCGGATCGTGGTGGTTTTTAGTAGCAGAGAAACACGCATAAATGTCAGAAGCTGTCTGGTCGTACCGTCCCTGCGGGGCACACCGTGCCTCCAGTTGGTGCCCGGCTCCCCCTCTTCTTCCTCCTGTTCTTCCCGGAGGGTGCGCCAGTTATCGCTGTCGGCTCTGGTGTAGTCCTTCCTCCCCGGAGCCCCGGGACCTCCAGCTTCCTCAAAGCCGGGACGCCCCGCCTCCCGTCGCAGAGGCTTCTCAAACCGAGCGTTCCCTCTGAGGAAAGAGCGAGAGGCGGGCAGGAAGTTAAAACGTAGAAAACAGAAACACAAAGGACGAGTTTACGGAAAGACGGGCTGAACGACAAAGGAGGACTGTGAGCGGCACGCAGACGGACTGACGGGAAAGAAAGGCTGAGGGCGCCGTCGTCTTACCGGTCGTCCCAGCTTTGACTGCGGTGAATCTCGCGGACGCCGCGACTGAAGCCCAGCTCCGTTTCTTCAATACTTCTTTGGTAGAATCCACCTTCTCCACGACCTCGACCTGTCCGGAAACACGGACGGGGAGCTTTTATTTTCACATTTAGAGGGTTAAGGAGGTCACTTTTTTTTCAACTTTCCTAAATTTGAGAAACTTTGGCTGAAAAGAAAGAAACTGGCGCACAAAATGTTGCAGAACCCTGATTTAGATGGAAAAAAAGAATAAAAGCATGTTTTTGTTGTTTTTTTCTAAGAAACCCGTTGACCTTTCAGAATAAAAGCTTCGGTTCTTGTATTTGATTATTTTCTGGCAGGTTTCTCTTTTACCTCGTCCGCCCCGTGCGGCCCCTCGTCCACGGGCCACTCCAGCGGGGGAGGCCCCTCCCACGCCTTTTCCCATGAGCCTCAGCACCGCCACACTGTTCACAGACATGGAGAAGTTCCTCTGCACAGAGCGGAGGAAGGAAAGTGAGAAATGCGAGGAAACATCCAGCGGTGCGGCTTTCTGCAGAACCGAGCGGATGTTTGCTGCAAACGAAAGGCAGTTAAAAAAAAAAAAAAGTGATGCCAACCTGCTCTTCCTCCGTGAGAGGCACCAGTGCCAGCGGCTGCATGGGGTCATTCTGCAGAATAGCAGCAAACTCCTTATCCTGCATGTCCTCTGGGACCTGAGAAAACCAGGAGCTGCGGTTAACCTTTCAAGTTAAAAGCCTCTAAAAGAAACAACCACAAAAAAAAAAAAAACTTTTTTTTTAAACAGTTATCATAATCCACTTTATGTTTCAGCCATAGGGTTGGGCGATGCCCCTAAATTGGCAGTTGATGATGTTTGCAGTAAACCATCGGGATGGACGATGATATCGTCGGGGGGGTATTTTAAATTTTTCGTTATTACATAATTATTATTCGTTATTTTACTTTATTTACTCTATTTCCCAAATAATAACTCATCCGCGATGATCCAGAATAAACGGCACAACCCTAGTATCAGATAGTTCTTATAAGTCCCATTCCAAATACATTTTTTTCTATTGTAGAATTATTTCCAGCGGTCCTTCACGTTATGATTATGCAGCTTTTAGCTGAGTCGGTAGCTCAGTTAGAAATTTACTTTTGGGCAGAAAAAGTGTCTTAATAGTTCATCTCCATTTGCAAAAACGTCAATTATAAAACTTCCGGATTGAAGCCCCTTAAAACAAGCCAAAGTGGTGCAAGGCGCAGTACACCAAGCAACCACTGGGGGCTTGTTGAGAAAAAAAAAAAACTAAAAATTTCATGTGATGTAATTTTATCGTTATCGGTTTTGTTTTGAAATTGCTGCCTCTTGGCCAGGACTCTTTTACTCTGAAAGGGACCTTCCTGGATAAATAAAGGTTGAATAAAATAAATGAAAAAAATATATTATTTTTGACCCCCCCACACACACACAAACACACCTATCTCATATATATATATACATATATCACAGCTGTCCTTTCCTGGTAAGATGGCAACGACAATCGTCTAAAAATAACAATAAACAGTCATGCATCCAAACATTCTTTTCATCTTTATCTCCACCAAGTCCTAACAGGAGATTTTTTTGTTGTAGCTAGTCTTTTGTTATAACAAGTTGAAGGTTCTCGTTTATCCAGGAATCGCCGTTTAAATCCACGACGCAGCTTCAAGAAACCGAAAGAAGAGTGATGAAATAATTGGGGTTTAGTTTCCCCACTCACCTTGTCGTCTTTGACATAAAGTGCTAACATCTCCTCTCGGCCGTAGCGGTACTCGGCCAGCTTGTACTTTGGCATGGCGGGGGAAGGAGGGGGAGACGTCACACTCCCCCCACTGGACAGTGCACGGAGCCTGGGAGAGGAAAGCAGGACATTTAGAGCAAGCATCGGGTTTTCTTGGAGGCTATCCTGAAAGTGCACATCGGGTTACTTATGACATTTTAACAAAACAAAACAGAAAAAAAACAGAAGGTTTGTCAGACTTTGATAGAGTCTCCAGCTTCTCAATGTCAAGACTTCATTTTAAAAAGTCGGTGCAGGTCGTGAAGCCCGACCGCCAACAATGGGTCCTTTCACGAAGCCGCACAAAGTGTGTCATTGATTCTCTGCCCCACATCAAAACCATATGCGGCCCAGAGACGCTTCTGTGCTTCCAACGTTGGCGTTTGGCTCACGCGTCTACACAACTCCACCTCTCTGTAAATCTGCCTCCACCAAACAGACGCTCGCTCCCTTCTTTCTGAAGCCGGCGCTCGTAAACGCGCCCGCTCTGGTGTGCGCTCACTCGCTCTGTGACAACAGAGACAGGAAAGCAGCTGCAGATGTGGGGAAAAAAAAAGAGGGAAATATTCGCCGAGGCTGGCGGACGACCAAGAATGCACAGAGCCGTCAGAGGCCAGCAGCTACCAAAGTGGAGCCAACGCCCCCGATAATGGCTGTGCAAACATCCACAGAAGAAAAAAAAGCAGAGGGAGACGATGCTGCAGCAACACCTTCCATTCTGAGTCTTTGAAAGAGGAAGTGCAAAAAGCGGCTTCAGTGAGGCGTTCAGCTTTACTGCGGCTGGCATTTAGACCGCTGCAGGGATTTGCTGGTCACATGGTTAGCTGCTTAGCTTGAAGCCAACCGCTGCATCTGACCGTTGTGATGGCCTTAAACTGAGAAAACGGCTGCTCTTCAACATCTTTCAGGGAGCAACGGCTTCAACAGCCCCCTGAGAGGAGAAGGGGAGGAGCCAAAGGTCAAGTGGAACAGATGATGGCACATTTACATTCTAGCAGCGGGGAGCTGCGGAAACAAATGGAAATTCTTCATTTCTCCTTCATGATCCATTTCTAAGCAACTGGTACTTCCATGAATAAAAAAATAAGGGATGCCCCCCGTACATCACTGCCAAATCCGAGTTCCTGGTTGGTCAAAGTTCAACCTGATTGTACTTCGTTCAAAGGCCAATCGTTTTGGATTTCATAGAATTACAATTGGAAGTTTTGGGGATTTTGGCTTCTTGGCGCCAACAGGTACTTCCAGTTTGGATCGCCATGGGGGAGGGGCCACCCAGTCCGGTTCTCATATGGTCGACGATTTAAATCAAGGCTTCAAACTCAATTTTTTTGAGTCAACCTGTAACCTCGAGCGTCATGAAAGCCGTCTGAATAAAATCTGGATTTATTATTATTTCCACGCTTACAGACGTTGAGATAACATTTCTAATCGCACAACCGTGAAATGTGTCTGCAAAAATCAAAACTGTTGTTGATTGACAAAATGTCTTTACATAAATAAACATTTGGATAAAAAAATGTGTGTAATCTACAAAAAAGAAAAGTGCAATTTGTCTCCTGTATTGATTTTTAATGCATTTTTTTTTTAAACCAAAGCCTCTGACAAACTTGTATTTGTGTTCCAATGATGCATTTAAGAGCGCCTGAAAACCTGTGTTGGTAACATATGAACTCATTTAAACCATAATCGCAGCAAAATGGCAACACGTTTCACGCTGAACATTGGAATAAATGAACAGGAAGTGGTTTCACGTCACTCAGGGACGAGCAGTGAACTAATCAGTGAAAACCCGGAAAAAAAATATTTAAAAAGAGCGGAAGAAATGTGAATTGTGGGTCACGTGAGCAGACGTGGGTGACAACAGGAGAGAAAAAACAGAGACGGCTCACCATTCTGGGCCGAAGTTAAGAGTCTCAGCAGTCATATTCCTCCCGTCCAATGAGAACTGAGTATCTGTGGAAACAAAGACACAGTGTTCAGCTTCTGCGTGGACGCTTCCTGCGTCAGGAGGGGCTGAAGTGACCCTTCTTACCCTGTCCAGATAATCGGAGCAGGCTGGACTGGGCTGGACCGGGCTAGAGCTGGCTGGCTTTAGTTAGGCTTAGGTGACTAGAAAGGCTGAGTGGTGCTTAAGCTGTGGTCACAGAGCTCCCCAAACACACCGATACAAAGGGAATAGCTGCCAGTTTCAGGTGCTTGAGGAATCCCAGGTTATCGGAACCTAACGCGGTTAAGGAAGGGCTCCCAGCTATGCTAGCTGTAGCCGAATGGAAGCTCCTTCTCACAGCCACAAAAAGAATTTAAAATATAACAAGAGAAACAAAAACAAAACAAAAAAAAAAACCTCTGGAAATCAACGATTGAAAAAAGAAAAAAAAAGCACCTAAAATACTCTTGAAATAATGATTTTGTTCTATTTGTCTTACAGCAGTGTCACATTAAAAATACAAACAGAAAAAGCGACGCTGGAACAAAACAAAAAACAAACAAACAAAAACAAACAACAACAGCCGAGCGGCTGCTGAAACAGCTGCCAAAAGCAGACGCGACTCGCTCCTCCGCTCTGCCTCGTTCCCCCGCCCACAGTCCTCCTCTCCCACTCCTGCTGATATGTAGATGGATGGAGAACCTCCAGGTAACTCCGTTCAGTCCGGTCCTCCTCCCTTTGCACCACTGCGGGAAAAAGGAAACCTTTTAGGAAGAAAGACCCCACTTTTCAAAGTTCACTTTCAAAGACGCATTCCAATGAAAAGGGCGTTTAACCACATTCCTGTTGCATTTTTCTGATGACAGAGGACTCGTACTGTGTTTCCCACACCTAAAGCCTTCATTTAAAAAAAAAAAACATGGTGTATCTTATAATTCGGAGTGTCTTGAAAATGGATTAATTCTGGCTGTGTTTACCGATACTGAAAAAAGTTTGAGAGGGACGGGGCGTCCAAAGTGCTAGTCTGTTTTCTAACGTGTCGCAAACAAGGTTGGGTGTAATTGTGAATATGCTAACACGGCTAATGTGTAGTGGTGTCGAAATGTTTTTTTGGGTTTTTTTGTTTAACCATTAATAACAAGGTCAGGAGTTAGCATAGTGACAGTAGAGTTTGTTTTAGCGGCATCAGTCTGTTCTTTGCGTGCTACAAACAAGGTTGGGTGTTATTGTGAACACGCCAAGACGGCTAATGCGTTGTGGTGTCGAACTGATTTCTTTTTAACCATTACTAATAAAGTTGCGAGTTAGCAAAGTCATAGTAACGTTTGTTTTAGGGGTATCAGTCTGTTTTGTGTGTGCTACAAACAAGGTAGGGAGTTAGCATAACGTATAACGTAGCATAACTAACGTTTTTTTAGCGATATCAGGTTGTGTCAGAATTCCTTCCCTACCCACTATACAGTACGTTCGCCATTTTGTAGTGCTGTCCTAATCTGCAATTCCAAAATCGAGTGCCCTAGAAATTTCCCAGAAGTCTCTGCGAAAAACCAGTGTGTATCGATGCTCACTAGATTGTCAAATATAGACGACAATGTAATGCGTCAGAACAAATTTTGAGAAAAAAATTTTTTTTTTATGTATTTTTTAATAAACCATAAACATTTTTATCTTAACCAGACACAACTGATAAATGGTCGGCGCAAAAAAGCTCCTATCAAATCCAGGACACTACATAGTCCAGCATTTTCTTGTTTTTTTATTAGTTAGGGCTTAGGGAGTTACAGGTATTGTGAACGCGCTAACGTGTTAAGTTACAGACAAGTTTTAGTCACTGTGAATGCAGCTAGTCTGACGTATCTCTGACTCTTGTTGTTCAGTGCGCCTTACAATGACATAGGTAAAAAATAAAAATAAAACTTTTCACGGTGCGCCTTATAAACTGGTGCATTCTATAGTACGCAAAATACAGGGTTTAGCACGGGCAACAAGAGTAGCTAGCACCCAGCAAAAATTAACACTCGCTAATTGCAAGCATTTTGTCCTGTTTAGCTAGTTAAAAGGCTAAAGTTTGCGGTAAATTAGCCATACTTATTAGGCTTCCTTTGGGTGATTTGAGATATGCAAGCAATGCAAGAACGTAACCCCCCCCCCTGCCCCATTGCATCCTTGCTTTCTCAATGCGTTTTTTTTCCTTGTGCTATCTTAGATGACCCCACCATTACTTTGACGTGTTCTCCTACCATGACAAAGGTGGATAAAGGTGGAAGATTTCATCTAATCCATGGAAACCAGTGAAGATCACAAATCATTGAAGAAAAAAGGTTCAGAGCACTGTCTAGTGGGTTTAAATGACCCAACTCCCAATGTTAAAGTGCCTTGGATAGCACAAGGGATAAACCGAGTGACCTTGCAAGGAGAAGGCTTGTGAGAGACCCCACCAAGACCCCAAGACTACTTTGCCATTTAATTTTTTTTTTTTTATAAAAAAAAGTTTTTTTTCATCTTCAGCAGGTAAGTTTCAGGTGACTGACGCAGTCGCCGTCAGCACAGCGTTGTGCCGCTGTGCTAAAGGAACCATTCCCGATAAAAAATTAAACACCTCTTTGACGGTCTTGCACATAAATGCACTCAAACACCTGCGCTTCTTCAGGAGCTCCTCCTCAAAAGTTGTGGAAGTTGTGTCGTAGATAAGCAGTCACAGGAAAACAAGTTGGGGGAAAAAAGTCATAGATGTCAACAGTGACAAAGAAGAAAGAAATACAAAATCCTGCTTCTCTACTGCTTTCAAAGAAACTGCTTGGAGAATGCTCATAAAGAGCGCCAATTTTGACATTTTAATGGGGGAATTTCACCAGAGCCACCTTAGTCAACAGCTTGCACCTTCACAGGGCTGTAAACCAGCCTGTAAACAGAGAGCTCTCAGCTATGGGTGACAGGCAGAGGGGCAGGGTTGCTCAGCACCAACAATAATTTAGTAAAAACTACTGCCGCTTTGCAGGAAACTATGTCGAAGAAAACAAGACGGGTTTTTGAGATGAAGTCGGCATAATTGTAATTAAAAGACCACTGGGAACGCTATTAAAATAGATCTTAAGATGATCGGAGTGGCGGTGTTTTGGTTTAGGCCGTCAACCAAAGAGAACATTTAAGGGAATCTGAGGTTTTTACTGCAAACTGTCAAACTGAAAAGTCCCAGACTGATCAAATCAATGCGTTACAGCCCAGCGAGAAGACAGAACTTCACAGCGGTGTTCCTTTACTAAATAAAAAAAAACACCAACATTTCTTGTGGATCTAAATGTCATGCTTCAGTGTTTTTGCAGCTCACAGGAGACTTTTTCCCTCCACTTAGGAAGCCTTTTTTTTGGTGCGGCTCTTAAAACAGCTGCTCCTTAAGTTGTGCAGATGCTTGGAGATACTTCCAGAAAGTGTCATGGAAACCAAAACATCCAGGCAACCAATTGAATCGCCGCTGCTGCTTACACAAGCTCGGTCCTCTTTGAGTAAAGCAATGGGTTTGTTTTAAACACCCAGGTCTTTCTCTCGAAAACAGTGGAGTTGTGGTGAATAGGGATGGGTTCTGTTTAGATTTTATCCGGAGAAGAACTGGTACTTTTGAAACAGTTACGTTGCTTGAACCGGTACTTCATAAATAAATACCAGTGCAAATTGAAATAAAATAAAAACATTAAAGCAGCGTCACAGGGTGAAGGAGAGCGCTTGAATGCATCATGGATGCTAAATTTCCTTCTGACAGCGCTGTGTCTCCATTTCGCACATGCTGAAGTAAACGCGCATTTCTCCGCTCATCGCCGCGACAACGGTCTTTTGTCGGAGCGTTGTGCACGCCACTGTTATCCATCAGGTAGCTGAATTGGAATTTTACGCTATGATGTACAGCAAAACTTTTGCTTGGTTCAATGAAACTCCGCCCACTCACACCTATTCTTATATGAGCACAAAGGTTGGAACGGTAGAATGATTGCCTAGTTGTGCAAAGCAAATCTGAATAATATAAGACAAGTGATTGACATGTACCAAAAGCGGCATTTTTACACAGTACAGGTAGTACCATAAACGTCGGAACCAGTACAAACTATCCCTACTCTTGTGCTGTAAGGCCTCCTCTGAAAACTAAAGGATTCCTTTATTCAATGAAGTTTACAAGTGTGCCGTATTTGTCCCAACACGCCATCAGCTTCAGACAGATTCATACAGTTTACATCATGTTGACTAAATAGGTAATTAACGTTACCATATACATTGGTACCAGTACCAGTTGGCACCAAGTTTCCGTACTAATCATTTTTAGTGAATAGAATTAAGCCAGGTTAGGGCACTGTGAAGAAGGCGTTCCAAGACCTCTAAATGTGGAAGCTGAAGCCCGAAGTAGACATTGAACTCCAATCATCAACCAAGGAGCAACAAACGGGATGAGACTTTTAATCCAGTTTTTAAAAGCCTCCCGATTACCCCAAGTGGTCAGTACCTCCATTGTGTTGTATTATATATATATATACAATTTCTCTTTACTTTTAGAAGGAATTTTACAAACTGAGAGTTAATATTGTTATTTTTAAACAAATGTCAAAACTCTTAATTTTATTTGTACTTCTAAGAGGTTTCTATGAGGAGGTTTTCAGTATTTTTCAGTCCTTCGTTTATCGTAAGAGTTGCATTCTAAAAATAACCTACCATAGACAAAACCCACAAATTGGTCAACTTTAAAAAACACAAATATAGATGTTTTAAGGCCATAAAATTCCTCTCTACACACGTATCCACTTTTGTCAGACAGACATGAACACTTTTCCCTCTTGTTTACGCTCTCACGGAGATTAGTGATCAATATTGCGATGACGATATAACTTGCGATACATAAACAAACAAACAGCAAAACAACTAATTAAATCATTTCCATTTCGATGCAACAGTTTTATTTAAATAAGATTTAACATAAATTAAATTACACTCCAAATGACCCTCGTCTACATAGGAGGTCGGCATCTAACATCAAAGGGCTCCATCCGATTGGTCAATGATGTAAAGGGCTCCATCCGATTGGTCAATGATGTAAAGGTCAAATGCATAAAGGGATTATTTGATGTGTTAAATACTTCAACCTGCCATAAGATTGTTTTAGCACATTTAAGGGAACCATTTATTGCAATTTTTGCCGACTTTTTTCGTTTTTTGGATTCTAAAATATTTGCATATTTTACAACAAATCACCATTTTTTTAGCTAGATGCAGTAGTTTTGTTTTATTTTTGTACTTTCCATTTTTTGTTGCAGTTTGTGCGCCTGCTGCTTCTTTTATGGTATCTAACTTTTATTGTTCCTTCCACCATCAAAGCATGCTACCATGAATCCACTAAAGGTAACTTGATTCTCGGAGGGGGAGAAAATGTCTTACTTCACTACAAATTTTATAAAAATTGCGCATGTTTAATAATGAAGATATTGGCTGCAGAACAGTTTGAGTCCCTTTTAAGTAAGACCATGCAGCTGTAAAGTTTACTCGCATTCAACAGAACTGTAACTGTTTACAAACTTACAGTAACTTCATGGTTTATAGCTACAAAAGGTGAGGTTATCACAAAGCTTTATATTGTCAGGGTGATTTATTTAAAGATATGAGCTCAAAGTGCAAAAAAATGTTTTTTCTAAAGGAAGCAGCACAAAAATATTTTGTTTAGTGATTTTTTTCCTCTATCAGTTTCTATCGCTTTTTCTTTTTGCATATACATAAATACAATTTATTGAGAGCCATTTTAACCCCCTAAAATGAGCGGCCAGAACAGCTCTAAAAACACTGAACAGAGGCTGTAAATGTGAAGTTCTGGCTCCACTGACACACTTAGATACCACAAACCACAAATAGAAGTTCATATGGTGGATATAAATACAGACTGGTACAAAAAGAGCAACAGAAGTAAATATAGTAGAGAATTTTTTTTTTTATTGTTTTCATTTCAAGGTTCTACAGTTAAGAAAAAAAAGATTTTTTCTGTATTTTTTAACCCTAACCCTGATTGCAGAAGTCGTTTTGATTAGCTCATAGAGATTGTGGTTAAGTGATGATGTAAAAGAACTCAAATATAGGAAGACGGACTGTTTCTCCAATGTTTTCGTTTAGCGGTCAGTGTTCATTTCTGCCAGAATCGACCACAAATTGACGAAAGTTTACAATTGTTGTCTAGGAAGTTCTGCCTCCAGCCTTTCATTTGTTCTCAAAAGTGCAGTGTGAAAGTAAACCTTTGGGTTTGTTTGTTTGTTTGTTGGGGTGAGTCAACGCTCACATCTTAAATTGAAATTGATCTGTGAGTTTATCATACAACTAACTCATCAATCTCATTCACAGGAGGCCTACGGCCGTTCTGGCTGATGCTTCCACAACAAAATTGCAGTCCGAGTGTGATATTAAAGCTAGATCACAAAGGGGGGTAATCAATTCAAAGTACATGGTAGAAATCTCTCTGAATAATCGCTTTCTCCAAGATTCAGCAAGCTGAGGCCATTATCGTGTCAGCTCTAAACTACAGCAACATTTTTCCTTTTGTTTTTTGCAACCAGCAGTGCGTCATAAATAACATTGAGCAACACAGAATACATTTAGGAAGTAGATGAGGTTATGCCTTTAGAATAAAGATGTTCAGATTGCTTCATTTAAGCAAAAAAGAAAAAGTCCAACTTTTTTTTTCTATAAACACATTTACTAAATCGCAGTTTGCTTATGCCAGAATGCAAAAGATTTATACATTCAGAACCAAGACAGCTTACGCTCTACAGATACATTCCAATACAAATTTATATGGGGTTTATTTTCTGACTAAAACTGTGAATCTAACCATAAAAACAGACATGTAACGCATACAAAGGCAGAACCTTACAATCAAGCACTGGAAGTAGATTTAGCAACAATATTTTGCTTTTCCTGAACAGATTTCCAGAAGAATTAGAGGGTAAAGAGGGAAATGGATTCAATGTTTGACCAAGCTGAGATCAATTCAGGCTAAAAAGAGTACACCCAACTACAATCATGCACTTATGAAGCGAAGATGCATCCGCACATTTACGAAACATCTTCACAGCATCTACTCAAAATGGTGCTGCGATGGTGCATATAATCCTCAAAATAAATTTTTAGTCAACTTCTAGGAAATCTTTGAGGAGGGAAACGGCGGGTTATTTGCCATTATAAGCTACAGAACGTGTATAAGAACGCATCTCTTATTTTACAAGCACACGTACCTGGTTTGGTACTGGTTTCGGTAGATACACAGACTAACTTTTAGCTGCCACACTCGTTTAAAAAAATGCTAAACTCGCGGTGGCTAACGTAAATACGGCTCGAGGAGCTTCTGTGAGCCGCCGTAAACTCAATCAAAGTACACATTTCATCACTTATGGAACAACAAAATGCCCCAATTTAACACTTAAGAATCAAACAACACGCAAATCGTTTCGGGAAATTGACGTAATTCGGTTTTCAAACGAGTGAAACTGGCTAACAGGCTAGCATACGCGGCTGCTGGTGCAGGCCTCTGCCTCGTAAGTTCAAATAACAGCAGATATGATGGCGGAGGGGGAGGGGGGAGCGGAGTGTTGGGCTCGGACTCTCCCGGCCTGCTTCGCAAATCTGAGGACGACCACCTCCGCCCCGCTTTGCGCGCTCTAGCCACGCGCGTGCAAACTAATAATAAAAATCTCAACGAGCAATGAAAACGAGACGCAAACGCAACATGATACCCGCCATTTCTGTCCGCGCGGTTGAAACATTCCAGCAGGGTTTTTTGTTTTTTAGGCTGCAGCGGTGGAGGTTAGCTAGCCTTAGCCTAGCTGGTTAGCACAAAAAAGCTGCAACATGGCTTACCTTCTGTTTGTAGCTACCAGACTGCTCGTCTCGGCACGTCTACAGCTAAGATATCAGTATGCATTGGTCTCTTTAAACACTGTAAACGTATTCATCAGACAGAAAAACCGCTTTTAAGAAAGTCGTGCTCTGTGTCTTTATTTATTATTCTTTCCCCTTCGCCTCCAACGGTCGCTGCTGCTGCGTATCAGTTTGTGTCTGCTAGCTCCCAATCGCTGCTCCTCTTGTTGTTTGTGTTTCGGAAACATGGCCGCCCCTGCGGCACCACGTGACACGGACGTTGACAAGCCGCGAGCCAATGTCGTCGCAGAGCAAACACACCCCTGTTCAACAGCGCTGAACGACACTGGTGTGTGTGCGTGCGGTTGTTTTACAGTCTGTGGTCCGAACGGGAAGCGAACGGTTGGATTAAGTCGTGAAATAGAAGCGACACTGTAATATACGACGTGTACGGAGTCAAGTTTACACTACAGACACCATTACGGAGTCGTTTCTGCTCATGCTAACTGGTTTTAATGGGGTCGTTAGGGAGCTCTCGCGCTGTTCCAGCGCGGGTCATTATGGGTAATCGGTAGGGGACGTTTGTTGAAGAAGTGTTTTTGAAATTCAAATAAATTAATCAATTAATTTACTCTTGTTCTTTTCATGACCAGAAGAACGTGTAAAAATGAAAGAAGAAAGTAGCTTTTGATGTCTTTCTTTTACTCAAATATGCACATAAATCCATATCTATTCACATAAATAAATAAACATTTATTTACTATATTCCTAACTAAACATGTAAAATTTCATCCTTGCTATTTTTGCTTTGATTCCTCCCAAAGGTCAGAGGGAGCTCTGTGTCAAAGTCAAGTTTGTCCACATTAAACTGTCTCATCCACATGGAAG
Organism: Oryzias sinensis; assembly: GCA_037389245.1. NCBI lineage: Eukaryota > Metazoa > Chordata > Actinopteri > Beloniformes > Adrianichthyidae > Oryzias > Oryzias sinensis. Next base: position 4,360,278 of record CM074505.1, on the reverse strand, counting down.
GTAGAGTCCATTAACCGAAATATGGAATAGTCCAAACTCTCGTAACCCTTGTGCTATCCTAGGCACTATAACATTGGGAGTTGGGTCATCTAGACCCACTAGACAGTGCGTTGAACCCTTTTTCTTCAATGATTTGTGATCTTCACTGGTGTCCATGGATTACATGAAATCTTTCCACCTTTATCCACCTTTGTCATGGTAGGGAGAACAAGTCAATGTAAGGGTGGGGTCATCTAAGATAGCACAAGGGTTAAGCCTCGTTTCCACTGAGCTGTCCGGTCCGGTCCGGTTTGGCCCATGGAATTCAGGCGAGCATTTCCACTCAAAGTTGTACTAACATGGGGAGTAGACCAATTGTAGACTAATTGCATATCTGGCGTTTTTTAAACGGCAAATATGACGTCACCCATTTGCAGAATTAAAAACCTAGTACATATTTACATTTTACAAAAATATTTCTGAATCCGGTGTGTAAAACATGGATGATTTAGAAAAATAAATCTACATGTTTTTTCTTTCAAATGACAAATCGTTCAAACGCAATGCATTGTGGTCTTTATTTGCCAATAAAGTTGGCATCGATGCGCACTGGTCCTTCACTAAGACTTCTGGAAACTTTCCAGGGCTCTGAATTTTGGAATTTTAGACTCGGACATCCTAAAAAAGATGCTGAATGCCCTATATCAGGGGTCGGTAACCCATGGCTCCGGAGCCACATGTGGCTCTTTCATCCTTTTGTTGTGGCTCCCTGTGACTTTGGAAAATAATGAGTATTTTATAATAATTAAATTTTATTTTAGTTTGTTCATCTGCTGGCTCCATACGAAGCATGTACCACGTCAAAAACAGCTTCCTTAATGAGCTCGTATTTATCAGGCGAGAACTGCAGAGCTGATAGCAGGAGGAGACACAATAAACAATCCGATCTTCTGCCAGGAACTTGACGTGCTGCGGGGCGGAGAGCAACTTGCTGATGACAGAGAGTTTGCGCCAGCTTTGCCAGATAGAGTCACAGTTTTCCAGCCCAAAAGTCATCTGAAAACCGCCAGACCCAGCCAAAAACCGCCCAACATAGCTTTTGTTGATGTTTTTTTTCCGCACTGGACTGATTTAGCAAAATAAAATATTTTTTTAAATAAAAGATAGTTCGGACCAATAATAAAATGTGTACAATATTGAATATTTCTTCAGCGGGCCGCCTTCTTCCATTCATTTGCTCAACCTGCTCTATCCCCGCTATAACCTGCGTCCGGCTCTTTCATCCGTGTGCTGCGCTGGAGCGCCCCGACTATCGCGTCAACCTATGATGACCGTATTTTGCGCTCTCTGTGTAGAACACACTGAGGAGCGTGAGGGAAACAAATCTCAGCTGCAGAGGATGTGAACAGGTAGAGAAGAAAAGCAGGTAAAGAGGCGGAGGAGGGGCTTTGGCTTCAAACTCTGTCAGAGAGATGCAAACATGGGCGTCAGATTCAGACGCAGCTTTCACTGCAGGAGTTGAAGCAGAGATTTTCACTGGGATGATTTTATAAACCCAAACATGGAAACATGATTACCAAGTAGAACTCTTCAAAATAATAAACCTGATCTCTCCACATTCTCAGTTTCTACCATGCATTGATAAACACATCGTTCCATGCAACGATCAGACCATAACTTCAGCTGGTGGCTCCTCCCAACGCGACCGCGGAATCATCCTTTTAAGAACACAATGTGCATTTGCAGTGATGTATGTTTCAGAGGATGTCCGATTGGCCTATCAACATGTCAATCAAGTCCCGTACTTCTCAGTGAGGATTTTGATTGGCTTGTGGATTTTTAAGAAGTACTTTTTTTAAATATTTTCTGGCCTGCGATCTACACTCGTCCTTGAAAATCGACGTAATGAGCACCTTTGATACAATATATACATGCATAATATATATAATGATGTCAAAACGGGTTGTGGCTCCGGGTGCTTTCTTTTCATTAGGGGCAGTCGCAAATGGTTCTGAGTGAAAAAGGTTGCCGACCCCTGCCCTATATGGTAGTGAGTGAATTTGGAAGCAACCATACATGATCAAAGAGAAGATCTTAGGTCTTAACACTGATCCCTGAGGAACACCACAAGAGATTTTAATTTGGAGGTAGCTTAATAGATGATTAGTTATTGCTCTATAAACAATAAAAGAAATGTAGCTAAAGGAAAACATGAGCTCCAGCTTCCATCCGTCCATCTTCTGCTTAATCCCTATCAAGATCACAATGATGCTGGAGCCTATCCCAGCTTTTGTTGGCCAAAGGCAGGGTTCACCCTGGACAGTTCTCCAATCCAATCTGTTCTTCAAATCTTTTTCTTATTCTTTGTACTTGACGCTGAGACACATTGAAGGTGTCAGCCACCTCAGCAGTGGATCTGGTCTTCAGCCTCTTGATAATCAACGATTTGGTTTCAGGGTTAATCTTAAGCATGTTGTCAGAGGTCAAGTTGCAGTTGATGTGAAGGCCTGGTGTGCTGGGGTTCTTTTTATACACACCCACTAATTGATTGATCAGTAATTGATCACAGGTGAGGCTGTAATCCAGGATTGGGTGCATCATATGACAAGGCGACAAAACTTTTGTCTTGCCAAAATGTGACCTTTTCTGTGTTCATTAAATGATCAATATTTCTTCAGTGAAGCAATTTTATTTTAGTATATTGAACATAATTTGGGAGGGTTTTAGCTTTCATATGAAACATTTCTAAAACCAATGGATTCATTAACAGTGAGGTTATACGCTTTTGTTTCTACAAAATGGATAAGCGACAAGACTTTTGTCAGGGACTGTATGTTCACCCTGTGTATGGGTAAGTTTTCTACGGGTTCTTTCCACCGTCCAAAAACACGCTGCACAGGTGAATTGGTATCTATAAATAGTCCCTCAGGTGTGAATGTGGGGATTGAGCGGGTTTGGAAAATGGAAAGATTGGCCTTTAAATGAAACTTTTCACTTAAAACTGTAATAATTGTTTACTTTAGGCGATACATGCAGGTAAAATGTCCAGCGGCTCCCTTTTGCCCTACTACCACCAACAAGGTAATTCAGACTTTCAGGATTTTCTCATCTTGATTTTCTCAAAAAGGAAAAAGTGTGTAAAGTGTAAAGTAAAGTAAAGTGTGGTCAGAGGCTTACAGCTGACATGGTAGCAAAACAACTTTTTAAATTTTAAATTTGTGCTTTTATTCCTAATCGGCGACCTTGAGTTCAGAGAAAGGCGCCTCATAAAATATATGTGTTAATATTATTATTATTATTAATATTATCTGTCTACCAGCTGGAAACTTCAAAATGACAGTACTGAGTTATTTGTTTGGTCTAATCATTTTACACTCATGTTCTAAATTCTTCATTAATACCATAATTTGGGTCAAACCAATATCAGTAGTTTATCAGTAGTTCTTTTTATTATTTAAACAGTTACAGCATTTATGATAATGTTGTTGTTCAGCTGAATCTATCTTTTCAAAGCTCTATAGCAGGGACTTTTTCTTTTGTTTTTTTTTCTTTTTTGATTGTGGTTTAGTAAAACCACAGATGTGACAGAGGGCGCTTTCCTTGCCACATGGCTGTAAGGCTGCAGCGTTATTCATTTGCTGACGGTGTGAAAAAAAACACCAACATGTGGCAACAACAGGAAGCATCTCTGCATTCAGAGTGACTGTCAGACGCGAGCACAAACGCATATCTGGCAGCAGAACGGTCGGATTGGACCACCTCTTTGTTTTTAGAAAACTCAATCTGCAAAAAAAAGGTCAATAAGATCTTGCAATTTGAACAACTGCGCACAAGTGTGAGACGATAGATAAGTCTGGATCTGAAACAGGTTTTATCATAAAAATACACATTTAGTTGATTATTTGGATTTCAAACTGAATTATAAGACTTTTACAAGCATTACCCATTTAGGAGTTCGTTTTCCATTTGTCTCATGCCTAAGACGTTTATCAGATTATGGTCACATATCTCAAAATGCCACAGCGTGGCGAACCAAACGCAAGTTTTTCAGCAAATTCGGCAGGTGGCCACGCATTTCTTATTGGGATGGGGCAGTTAGAATTTTTCCCAGTGCATGATGGCCGCAGAGGTTTTAAGAAAAATGTAAAATTTTCAGCAACAGGGTGATTTTTTGACATCAGGCGGTGGCCGCCCTGGAACATTTGTAGGTGGCCCGGTGGCAGCCCAGCAGGTGGCAGGAAGGCAGCAGCGGGACTTGACTGATAAGAGGGTCTCCAAGGACCCCAAAACTGTCTGATTATCAGTCAATTTCAGATTGCCACCCTCCAGCCACCCCCCCTGCCCCTGTGCTCTCGTCCCCACTGCCACCATCTGATTGTTAGAAATAGTGCAGTAGGAGCTATAGCACACGGGCCAAGGGGCCCAGCAATGGCCAGCCATCAACCTGGCGATCCCAGCCCCCGTGGGTCCTGTGTGTAAAAGGGGGCACGGCATTATTGCTGCATTGATGCTCTTCATCCAATGGTTGGACCGCTTTGTTTCCGTGGGCGCTGGGGCTTTGCCTTACCTCTGTGTCTTGGGAGGCATGTTGTCTAAAAGTTTATAAATTTGACAAGTGACAAGATTATGTGTGCTCAAAATCTGTGTTTGAAAAAATGGCCAGTGGTTCAGAATGGCCCGCTTTTTTATATACCGCTGGGGCCACCAGGCGGCTGGTGGTACTTGATATGGATAGCCGCATCTCAAGACATTTACACATCGTCCAATCAGAGCTGCTGCCGGCCGGCGATCCGGCTGCCAAGTCCTGTGGCCGCCCGATTTAATCCCCCCCTGACTAACGCCTGAGCGCCACCATCTACATTCGTGACCACGCCAACCATCTTCAATCAATCTTGAAGATTCTGCCAATGCCTCCCCATCGCACGTTTGCAGTTGTATTGTATGTGACCATAGCATTAAAAACCTCAGCTATGCATGGACATGTGAAATAACCCGCTCTCATCAAAATGGTGTTTTCAACATGTTCTTGTCACGGTTTTCTCACAACGGAGGACATTTATAAAAACAAAAAACTAAGCTCAAAATAGCATTTCTGAGTATTTGCTCCTGATTCCAAACGATTTGGCTAAAAAAATAATTTTTTCATCATACCGAAGAAACAAGCAAGCTGTTTTGAAGAAATTTAAAGCTAAAAGGTGCACATTTGTTCAAATCTACAAAGTGAACATAACTATAATGCTGTCATGCACATGCAGAAGGGAACAGCAGATAAACCAGGAGCCAATAGTTCTACCTTGAACCACTGCTGCTTTGCATGGCTGGTTTGACTCCAACTGTCATCACAAACCAGAAAGAGCAGCACAAATGGAGCATCTTATTATTTGGAAAAAGCGAAATAATGGATTTTCTGAAGTTGCAGGGCTTTCTGTGATGGGCCTGCTGACATGAAGATGAATTTGTTCAACCTGCTGTCTTTCTGCCTGCTGAGGGTCTTCTACCTGGGGAGTGCCACTGTGTCCAACAGCTTCAAGGACTGCAGCCAGTTCTTCTACATGCAAACGCCTCCTGCAGGGATCAGGGGGTCAAACCTGAAGTGGATCTGCCAGACGTATGGCGATAAGCAGCGCTACACCACGCTCTACGACTGCAGTCGCCGTCTCCCGCTCTACTCCGCCTATGTTTTCAAGAAGTCGGACGGGCAGAGGAGAGTGGACACGCCGTGGATGTTTGAACCTCAGGTAGAGAGAACAAGACAAGTACTTGTGCAGAGGTCCAAAGAAAATCACATTTTTGACAAAACAGTTCAGCATTTTTTGTTCAGTTGGAACAACATTTTTAAGGAACAGTGAGGGACCGGTGGACCCCAAAAGCAGGCACCTAAAAACTGGAAAAAGTGAACAGTGTATTCGGTTTAGAAGTAGTATGCTCTCCTGGCAACCAGGTGGCAGCAGCAACTGCTCTTGGAAGTAGATGGTAGTTAATGTCTTTGCTAAAGGAGAGTGGGGATGATGGTCTGCATGCATCCGCTGAGGGGACAGGTGCAACTAGGGGGGCGTAGGGACCGGTGTGGGTCAAAACTAGGAAGGGTGACGGAGAAGCAGAGGAACCCAAAAGGAGGAGGCAAACATATAGTAGCCGTGAAGACCGACGAGAGAGTAGACGAGGAGCCAGTCAGGGATGTGATGGGAGGCGCAGAACTGAGGACGTAGTGGGGGTCGAAAACCAGAACAAGACAAAACATGAACTGTGGGAGAAGAGCTAGATAGCAACCGAAGCAGGTCTGAAGAGGTCCTCAAATACTCAACAGTTGAACGTGATAATGACATGATCTGCAGGTGGAAGGGACCAGATCCGGACAGCTGTATTGCTGACACATACTACCAACACTTTGTCTGGGAGTATGTGGATAGTACATAAATAAATAGTTTGTTTGAATGAATGGAAACTCCTGAAAGTACCAGATCAGAGTTTAAGTAAGGGTTTAAGTAAGGGTGTCAAATTCCAGACCTCAAGGCCGCCTTGGTTTTCCAGAAATCCTGCCTTATCTGCTGCTGATTACTTGGATCAGGTGTGTTTAGCCAATAAGGAGTTTCAATGGCAGCTTGAATGGAAAACATGTTGGCCTAGAGGCCTGGATTCTGACATCCCTGATATACTGAAACCTAGTCTTTAACACTAGAACGCCCAGGATTTTTCACTCCCCCTGCAGCGTCCAGAACACAGCCAAATGGCTGGGTGGCTCGAAATGACTAATTCAACAGCCTTCAATTAGCCACCTTTCATTTGTAAATGCAGCACCAACTACCTGATCATCTGGATGAAGACATGTCCTAGCTAACCACATTCTTTACTCAGATCAGGGTGGGGGAGGTTTTTCTGCTTCAAAAGAGCCTCCAAGCTCTGACAAACTTTGACTCCCAGTTTGTCAACTAAAAAACCAAGATGCCTTGATTTTACTACCCTGAGCAGACATTGAAAATTATCCTGGAGCAAGTCAACCCATTTGACTCTGAGAGAGAAGAGATAGTCCTTCAGCTGGACTCAGACTGATATTTCTTTTGATAAGATTTCATGAACATCTTGTTCTCATTTGCTGATTCTAGCAGTTGTCTATCCATTTATTTTCTGTGCCTGCTCATCCTGGTCAGGATCACAGGGGTCTGCTGGAGCACATCCCAGCTAGTCACAAGCAACTGGGGAGGGGTACAACCTGGATGGGTCACCAGTCCATTGCAGGGCCACATAGATGAATAACCCGACACACTCACATACACACCTATGAGAAATTTAGTCATTTAATTTAACCACATGTTTCTTGGATTGGGAAGGCAAAGGAGGCCTATTTGACATGTTTTGGAATTTATAGTTTCAACTAGAATTCAACACAAAAAATTAAAATAAACAAGTGAAACAACATATATCTTTACATTGCTGAAGGTTTTCATTGCTTAGATCTCAGAAATCAGATCACAGTTGAGGAGATTTCATTGCCATCAGAAAAGAGAGGACGACAGAGAGGAGAACACTGTGCCAACAGAAAAAGCAAAATATGCCACGATGTGGCTTTCAGAAAAGGTTGGGAGGCCTCTCCATCACAGCACAATTGAATGTTACACTGCTGAGGAAGAGCCTACTGCTTTGGTCAAAAGTACGGTGTCGACTCGCTTACAGAGTTTTCTGTGTTTCCTCACTCTGAACATGCTTCAGACTATTCGGGACTGTGTTGTTCAGCATGAACGTAAGACAGAAGATGACAGCTGGTTCATGGCCCTCCCTGAGCTATTGGGGTTCATTGCCATCCTCCTTGTGAGGGGGGGATAAAACTTCCATCCAGGCAAAATGCAAGATGCAAGATGGTCGGCGAAAATGGGAAATCCACTGATCTATAAAAACTATGGTCAGAAACCACTTCAAAGAAATCATGCAGCATTTACACTTTGATGCCAAGGGCACACGCATGGAACAAGTTGGGACTGACAGGTTTCCTGCAATCTCCAATGTTTGTGGGTTTGTTGTTGCCAACTGCATCAAACTTTCAACCCAGGCAAAATTCACTGGGAGCTTCCAGAATCAGTAAAAAACCTTGCACAGGTACATGCGGGAGCTGAGAAGGCGAAAAAGGAATACCGTGTTTGGTGACAAGCTCCCATACCTGGCAAAGGGAAACAGGCAATATGCCAGGTGAATAGTTAGTACAAGAACAATAATGCCAGAGTGCGCTTTGTTGATTGCTACAAGTATATCATGTGGCAAATGCAGAAAGGAGATTTTGGGGCAGTACCAAGTATGCGCAGACAAGTAGTGGGTTGAAGATATGACTTTGACCACATTATTTCTTTGCTTGAACATTTCAGTATTATGTCGGTAAAGAAGTGTCTCTTGTGCATGAACGATAAATCTCAGCCAAAAAGAAAAACCAAACTGTGGTGACCTCTTACTAGAAGTGACAGAGGTGAGGGGAAATAGTGAAAACTTGTTCAGCCACTTGGCTTGTCCTTTTTGCATGCCAAAGAACAACCTAATGGCTGTGCTGTTCATGTGCAAACTATGTTGAAGGCTGCTCTTTGGGCATGTAAATTTTAACTAATCCAGCCACTTGGCTGTCCCTTGGACATTGTAGGTAGAAAAGCCAAATGGCTGCCCTACGGGCGTTCTAGTGTTAAAACCAAAGGAATATCCAATGATCTCGCTACTTCCTCTCTTAAGTTTTAAATGTCTGTTGAAATGTAAAACATTCAGATGATAAACACCACATTCCCATCCTTTCATTTCCAGCTGGCTTCTGATGATGAAGGCAGCAACATGAGGGTTCTCCCTCTGAGTGGGGACACCCCAGCTCTGGTGGAAGACAGTCAAGCTGTGTTGGACGATTACACGGATGCCGTGGAGTACAGACGCGGTCCACTTAACCCCGACCTACACCAAGCAGAGCCCGACGACAAGTCCTCCACATACACCCTGACCAATGTGGTCCCACTGATCACAGACTTCCTGGATTCTTCATGGAACCCCTACTTGGAAACCATCCGCCGGCGCCTGAACAACTTCTGCCACGGCAAGTCCTTCATCGTGACGGGTGTCACTCTTCCGGGGATCGCCATCCGGCGAAACAACAGGGACCGTATGACGGCACCGAAACACCTGTGGCTAGCATATTGCTGCCCCTGGTTTGACCGTAACTCCCCATACGAGGTCAGGTTCATGTTCCCAAGCTACGGAGGCTACGCGCTGAATGAACACGTGGGTTTTAGCGTGGTCGAGGTGCCACTGAAGACTCTGGAGAGTTTTCTGAGGAACCAGGTGGACATTTACAGGGACATGACGGTTTTTTATAAGGGTTGTTTGTCAGAAAAAAACTTCAAAAAAAAGAGGAGAGACTTGACGGTCACCCAACCACAACCAGAAGAACGGAAAAACGAAAGACGGTCAACTTGAACTTTAAGACAAAGCTAAAAATTCATGAAGTATACGGTTTGACTTCAATAAAGTAAGATTTACCAATTAAAAACTTTTTTTTGGTGTGTTTTTGAGTCAAATTCGTCAACTAGAAAATTCATCATTTTCTGTAAAAATCCAAACTGTTTCTTATATCTCTTGGCTTTAGTTTTATCCATTTCTTCATAGTAAAATACCATCAATATAACAAGAAACTGAGATCATCCTTGTAGGATTGACTATACCTGAAAGAAAAAAAGGACATTTAAAGGGTATATATGATGCAAAATCAACTTTTTTGAGCTTTAAAGTGTTATATAATGGTAGTTCCTCGCAACAAACACCCCCAAAGCGTTATTTTGCTCCATTCAGGCATTTCTGAGCATGAAGACCTGTGCTCTGAACACCAGCCCCTCCCAATCCCAGAACATAAACCCATATTCATACATATGGACGTGGGGAACATTCCCTTTCAGGAAGAGTCTGGCGATTTAGTCAGGTTAACACACAACCACTTTCCCTGCGGAGCTAGCGGTGATCAGCAAAAACCCTTTCCTTTCATATGCACAACAAGCACATCATCTTTCAGAAGTTTTTTGTTTTCGTGGGCGAAATGGAGTCACGATACTGAGGCTGGCTCTGGGTTGACTTCATGAAATGGGCGACACCCACAAGGAGCAACAGGCGGAGCCTCAGAGATGGAGTCATCTTTCTTCCGGGTAGTAAGAAAATAACTCATATTTCATTTTTAAAAAAATCATTCCTTAGTGTGCCAAAGCATAAATATGGATATAGTTTAATCTGAAAGGCTTAAGAAAAGCATTACATAAGTCCTTTAATAAATATTTTATGTTAATCATAATTATCATTATTATTACAGTAACCTTTATTTAACCAGGATTTTCCCATTGAGATTAAAAATCTCTTTTGGAAGAGAATCCAAGCTAGTCAGTTCAGTCTACAACTAACTCAAAGACACATTAAAACAGGCATGTCCAAAGCCCGGCTCGTGGGCCAAATGCACTCTGCGTTCAAATTTCTCCCTTATCGTGACTCCCATCATTAAAACCAATATTACGCGGCCCCCAGTATTGTCTAAGAACATTTATTTCTTGATTCTTGATTTTGATTGGCGAAATTACGTTTTAAGCCATTTTTGAAATGTGGCAATGACCTCTGGCTACTTGACCTTTAGAGGTTTTAGGGTCAAATAAGAAGAAAAGATTTCTTTCTTTCTTGGACAATACTAGGATAATAAAAACATAACAGCCAAAAAAAACCATAAAACAATGAATCATAAAAACAGTTAAATCAGAGATCAAGTGAAAAAATTAAAGAATTTAGTGGAGATGACTGTTTCTGTGAGTTTGGCCTTGAAGACATATAACGATGGCAGTTTGATTAGTCTCCAACTTTGCTTCTTTCCTCCCGAGCTCTGTTGGGCCATTGGGGCAAATAGAAAGGGAAGCAACAACTGATGGTTTGATTGTAGGGAGGGGGTGTGAAGGCGGCAGTGATCCAGCCAAAGATTACGATAAAAATGCACCAATGGTACTGCCTCCCAGTGGAAGGAGAAGGCCATGCCGTTTGTTAATACTGTTGATAGTGATGTGTCATTGCCTTGCAGTTGGTTATGAACTGTAAATGGGACTGGTAAACACTGCAGCAACCCTTGTGCTATCCTAGGCACTTTAACATTGGGAGTTGGGTCATCTAGACCCACTAGACAGTGCTCTGAACCTTTTTTCTTCAATGATTTGTGATCTTCACTGGTGTCCATGGATTACATGAAATCCTCTTCGCCTTTATCCACCTTCGTCATGGTAGGCAGAACATGTCAATGTAAGAGTGGGGTCATCTAAGACAGCACAAGGGTTAAGATAAGTTGCATCTCTGAAAACAAAATGTATCATAATAGTTATGCAATATCCAGTCTAATAATCCATTTAGTTTCTAGGGAGAAAAAAGAGGTGCAACTGGATTAATGTGTAATCCATTAACACTGTCAACAGTGATGACATCCTTTGAACTCCGGTAATTCTTTAGCTGTTTACACAATTAACATAATTTGCAACAGATCCTGATGCTGCGAAAAGCAACGTTAAGCTGAATTTGTGTCAGAATCTGTTGGAAATACGTTAATTGAGAAACCACCTAAAGAGTTACGACAGTACAAAATGTGTGTTATTTTGCCGTCGCCGGTGACAGCTCCAGTGTTAAAGGGTTAATTAACCATCGATTGTTTCTTTTTAACTTTTTTCCCTCTGACGTTCCGCTTGTTTTAGGAATAAAAGTTTTTCCAATCGTTTCCTTGGTCCACTATCAAAAGTGTTAAAGCTAATTTTATTTCAACAAGGGTGCGAGTATTTTTGTCTTTTTCTGCCTGATTGGTGTTGACCTCCTAGACCAGGTAAAAACAGTTTCTTTTATAACTTGTGCCTGAGGAGTGCTCCGGCTGTTCTGTCTGTGGGTGGATCAACCGAGGTGTGAGGTACTACCTCAGTCGCTTTGCATACTGAACCATGATTACCTGCGATAGCTGCTCCACTGAGCTCCACCGGCAGACGTAAAGTCTACACCTAACTCGGCTCACTATAGAGGACTATTCGCGAGAAGACTCCTGTAGAGGATGGCATTGGGTTTACACCTTAGCTTTGTGTTTCTTAGCACACTGATGTCGGCGGCGAGATGCAGGGTGGAAAAAGAGCTGTCTCCAGAGTGCAAAGCATTCCTTTACATGGAAACACCACCGAGAGGACTGGAGCACCACCCTGTGCGATACATTTGCCAATTTTACAACAAGAAAGCCCGTTATGTGACTCTGTACCACATTGGCTTTCGTATACCCGTTTACTCTGCCTATACTTTTAAGCGTACGGATGGGGAGAGATGTGTGGACGTCCCATGGATGTACGAACCTCAGGTAAGGAAAGCCGGAAAAGTCTAAGCTTGAAAACCGGTAGCTTTAGCTCCAGTCTTGATGTTATTTGAATTACCGAAATTTTTGAACCATTGACGCAATAAAAGTAATGGATTTTAAAGTGACAAAAGTAGCTTTGCTGTAAAACGCAACACTTTAAGGTATCACAGTGTTTTCATCATAAATGTGAACCAAATTATTCTGACTCAGAAAAAGTAGTAGCTTTGCGCCAAAATGCAACACAAAGTGCAAAATGACACATAAAGTGTTTGTATCGCAAATGTGGTAACTGATTTTTGTATAACTGCAAAAACCATGTTGGCCTTCTCTTTGTGTCAGAATCCATTTGATTTATTACATAATCGGTCAAAGAATACCGGTGGTTCAAAGAACGTGTGTTATCTTGGCGTTGCCAGTGACATCGCCAGAAATAAACATTTAACACGGGAGCTTTAGCTACGAATTTTACATCTTTTCGAGTAACTCTTTAGTCGTTTATGGAATTTACGTAATTCCAACTGATTCTGAGGCGGAGGAAAGCATGTTGGCTTTGCCTTTGTGTTAAATATCTGCGGAAAGCCGCTTCTCTCTGCGTCACAATCCGTTGGAGTTATTGCGTAATTGGTCAAAGAGATATGGTACTTTAAAAAAACGTGTTATTTGCTGTAGCCACAAATTTTAAAATTTTATAAGAAACGTAACTCTTTACCTTTTACACAATATCGACTATACCGATAATATCCCATAGTGGAAATTATGTTAATTGCGTAAACAGTTACGTCAGTGGAAGAGTTATGGTAGTTCAAGGAGTGTGTGCAATTTTGCTGTTGCCGGCAACAGCACCAATATAAAAGGGTCTAATATGAGGAGCGTTTTACTGATTATAGATTTTTACCTTATAGTGTTTCTCATGCTCATGCTTTGTTGTATCCTGCTGTTTAAACGTGCTTTTCTATTTGCACAGCTGTCAACGCTTTCCGAAACAGATGAAATGCAGCCCTTCCCGCGCAGAATCATGCACTTGAACTTTGAGGACTCCCAAGCGATCCTGGAGGATTACACCAACGCCATACATTACGAGCGGGGAACCCTGAACCCAGACGAGCATCAGGACGAGCTCGACGACAAAGCCTCCACCTACACCCTCACCAACGTAGTTCCCATGGTGCCCGTTTTCACCAACATAGTCTGGAGCAGACAGGAGCACATCGTCCGCAAAAGGTTGAACAACTACTGCCGCGGCACAGCTTACATCGTGACCGGCGTCACCACGTCTGGAAAGAGGATCCGCCGGGACAACATGGATCGCATTGCTGTGCCCAAGTATGTGTGGTCGGCCTACTGTTGCGCCGACTACGACCAAAACACGCCGTTCGGTGAGCGCCACAAATTCCCTTCTTTCGCACACTACGCCCTAAATGAGGAGGAAAACAACAACGTGGTGGAAATGTCCGTCCAGAAGCTGAAGGACTTCCTCGAGAAGACGACCTTCGTCAGCAAGAACTTCCAGATATTTGCTGGCGACTGTGTCCCACCAAAAAACAGATGAGGAGCAAATTGTGTTTCTGGGCAAAACTACACATGATGTCATCAAGATTTGTGAACTTATCACAGAAAGATTATGAAATGAGAAACTATGTTACAATAAAAATAAAATATAACAAATTAAATAAGTGCTTTTAGTTTTATTCACCCATTTTCATGTGAATGTTACAGATTAAACTCCTTATTGGTTGAATGCTATAAAGCATTGTTTCCCCGTTTCTCTTAACTCCTTCTACAAATTATCAGCTATTTTAACAATTCAACTATTAAAATGTTTAGCTCTTTCAGCTTTTGGTCCTTGAAACCCTTTCAAGATATTCCAAGATTATATAAATTATATGTCCTGTCCAGTGTACGTGGTTGGTGGCGTAGTGGCATGACACGTGACACAGTTTCGACCGTTTTGAAACCCAGCGGCTGCATTTCTCCCAAACATATCTTTTTTATTATTGTGCTGTCTACACTTTATTTATAGCCAAATTTGATTATTTCTTTCTTTTCTTTTTTTGCCTATTATTACTCTTTAAGTTTTATTTTCATTCAGCAATATAGCATTCAAACCTGCTTTTTCTTATGGATATGCAGCCCCTGCTAGTTTTTCCTTGCTTTTTCAATTTTAGGTTAATGTGTTTCAAATGCTTTAATGGACATCAAAAAACCCAAAGATCTTTGACCATTTTAAATATCTTAAGGAGAAATACATATTTAAATGAATTAGGAATAGAAAGTGTAGCATGTAGCATGTAACAAAGGCACCACAACAGAAATAAAAAAAGATAATGTTCTGTCACTTCCAAGTAATGTTTTCATCATTTCTGCTCAAATTTCTCTATTTCCACTCATATTTTTTGTTCATTTATGTAGTGCTTCATATTTCATGTGGTTCAAACCTACCAAGGGTTATTTTCTTTCTGTTTTTGCTCGCAAAGACCCACGGCAAAATGCTAATTTGTGCCCACAAAATGCACTTAAAATGCCTATTTGTGGTCTCAAAATACAAAATTTTAAACACAAATTATTAATGTGAGCAAGCAATATTTTTTAATGCCATGTCGTTTTGTAGAACATAGTTTCTGCAAGGTGACAGGAGTTCATTAGAAATTCATCTCTGGGTTTTGAGCTGGGTCGTTGGCACGGAGCATCCCCGACCCCCTTTCCCTTCACCCATCCGTTTTTATGTGCTTTCCCGCTAGCTTACAGCCCCAATCTAACATTACCAGTGCAACAAAAATGCTGAGCACCATTGGAGCTATGCAGTCGTACAGTTTTGAGCCAGATACCGGCTTGGAAACCGAAAACAAAGATGTACATGGATCCTTTAGTCTCCAAGTGGATACAGGGAGATTGTGGCTTCTACATCACAAATACAATCTTTTTCAATCAAAATATTTTCATCTGCCCCCAATTCACAACACTTTAAATGAAGAAGTGCTCATAAAATGCAATTCTAAGCTTACGTTTTCTTTATATATATCCTTCATCGTGACAAAAATGCTACTAGAACGTGTGATAAACACCATTTTCATTGAAGGGGGTCTTTAAACTCCACCCTCATTTTCATCATAAAAGAAATCAAGCAAAAGAATCTAATCGAAGTTCTAAAAAATAGTTCATGTGTCTTTAAAGACATCAAAAATAATTGGAAAAATAAGGTGGAAATTTTAACAAAAAGACATAAAAGCAAAAAGCAAAGTACAGCAAAAATGCTAACTAAACCATGTGTGGATTGTTTGCACACGTCTTTTTTATACCTGATTCTTCAAGACATTTTTTTCTCCGTTTATGGATCTTCCACAGGCACATTTTAACTCAACCTTATTGGTTTACAATCCAGGAAAAAAAATCATTTGCATGATAAAAAGTCATAAAGAGCTTTTTCTTTCTGCCCCATTTGATTCCCTTGCAAAAGATAAGAAGAATTTGCACATCGACCTACAACCACAGGAGTCTGAATGTAACAGACAGCTGCTCACTTTCTGCTCAGCTGTGGTGATAAATTCATGTGCAGTGTTGCCAGATAGTCTCAATTAGGTAGATCCGTATAAGCAAGTTTGTTTGTCTGTTCAGTTGTCTTCTGTTAAATTTAAAGCTTGAGTGGATTTTGTTACTTTGACCTCTTTTAAGAGCCCATTTTTTTTCCATCTACATGTTTTGAAGAATAAATTTAAATATTCTTGATGTGACTTTTTCGCTGTTCTTACCTTATACTGATCAGTCCATCACAGACTACGTACACACCGGGCATTAACACATGGTGTTCACACTGGGCAAGCAGGGAGGGGCTTCTTCTCTTTTTTGTTTTGTTTACCAACGAATGTCCGCCATATACCATTGGAAGAGACTTGGTGGGAAATGTGAAAAGCGGTGCAAATGTCGCAATTTGGGCACAAAACGTTAACATTTCGGTTCCTTGCTGGCGTCCTTTCAATGGCGGATATGGATTACCATCATCTTATTTTATTCTGTATTTGAAAAAAAAAAAGCAGACGTCGTCCGGCTGGTCTGGGTTCAATAGTTAAATCCATACGTCACCACCAAATCTGAGTCCCTGATTGGTCAGTTTGACCTGGTTCATCGCTTGTCCAATGGCCGAAATGGTCGTAAAAACCTGCGACACTACTTGCGAACTCGAGTTTGTAAGCGGAATCCCGAAACGTGTGTTTCCTTAGACTTTTGTTGGAAGTGGTGGCTTGACCAGGCGTCGCCACGGGCGGTGTGAACGTGGCTCTATTTCAACCGTTTCTCTCAATTTTCTGCAAAAAACAAAAAAAACAAACGTGATTGTTCGAAGATCAGGGCTCTGGGATCAACTGGTGACCCGTCCAGGGTGTACCCGGCCTTCGCCTAACAGTAGCTAGGATAGGCTCCAGTAACCCCGTGATGCCCCCCCCCCCCCCAAATAATAGTGAGCTACTTTGACAGATAAAATAATGAATGGTCTGGGCTTTTTCCACATCGTGATGTTCAAAAAACCCCTTCCTGCTTCATCTACAACAAAAACACGTCCCTATAATGAGAGTGCACCATAGAGCTCCTTTCATGGAGGATAAATGCAGGATAAAGGTCAAGCTGAAGGTATCGCAGAAGCAGCTTCCATTGAGTCTACTCTATGGCTTGTCAGAGTCGTGGATGAGGCCACAGATAAGGTGATAACATTCACTCATTTAGAGCTGCTGCAACCATCTATGCAGCCATTTGAATATATGGAAAGGACTCCATCATGGGAGATTATAGTCCTTGTAGCACAGATGAGCCAGAAAGGAAATGTTAGGTGTGATCGAGCTGAGAAGGACTTGCAGGTAGAGCAGTGTGGCTGAGAGCAACTAAACTGCAGCGATGGAACCTGGATCTGTAAGCGTAATCTTGCTTCTCACCGTCCTGAGCTGTGTGGTCCTGCAGGGCGTCCAGGCAGGCGTCGTGGGGGATTTCAACCATGTGGAGCGCTGCAAAGACTCTCTGTTCATGGGCACCCCGCCGCGAGGCTACTTCACCAAAGCCTTCAAGAAGATCTGCCAGAGGTACGAGGATCAACCGCGCTACGTCACTCTGTACGACACACGCCGGCACATCCCCGTCTACTCTGCCTATGTGTTCAAGAAGACAGACGGGGAAAAGAAGGTGGACTTTCCGTGGATGTTTGAACCTCAGGTGGGTTTGGGCTCGATCAAAAAATAATTTGGGTAGGAAAATTGCACAGTTTCCTTGAACCCAACAGGAAAATGCAGCACATTTCATCAAACACAACAGGTACTAAAAACAAAGAACAACCGAAAAGTCTATGGTTGTGTCCCACACGACTCCCCAGTTACAGCACCATGTAAGGCGTTAGCCAATTTCTCCAGGTTTCCGAATCTACAATTCCAAAATCCAGTGACCTGTATATTTCCCAGAAGTCTTTCTGAAAAACCAGTGTGCACCTACGCTCACTAGATCAGCAAATATAGACCACAATGCATTGTGTGTGAACGATTCGTCCTTTAAAAAAAACCCAACATATTTTATGCTGTTGTTAAAAAGGGGAATTACAATCCAGAGCGCCTTATTTATGGATTCGTTCTTGTTGTGTTAACTGATGTTGAAGCGACTTTAAGGGTAACACAAAAATGTCAGTCGCTTTTTTTTACAAGTTACAAACTAAGTTGGGAGTCATTGATACTGTGGACATGCTAACACGAGCAACAGGGTCACACTGTTTGTTTTTTGCGTGTAATCAACAAGGTTGGGAGTTAGCGTGGTCACAGTTATGTCAGTCTTAACGGTATCATTAGCTGCGTTTCCATTGTTTATGAAATTGCGCAAATTGGATTTGACAATTTTGAAAAAAACTTGCATTTATCGAAAAAATGTTTTTGTGCTAGGAGGAGGCGGTTTTTGAATCGATACTGACACATTTCACAAAACTTCAATGAAAACACTTTTTTTTAGAATTAAAGTCACATGTCCAACAACCGGATGACGATGCGCTTCTTGGTAGGAACTGCCTGTCTTGGTCGCTGCACGGCGGGCGCCACATGAGGTCCCACAGAGTCACAGAGCTCATCAAAAGTTGAGTGTGTCATACGGAATTGTTAGATACACAGCACCTCTGCAAAATCACCAACAACCATTTCCCATAATCCCTTCATCCGTAGCCACTCCCACATGTAAGGAGCTCGCTGCTCCATGGCCGGAATAAAACGCCGAAGTCTCTCTTGATAGATGATGATGAGCGCTAGTGCCGTGGCAGAAATTTGAAAGTATCTGCTGTCAATCAAAGTGTTGTGTACATCCGTAACCGTATTTTTGAATGACTTATCATGTGAGCTGGTTTTTATTTGCATGGAAACAGTGTAATTGCAAAATTGAGTTTTTTTAGAATTTCAATAAAGTTTTGCACATTTGCGTCACGGAAACGTAGCAAATCTGTTTTATTACGTCTTTCAAACAACGTTGGGAGTTACAGGTATCGTGTATTTGCTGACGCTTCTAACATGGCCAATGTGTACGAAATGAAAGTGAAATCCATTTTCGATAAATAAATATCAAAATCAAAATGTATCTTCAAAGACTTTCATTTTTCTTGCCGTACAAGAAAAAAACAGTTAAGTCCGTTTCACGCATCGGGCCAGTCAATCTGGCGTAACACGTGTCTGTTGCGTCCAGTTCTAGACTCAGCTTCTATATCACCCCTAAAAGTCGGTTTACTTCTGGCTCCAACCAAAATGAATTCAATTCAGTGGCCGTTTTTTCACGAAACACGTTGGAACCAGACATCGTCAAATACTAGTAATTGGTTCCAGTCAGTCTGAGTTGACGTTTCTATGGCAACCACTCCCCCCAAGCAGTAGTAAAGTTGTTGGAAGTCCACACCCCTACCACTGGAAAACAGACCACGCAAAATCTGTCAAAGATTGGACGTAAGGACAAGCAGGCTCCACCTACTTTTTTTTCGAGGCATCTGATAGGTCAATTTTTTAACTTGATTAACTCGAACTACAGGAAAAATATCATAAATAAAATGGGGTTATCAAGAACCTAAGAATGGTTATTCTGACCAATAGAATGACAGTAATGGGATATTGACTTTTTGGAGCCAGCAGGTACTTCCTGTTTGGGACACCAGTGGGGAGGGGTCACTCAGTCCAATTTTCTTACAAAGTCAGTGGGTGATAGCTTGTCTAAAACGAGATATGTAGCTATAAAAAAGTGTCTCTTATATGAAAATGGAACTGTTATCCTGTCCACAGTTGGCTTCGGACCAGAGCAGCAGCAACATGGAGCCCTTCCCTCAGTCTTCAGGAATGCACATGAACTTTGAGGATACTCAAGCGGTTCTGGAAGACTACGCTGACGTCGTTCAGTACGAGCGCGGCCAACTGAACCCAGACGAACACCAGGCGGACCCTCTGGACAAAGCCTCCACCTACACCCTAACCAACGTGGTACCCCAGATCCGGGAGTTCAACCTGGGTCCCTGGGCCGAACACAAGGACCTCATACGAAGGCGCCTTAACAACTACTGCCGCGGCAAAGCCTTCGTGGTAACCGGAGTCACCACGTCGGGTCACACCATCCGCCGTAACAACCAGGAGCGTGTGGCCGTTCCCGAGTACACGTGGTCGGCCTACTGCTGCACAGAATTCGACCAGAACGCGCCCTACTTTGTGCGCTACAAGTTCCCCGTGTTCGGGGCTTACGGGCTCAACGATCGGGTCAACAACCACATGGTTGAGGTTCCTCTCAAGAACCTGGAGAAGTTCCTCAGAGGCAGGATGAATGTGGACAAGAACTTCCAGATCTTTTACAACGACTGCGCCTCAGAAACCTGAGCTTAATCGTCTGCTATCCTTCCGAGTCAGCGTGGGTCGGTACGGCCCAAAGCTACACTAGAACCTTCCATATGTGTCAAAATTGAACGGAAATTGAAAGGAAATTGTGGATATTTCAGGATTGATTGTTCTCTTAATCTTATAATAAAGTTTAATCTTTACAAATATCTGAAATCCCCAACCTGTATTTTGACTAAATAAAAATCAAAATAATGAGTGATGACAGTAGTTTCTGAGAAAATTGAAGCTACATCAGTGGTTCTTCAATTTTTACAAGTATGAATGCATTAACACCCAAAGAGGACTGGAATTTAAGAAAACCCAAACAAAACAAAGAGAAAACAATTTTGTAAAACTCAATTAATAAAACTTTACATGTAAAAAAAAAAAGTTTTAACTTGTAATAGCATCAAGCCCCCTCTAGGGGGAACTGAATTACAGTTGTTGGAAAATCACTTTCACTTTTATTAAAATAAAAGCTTATGGTCAGAATTTAAGAACAACCTTAAACATTTAGGTGAGTGGTACCAGCCTGCAGGGGGGAAAAAACATTGTTTCCATATTTTTTTTACTTTTCAAAGGAAGCTTTATTTTGAAAAACTACTGGATTCTCCTTGAAACATCCCACTCATTTTGAGCTGATTTAGTTGCTCAAACAATGTGTTGAAAATACATCCACTACTTGCTCAAAAACCAATTCTGATCATCTTTTGATCTATTCTACAAGCATTCTCTGCTATTATTTAATAGTGTTTATGACATCTTTAGCCAAAACTACGGAGCCCTGGACATGACGTAAAAAATTGTTGCTTTAATTGTTGTCTATTTATTTTATTGTGTATTAGTATGTTTCATTCTTGCTCCCTCATTAATGTGTCCCGAGAAATAACACCAATTTGCACCCATAAAATGCTGACTTGTGGTGACAAAATGCTAGTTTGCGCCAACAAAATAGTAATTTGTGGTCACAAAGTTCTATTTTGTGGCTACAATGTCTAATTTGGGCACACAAAACACTAATTCAGTGCCACAAATTATTGATTTCTTGTGTTTTTTTTAATGTCACATGCAGGGCTCCATAAGATAAAAAAAAAAATTAAAACGAAAGACATAGTTTCTGCATAGCTGCAGTAGTTTATTAGAAAAACAGCAACACCGCCCCTCTTCCCCTCCCCATAGCTGAGAGTTCTTGGTTTGCACGCTCTCTTGCAAGCTCACACTTAACCTCAGGGTGCATCCAAAAATGGCGAGCAATATTGGAGCTATCCAGTCGTACACCTCAGACGAGGAAAACAAAGTTGTACGTGGATCTGGTCGTCTACAGGTCGAGCGCTTGTGGCTCGCCCAGCGTATCTGTGATGTCACAGCTTCAATTGCCATTTCTTTTAATATACTTCTTGTTCACCAAATTTTTAGAAAAAACTATTTTGAGCTTAATTATCTGTATAAATGTCCACCACTATCAGAAAAATGCCGAACATGTAATAGCACAAAGCCACCTCTAGAGGGCCCTGACTCACAGTTGTTGGGAAAAATCCTTTCAAATTGAAGCACAGAGTCAGAATTCAAACACAAACTCATTCAAATCCATTTTTAACTGACAGGCCGGTTTTTTATGGCGTCTTTTTTGGCGTTTGTGGCATACACAGATTATAGAAGGAGGTCTGGTCTAAAGACGACACTCGCTTCCAGGACACCCACCCTCTCCCCTGAAACTCCTCCTTCTCCAGGTGACCCCCATAATAGTGGGGGTCCAGGACCAGAAGGTGGCTCCCGCCCGCCCCGGTGCACACCCCCAAAATTCCCTTGGAGGAGTTGTCCCTGTCGCCCCCCATCATTACAGGAGACCCGTGCTCCTGGAAGTGCCGATGGAGCTCCTGGACTGCGATGCTCTCCAGCTCCGCTCCACCGCGGATGTGGACCAGCTTACAGGGGACCTCATAGAGGAGATCCAGAACCAGGGAGCCCTCAAAGGTTCCGATCCACTCCCTGGAGCCGGCAAAGGAGCCGGGCTTGTCCCTCACGGTCACCAGGGCTTGCTGGATCTCTGGCAGACTCGGGACAGCTGTGCGTTCTGCGCCGCAGCGGTTGCAGCAGATCCAGGAGGACATGGTCTGGACGGTTCGATACCCACACCCCCATCCCCGGTCATCCTGTCCATCACAGCCATAATGGAAGTAAACGTAGTCCCCTCTGATCATGGAGCATCTAGCCGGTTCTTTAAGGGGCTGGGGAAGACCTTCATGTACGTTCTTCATCAAGGTTCTCCTGATGTTCCCCTGCTCTAGTCCTTTCCCATCCCAGTCGATCCTCGCCTCAGACATTCGGTGATTAATTTTAATCAAACACGTGTTTAGCTTTCAGTAGTGTTTTCTAAATATTATTGTATTTTGAGCAAAAACTACTTAGAAACACCAAACAGCTGTTCGTCAAACCGGGAGAGCTCTTGTGTAACAGTAATATCTGTCCCGACTGCAACAAAAGAAACGTTCCGCTTTCTACACTGCTTATTCGCCTTGGTGCGTTCAGTTACACTCCGTTGTAAACAATTAGCTCTGTCAATATCTGTCTTTTTTTTCCATTTTGTGCAACAAGTACTTTATGAAAATGTAAAATCAGTCCTGACTACAACAGAAAAAGTACAGTCCCCCCCCCCGATCTGCACTCATTCATTTTGAGACATTCAGGGAAACTCATTGTCCAAACTCTACGTCTGAAAATTATCATTATTACTACTCCAAAAAACGCCAAACAGCTCTTAAAACCGACCGAATAGTTTTAAAACAATGTGTGTGCGTGTTTGTTTTTTACTTTAAGCAAAAACTACTTTTAAAACGCCAAAAAAAGTTTCTCGTCATGCCGAGTTCGAGAAAAAAAAGTTCCTCTTGATGCGTTCAGGGACACTCAGGATAAATATTTACGAGTGTCAAATTATGTTATTTTACTTTAAACGTTACCTTTGAATGTAATTTTTATTGAAATTTACACATAAAAGTAGATGATGCAAAAATATTATTTGAGAATTAACCATTACACATTAAGTTCAAGTATTTGTTTATTTTAATAATACAGATTTACAGAGTTTTCTATGCGTCTTCGAAGGGATCCTACCAGCCGGACAGAAATAACGCTAATTAGCGGCTATTATTATGTTGTCAAGTTCCCCTCCTTTTCCCACAATGTCCAAAATATTAAAATATCCTAAAATGAGGAAATTCGTCGCAGTTTTATTGTTCTTCTGTTGCGCATCACAGGAGCACACGTTAGCAAAGCCGGAGAACGAGGAGCTTAAAATACAATGTGAAGAAAACAAGATGAGAATAACCGTTCAGAGGGAGTTCTTCCGGAAAACAAACACCCCGTTCAGTCCGGAGCTCATTCGGCTCGGATGGAACTCGACCTGTGGACCCGAGAGGCCCGGAACCGACACCGAGATGATGGTTCTGTCTGCGGGGCTGCAGGATTGCGGAACCGAGTCCAGGGTGAGAAAAGTTAGGTCAAAACCTGAGTGAGATTTATAATTACTTTTTACAAAAAACTTTCTATTGTAGGTTACAAAAAATAAAATTATGTTTTAGTCATAGTCATTTTATTTTGAAATGTTCAGATAAGGCAAATTAGAAGGTCTGTAAACGTCAACTCCCACAATGCACCATATGGCAGTTCAGGCGATTAAAAAACGATTATGTTCGAGAGTTTACAGCTGTAGAAGAAACTTTTATTAAAACTCAAAACGGAAAAAACGTAACTATTAGTTAGAAGTTAGAAGAAAGTTTTTTCCTCTAGCGATTTGGGGAGAATTCCGTTTCCGGTCGAGGACTTCCGGTTGTGGATGTTCAGGTCTGCAGCTAGGTCCTCTAAATTTGTTTGATAAATTCCTGCCATTTCATAACAAAAGTTGTATCATTTTCAATCATTTTTAAGTTCTAAAGTGTTTTTGTAAATAATTCTTTTAACTCCAGTAAATATAAACTTATTGGTTTAAAAAGTCTTAAAGATTTTACTGAATCTCCTACTTTTAATAAGTGTATCTACTTATTAATGAAAATCAATAGTATTTGGTCTAACTTAAAAAACTGTGACCTATTTATTCAGAAATAAACACTATTAAACTACAGTGAGTTTTATCAATGACTTTCGGGATAATTTAATGACTTTTCAGTTGTTTTTAGTTATAAAATCCCATTTAAATGTATTACAATTAGACCTAAAGTGAGGCAGTAAACCTAAAGTTTTTTCTATAAACCTAAAACGTTTTAATTTACTATGAAGAGGTTAGTACACTTACACTACACATTGTCTATAGTATACTTTCTATGCTTATACTCAAGGATACTTGATAAAATAAACTTCAATGCTACTTTTTACAGCAAATGTATTTATAAGTTAAACACAATTTAAAGTATGGCAAATAAAAAGAAACTCAAAAAAATGTGCCCCAAGAAAGAAGATGTACTGATAAAATATATATAAATGTTTAAAAAGGTTTAATTAAACCAAATTAAATATGAAAAACTTTAAATAAACTAAATAAGGACAAAGTAAAACCTTACTGAGATTAAAATCTTTCTCCTTTGTTTTACCATTTTGTATATTTTGTATTCAATTGTTTGGAGACTAAATGAATGAACAGATCTGAAGTAAAACGTGAAATGATTACTGGTTTTTGATTACATAAAAATATGACGTTTTTTATTGGCCTGCAGGTTGACGGGGATTGGCTCTTGTACTCCAATCAGCTGCTGCTCTTCCCGGCTATCCTTCCCACCGCCACCGGCAGCGTGATCGTCCGCGGCGTGACCACAGTCATACCTGTTGAGTGCTACTATGAAAGGTGAGGCTAGACTATAAAAAAGTGTTTTTTTTTTGTGTGTATAATTTATGTTTTCCGGTTGAGATCAGGAAGCAGAAAGTTATAGGAGAGCCACTGATGCCGACCTGGATACCGATGACGTCCAGCATCCGCGGCTTCGGCCTCCTGCGCTTCTCCCTTCGTATCATGGCGGGTGAATTCATCCTGTTCAGCCCCGACTTTAAAACAACAACAACAACAACAACAACAAAAACGTCTCACCTGTCGGTTTTGCTGTGCTCCTCCTGCACAGATGACTGCGCCTCCGCGCGCAGCTCCTCCGTGTTCCAGCAGGGGGAAGCGGTGTTTTTGGAGGCCGCTGTGGATTCGGCGCTGCACCCCCCCCTCACTCTGTATGTGGACCACTGCGCCGCCACCGTGCAGCCTGACCCCCTGTCCGAGCTGAGATACAGCTTCATAACCAAACACGGGTCAGATGACACGACAGGAGCTGGAGATGAGATCCGTGATGTTTCTTCGTCCCTAAATTCCTCCTGTTGCAGATGTCTAATGGACAGTGTCCTGCCAGGATCTTCATCCAGATTCCTGCCCAGGCAGCGGGATGACCGGCTGTGCTTCAGCGTCCAGGCTTTCCGCTTCAGAAAGACACCTGTGGACCAGGTACTGAAAAGACTTTTAGCATGGCGGGTATGGATTTAAGGACCGCAGTCTGATGAAAACGGTGTTCTAACAAGTAACTGAGGCATTTCTCTGATCTCAAAATTAAGATTTCAATTGCATTTCCGAGTATTTTTTTATTGAAATACTCGGGAATCAGGAGCAGACAAAAAAAAAAAAGGGGGCGCATTTCTAATTTCTAATGAACTCCTGCTGCTCTGCAGATGCTAGAAAATGACACAGGTTTTTAAAATGTTGGCTAAAAACGGTGCAGTCATCACTAACAGACCACTGGAAACGCTTTCAAAGGGATCGGAACGTGACTTCAGGTCCCGGTTAAAGAGCCGTCTCTGATTTCCTCTCAGATGTTCATCAGCTGCCACCTCAAAGCCGCCCCCAAGCGGAGCCACCACAGCCACCTGGACAAAGCCTGTTTCTTCCACAGAGCCACCTTCAGGTTTCAGCTTTCAGCTCTTTGTTTTCCTTTATTGTTTTACGGAGGCGCAGGTTTGTCAGGGGGGTTTCTGTCCTTCAGCTGGCGAGCCACCGACGGGAACGGCGCCGTGTGCGAATGCTGCGACTCGGACTGCCTGAGTCTGGAGAAAGAGGAGAACCGCGGAGACTCCACGTCGTTGCAGACAGGTTTGAATCCCACTCATTTAGGAAAGCCTTTGTCCCGTGCACCCGGGCCCTTATGAGGACAGCTGCATCCTGGGGGGAGCGCAGGCGCCGTAGATCACTGTACTGAGTGACCCACGACCTTGATATTTCCTGAAGGTCACCTGCATGCCCCGAACAGATCTGACCATCTGTCCTGCAAACATCGGCCCGGACAGGCAGCCGGGACTCGGGCTCCTTTCAGGTGTTCTGCTGACAGTAAGCTAGCTCATGATCTGGTTAACAGGTGGGAGGTTTGAGGCCGACAGGACCGTTGGACCGCTGCACACTTTGGAGCGCTCTCATTGGACGGGCCGGCTGTCAGTCAATCAGTGAAGAGCTGCCCCCACAGCTTCAGACGGTAAGCAGCCTTTTTTTATTTTTTTACGAGGACTCCAAACCAGCGACTGTTTATGAAAACTGGAGCGAGCTACAACCAAATAAGGTCAATTTAGGCGCCATTTTCACGCAATCCAGACGCCACCATGTTGGAACCAGATGACGTCGCTGAGCAGCGATTGGTCCAAGTGAAGCCACGCTCACAGCGGGCTGTAAAAGCACGTACGTGCGCGTTCTGCATTCAAAACTCCTGCGTTCACGCATAGCTACACAAGTTTGTTCGTCTTTTTTGGGGATATAAGGACAATAGGAATTGAGACCAGTTGACCAATCAGGGACTCCGATTTGATAGTCCAGCTGTCACATACAGCGAATGCTTAGAAGTGTTTGTTCAAACATATCCAGGCCGTTACGATGACAGGAGTTTCACATGCGATGTGGAGAACTCTGGAGCATCTGCACGAGGCAAACGTGGCAGAATCTGTCATGTCTGGATGGAAAACAGCGACAGTTTCCCTCTGCTGTGACTTTGAGCAGGTTCCTCCATCTGGACCGAGGAGGTCGTTGGTCGCGTCGGGCAGAGGAGCGAGCAGACCAGGACTTTCCAGAGAGAAGAACCACAATGGATGAACAGAGAAGAATGTGTGTGTGTGTGTGTGTGCTGCAGGAAGACTTGTGCGGTCCTGGGACAGCAAATGTGACGGAGCAGAGGGGAATCCTGCTTTCGGTTTTGGTTTTGCACACAAATAAATTCCGGGATTGATTTAATTGGAAAATAAATAAAATGATTAATTTTTTTTCTCAAACAGGCGGGTGGGAGCCTGAGCTCCATTTCTGTGAATGGATGAGTAATGTTTCGATGACATAATGTGCGTTTGTGAGTCGGCTTTCTGTCAATATTTGCTCAGAAACTAAAACAATGAAATCCGGTTGTTGCTCTGGGACGTGCGGCCTTTCGTCCCGTCTCTCTGCAGGTTTTGACGAAGGCGCACGAACGTGCAGGAAGGCGTTGGGGAAAGACGCTGCAGCCAGGTTCATGTCAGCGTCTCGGGGGGGAAACACACTGGTCAAAGAGTTTCTGCGTAGGATAAACTTTTCAGGCGACTTTTGTTTTTAAAACTAAAAGATGAAGTTTGACTCTGAGGCGTCCAGTTTACCTGGAGACGTTTGTTTGGTCCAGAAAAAGTTCTTCTCAGGAAACTCTGTCTTCAGGTTGATGGACGTTTGTGGAGAAAAACCAAATATTTCTTCCAGAAATGATCATTTTAAGTCTAAGTGTTGTTTTTTCTGTATTAAAACCTTTTTGCTTATAAGACTTAAATTATTCTATTAATAAATTCTTTATTTTTTATAAATGAAGAGCTGTGCACAGAGCACCTTGATTTATTGTACCAGTGAAAATGCCGATAGTCTATTGTAGTCTAATTTATTATATTCTATTGTTTTCCAATCCATCCTTTTCATTTTTCTATTCTCTTCAATTCTACAATTTCCTTTTGTTTTTACCATTTTATTCTTTTGTAATCTGTCATTTTCTCTTTTATTCTAATTTATTCTCTCATTTTCCAATAAATTCATTTTCTATTTATTCTTTTCGCCTTTTTTCTATTCAACAATTTTCTTTTTACTGTTTTAGTAATTTCTAATATTGTTTTCAATTTTTTTCTAACCTTTTTTATTCTAATTAATTCTCTGGTTTTCCAATCTATTCTTATTCTATTTTTTTATCGTCTTTTATCATTTTCTTTTTTATTTTTACTATTCTTTTCTATAATTTTTTTAACTCTTTTCTATTACATCCTTTCTTTATTTAATTTTTATATTCCTTTCTGTACTTTTTAACTTCATC
The DNA here is from genome assembly GCA_037389245.1 of Oryzias sinensis. Classification (NCBI taxonomy): domain Eukaryota; kingdom Metazoa; phylum Chordata; class Actinopteri; order Beloniformes; family Adrianichthyidae; genus Oryzias; species Oryzias sinensis. The sequence goes on along the minus strand of CM074505.1, from coordinate 4,331,776 downwards.
CTTTTCGGTCCAACCCCTTTTTTCTATCTTTCTTTTCTTTTTATATTCTATTCTATTCTATTCTATTCTATTCCAAACAGACAAGCCATTCAGACTCTAAGAATGAACGACTCTTCAGCAGCAAAAGGCTTCAAGCTCTGACACACTTTGACCAGTTCAGTCTGACTGGAGTCCTACAAAATAAAAGCCTTTTATTTAAAGTCATTTATGTGTTTTACTCATTTTTAATAAAGTCTCATCTTGTTGAGGTCTGACATCCACATGTAAAGTTTTGGAGAAGGTTTCAGAAAGGCCCAAATGAAGAGTTTTGTGTCATTTAACAAGCAGTTTCTGTGAATTCTAGACTTTTCTCTATTCTACCATTTTTGCACATTTAAATCCAAATTTCTGTCGTCCATTTCCTGCCAAACGGAGCTTGTGTTTTTTTTTGGTGGTTTTATACACATATTGTGTTTCACATCTAATGTTTGATGCTCACAAAACATAAACATAAATGTAAAGACCCATTTAGAGTTTATTTTGTCCAATAGTTAAACTGGTTTTACAGCATGGAACATTAAAATCAGGACAATAACAAGAACTTCTTCACGCCACTGATCAGGTCCTCCGCAGTGACGTTAGGTGAAGTCTGTTCTATAGTTATATTTAACCCTTGTGCTATCCTAGGCACTTTGACATTGGGAGTTGGGTCATCTAGACCCACTAGAACCTTTTTTCTTCAATGATTTGTGATCTTCACTGGTGTCCATGGATTACATGAAATCTTTCCACCTTTATCCACCTTTGTCATGGTAGGGAGAACACGTCAATGTAAGGGTGGGGTCATCTAAGATAGCACAAAGGTTAAAAAATAATCTGTAGTTTAAAAATTAAAGACCTATAAGAATCTGTAACAATGACATCATTTTCACTAATAAGACATGAGGAGGAGGTGGTGAGATGGTCACAGGGTCAAGATAAGGTCAAGTTTGTCCCCAACTGAATGTTTAAGACAGGGTTAGCGTATCTAAATGTGACATATACATCGCAAATATAAAGATTGTAGCCCTTAAGGCTGATTTCCATCTTTAAACAGACTGATGGTCACTAGAATGTGATGATAAAAGCTAAACTATAAAAACCGCCTCATGCCGTATGTCGCTAATTTTACAATGTACCATTTAATCCAGGACTCCACTTAATTTACTATCACTTTGAAAAAAAAAACATTGAGTAAAAACTTGTAAATTGTAAATGGGTGGTCTTCAGGTCAGGCTGAGGGAGCTTTAAGGGAACATTGTCTGCAATGATTCAATGTAAATACATTGTAAATAAATGTGGGTTTCATCACATACAGAAAGGTTTAGCCTTTTCCAGTGGTGGCGTAGTACGCGGACGTGGCTGCGAACAGGAAATACCTGGAAGGGCGGCCAAAAGAGGGGGCGGATTATGAAGTAGAACTAACAAAGTGTTGAGGGGCCGGGTTTGATAAGAGGTGTGAAGCTGACAGAAAAAGACACAGACGGCGTGAGAGGTTAGCCGGCACGTGGGAGAGGGGTGCACGTGCAGAAGTGAAGGTACATTCAAAATGTTTTTAAATCCAGATATATGGACTGTCTTCCATCTCAAAAGTCCTTCCACACAGGTTCTGTCACAAACATCTTTTTCAAACTCCAATTTTTTTGTCTGCTCCTGATTCACAACAATTTGCACAAATAAACACTCTGAAATGCAATTTTTAGCCAATTTTCCTTAATATTTTTCCTCCATCATCAGATAAATGCCATGAAAACATGTTAAAAACACTAAATGCACAATTTTCATCAGAGAGGGTCTTAACCCTTATGCTATCCTATGGGGTCAAGATGACCATTGACGTGTTCTTCCTACCACGACAAAGGTGGAGAGAATTTCATGTAATTCATGGACACCAGTGAAGATCACAAATCATTGAAGAACAAAGGTTCAGACCACTGTCTAGTGGGTCTAGATGACCCAACTCCCAATGTCAATGTGCCTAGGATAGCACAAGGGTTACAGGCATTCAAGGCTTGGAATGCAAGATTTGGAAAGTTTAAGATGTAAATTACCGTGACATATTTGGATCGTTGGTCTGCAGTTTTCCTCCATCAAGACACATTACTTTCAGTTGGTTGTGATGGGCGGGGCCAGCCAATCAAACCTACACATCAGTTTGAAAAAAAGGGTTGTAAACATTCATAAAGGTCTTTCTACAGGAAGAAAAAATCATAAATATCTCCTTTTTCATCTTACCTTGGAGCATGGTGTTCCTGATGATGAGACCCCACAGGTGTCGTCAGCGTGCTAAATGAGTCCATGGCAGCACCGCTTATGCAATCTAAAAATAAAGCAGTTTATTTGTTGTTAAAGGTCATCGGCATAAAGTCTTTAAACCCACTGTGGAGCACGGTGGTAGAAGGTTGATGGTTTGGGCGTCTTTTGCTTGTATGTTTTCAAAGAACTCTTAATGTCATGATGTTCTGGAATCTGTCTGAAAACTAAAGCACAAATGCACGTCTGAGCAGAAGACCCTTAAACGCCACAAACCACGATGGGAGTGATGTAGATCTCGCAGTGGTCCCTCGCTGCATCGGCGTTCCTCTTTCGCAGTCACTGTTTTGCAGATTTTTTTGGTGGAATTTTGCATGCTTTTTTGTTTTTTGGCAGAGGATTGTCTTCTGCGTCCTGACTGGCTGTCGACCATTGTCAATCAATATCCTCTGTTATTAACTTTATGTTAAAAAGTATTACAAACGTAAAGTGTTACTAACATTGAGTGTAACCCAACTTTACGTCACAAAGTGTTACTTAGTAACATAATCACCAGGAGCAATCTGGGGTTCGGGGTCTTGCACAAGGGCACTTCCATGCGTGGGCCCCGCAGACCTGCAATCTTCAAAAAAAAGAGGTCGACAGCTCTTGCCTCTGCACCACGGCCGCCCCACGCTGGTTAAAATCCCAGCTAAGAGCTATTGGTGTGAAGTTGGCATGTATGAGTGGGTTTTCTCCGGTCACTCTGGCTTCCTCCCATAGTCTAAACTCTGTAACCCTTGTGCTATCCTTGGCACTTTAATGTTGGGAGTTGGGTCATCTAGACCCACTAGACAGTTCTCTGAACCTTTTTTCTTCAATGATTTGTGATCTTCACTGGTGTCCATGGATTACATGAAATCTTTCCACCTTTATCCACCTTTGTCATGGTAGGGAGAACACGTCAATGTAAGGGTGGGTCATAGGATAGCACAAGGGCTAAGCTGCCCTGAGGATTGCCTGTGAGTGTGGGCCTGTTGACAGACTGGCTACCCGTTCAGGGTGTACTCCGCCTTTATCCAACAGCAGAAGGGATAGGCTCCAGCAACCCTATGGCCCCATAAGGGATTCAGCCGATTCTGTGGTGGATGATGTCAAATTTTCTCCATAATATTTGGAAGGAAATTACCTTTTTTTTTAAATGAAAGAATTAGATAGAAATGTACCGATTCCACCAATAGGTCAAGACAAAGAATACAGAGTTTAGTGTTTCTCTTTCCATTCCTGATAACTGCTGCATTGTTGTGCTGTTTACTATCCAGGGATTCCATAAGGGTATTTTTAAAGCTCAGTGGCTGTCATTTCGTACAGTTTCTCGTAATAAATTGAATAGGACCGTGAGATCAACAATCGCTTCCGACCTCGTCGGTGGCTACTGTCTGAGCTCCCGTCTTGGCTCCTGTGTCGCTTTAATTCAGTCACCTCATTCTTTTATGTCAGCTTCCTGTCTTGTGTCGCGCCAGAGGAGGAGACCTAATTGGCCGAGAGCCCAAAAAACCTGGATAAGAAAGCAAGACGTATTAAAAAAAGAAAAGAAAAGGGGCCATAGATGTCCACTTTCACTGCCTCTGATGCATAATACAGCCCACCCAGCGTGTTGTTTGTCCAACCTGGTGGTCTTTGTTGGTTAACCCAGTGCACGAGGGTTCATCCCCGACTCCCATGATTCCCAGATTCGGTCGCTGCGTCCCATTCCACACCAGGAGCCACTGTGGCTGGACACCCCTGCCCCCGCACATCCCTCACCTCCCACCCCAATCCTTTTCTGTGATCGTGGAGCATGGCTCGCAGCACGTACCTTGTCTCCTTTCGCTCTCTCTCTCATGTTGGCTCAGACATAAGCAAACAGTGCTTTAAGCAAACAGTGCGACAAAGCCGCCAACAGGGTCTTCAGCTTTGCATTGCAGACAATGTTCCCTTAAAGCTCCCTCAGCCTGACCTGAAGACCACCCATCCTCCTCTCAGTTCTGTAGGTCTGTGCTTAAAAGTGGATCCTTAAGCACGTCTGCTACAGATTTACAAAACTCCCACGCCACGCAAACCCGAGCTATATTTGGCTTATCGGTTTCCAAATATACTTTTTAGGAATGCCACTCAACGTCACAATGCCGGCGTCTAGTAATAAATAATGCAAACATGCTTAAACTTCCTGGCAGATGAAGAAACGGGTGGTGGAGCCTCCTCTCCTGTGAGTCAAACAGGGAGGACTTCCCGGAAACCTCAATATACTTCCTTCCCTTTGGTTCCAAAGGGCCGGTCAGCGGTCAGAATGAGCACATGCAATATTTGCGTTCCTATAGGCTCTACAAAGATGAATACCTTTGGACTGAATTGATATAATATGAAAGATTTAATCAGAAGTATGTCCACGAGATCAGTTTTGATGGTATAATTCAGGGGTCTGCAACCTTTAACCTTTGGTTATTGATCCGCTAGAAAAAACATGTAACCCTTTTGCTATCCTAAGCACTTTAACGTTGGGAGTTGGGTCATCTAGACCCACTAGACAGTGCTCTGAACCTTTTTCTTCAATGATTTGTGATCTTCACTGGTGTCCATGGATTAAATGAAATCATTCCACCTTTATCCACCTTTGTCATGGTAGGGAGAACACGTCAATGTAAGGGTGGGGTCATCTAAGATAGCACAAGGGTTATTAATGGATATACAATTACACCTCATTAAAGTTTTTTGCGTAACATTAAGCTGAAGTTTTTAAGCAGCTTTCTGACCCCAACCCTTTAAAGGCGTGATATACGTCAGTGTTTCTTGCCATTGATGTCCATCAAGGGTTTCGGCCGACGGCTCTGTGCGTGAATTTGGTTTTGAGCTTTTCAGAATTTTTGGTTGGTTGAGAATCACGCAGTTATGTGTATTTTACATTTTACGTAAATCTTACGCAACTGTGCGGGATTTTTGCGAGATACAAACACAAATTTGTGGCTTTCCAAAATCATTCCACGTGTGTCTAACGGACCTTTCACGCATGTATCACCATTGTATGACTTTTATGATGCGTATACGGCGCACATATCACGTTCAAATTATAGCACAGTCTCTGCGTGGTTTATTTGTACCTTTTCGGTGGTTTTAATGTGGTTCATTCGCGATACATCTGTGAAAATTTCACGTAAAGACCACAACTTTTCCCACTTTTTCAACGTATATTGATGTAGGACCAATTTTCATCTGTGCTTTTTGTGCAAAATGTATGTGGTGGCTGTGTGACACGGCCTGAACAGTGGAGCTGTCACAGGCGAGAGCAAAAAAAATCTATACAAAAGAACCATGATTCCAGGGAATTTTGCTAAAAAAGCAGTGTTGTGTAACATGTATACAACACTTCACTAACAATTTTTCTTAGTAAAGTGTTACATTAGTAACGTCACAATAGTTAGTTGCTTTAGTCTTATTAATGGAAAGTGTTAACAAATTTACATTGGTAAGTGTGGAAGCGCTGCACGGTGGTTATTAACCTTTGTTTCATCTTGTGGGGTCCAGTTGACCCCACCCTTACTTTGACGTGTTCTCCCTACCATGACAAAGGTGGATAAAGGTGGAAAGATTTCATGTAATCCATGGACACCAGTAAAGATCACAAATCATTGAAGAAAAAGGTTCAGAGCACTGTCTAGTGGGTCTAGATGACCCAACTCCCAATGTTAAAGTGCCTCCAAGGCACGTTAATGTTGGGAGTGGGGTCATCTGGACCCCACAAGATAGCACAAGAGTTAAGGGACGGCGTGAAAAGGGGTATGTACTTTATGAATACGTTTGGATTGGTTTAACTAAAGAGTTAATTAGTAGTTTTTCCAAAAGGTCAGAGGTCAGAAACCTTCAACAGTAAAAGAGTCATTTGATCCAGTTATTCCTGATCAACCCTTATTTGGAGCCACAAAGTCTTATTTTACTCTATTGGAACATTTGATTCTGCTTTTTATTTACTTTTAGTGTAAATATGAATGATATTTCTTTTTTGGCATGACTAAAAACAGAACGTAAACATGAAGTCATTGGTTCACGATGCACTAGAAAAAGTACATAGAAAATATGCAGGTATCCTCAAGGGAACCGCAAAACACACCTGCAACTCCTCTCTATGACCGTTTACGGGACAGCCCAAAAAGCCACACCATATGGGTCAATCCCCGTATGGTTGCATGGGATAAGGCTTAAATTTAACTAATCTAAATTAACTAATCCTAATAAAGTAACCCTACCTTATAGAAAATAGTAAAATTTTACTTTCTTCAGCCAGAGAGCTACTCTGGAGGGGTGGAAGAGCCTGGAACCACAGGTTGCAGACTCCTGGTATAAACCTTTTTGAGAAGTTTGCAAGTTTTTAGAAAACGTTCTGAAGCTTATTCATTTTGGGGATGGATACCATTCACAACATAAATGTAAAAATACATTATATAATCTTTCAAATTGTATTGTTAATTGATGTAACTGCCTCCAGATCAAAAGATAAATACACTAAATGTTAGCAGCATTGAAAAAACTTTAGAGTATTAATGTTTACGTCTTTGTGCCTGATTTGTTTTGAATTAAATAAAAAGATATTCTTGAATGTTTTTTCCGTTCAAGATGATGCTAGGTGAAGTGGAGTTCTGGATTATATGGTACGTTCTAAATTAGTAGCAGACGGCATGAAGGGGTTACATTTCTGACAAACTGGGTTTGATAAAATTAAATCTCAGGAAACATCCCTGCAATCTAGTGAAAAAAATATTTCTTGAAAAGTCAATTGTCTGCCAAGAAACTGTTTGAAACTTGGGTTTTCGGGGGTCTGCCAGGCACGTCTGCAGTCTGCGATTACAAAAAAGAAAAGATCAATGAGAAAGTATGTTTATCCCAAAGCCCTCAGTGAAAACAAATCACTTTGATGGTGGCAGAAGTCTGGTTTTTATCCGTCTCTATCAGCAACATTCTTCCAAGACTCCAAGAGTCTACAGGGATGCGACCATGATTGAGACACCCTGATGGTACGATTAGCGTCCCTTTCAGCATCTTACATTTTGACATGTCCTGTTATGTTTTATGCGTTGATAAAACTCTCATCCGTTATCTGTTCTTCAAAAGCAGCTGAAAACAAATGAAACACAACAGAAACAGCAAACCTACATGCCGCCTCATGTCGGAGATTAGTTTGTATTTATGCTTTCACTCCAAACAGGACTGTACTTTCTCAAGTAGCACACCAATCAAAGATTTGTCATTATTGTCATGGATTTTGGACAGACTACATTCGTAATGGACAAAGGTGCTTGTTGCTGTTTATAAGAAGTGTGTTTCCACTGAGCTTTTCGGTCAGGACAAATTGATTTCTCAAAAAGTGATTGGCAGGTGTGATAATCTCATCTGAACTTAAAAAAATAAGTTAAATCTAGTCCACTGTTAGAAAACCATCTGTTCACTTGCAAGTGAACCCTGGTGTGGTGGTATGCGTTCTGTCCACTATGAAGGCGAAAGAAAAATCCAGCACATCAAAAATCAGGGGTGAACCATTTAAACTATATTCACACCGCCCTTGGCAACACATGATTAAGTGGCCATTTCCTACGAAAAGTCTATGTAAAGTCAAAAGTTTCTGCGATCATTTTCGAGCTGTATGTACAAACGGTGAGGCCCATTTTCAGTTAAACCAGGTCTAATTGACCAATCAGGGATAGCTTCCCTTGTAATCCTTGTGCTATCCTAGGCACTTTAACGTTGGGAGTTGGTTCATCTAGACCCACTAGACAGTGTGCTGAACCTTTTGTCTTCAATGATTTGTGAACCTCACTGGTGTCCATGGATTACATGAAATCTTTCCACCTTTATCCACCTTTGTCATGGCAGGGAGAACACGTCAATGGAAGGGTGGGGTCATCTAAGATAGCACAAGGGTTAAATCACGGAAGTGTCAACCATTTGTAAACTGATTTGGAAGGAGAAGTTAATAATTGCTGTTTGTGTCCGGCTAGAATTCTATGACACCAAGTCTTTCATATACTAAAATAAAGCCCTTTCCTGCTTGTCCAGTGTGAAAACCATGGGAAAAACCATGCAAATGTCTGGTGTGTACGTACCTTGACAGTTAGACGCACTGTGCAATTTAGCTATAGGAAAAATGAACAAATGTTAAAAAAAAATTTGTAGAAGAAATAGGTAGATGGGCTTATCGACATATAATAATGATCAGACTAGCGGCACTAGCCAGTGTTCCTTTCTGTGTTTTTTTAGTGGTAGTGTGAATTTAAGCAGAAATATTTGTTTCATCTGCATGATGTTTTATGGCAGTTTGGTCCACTCTCAACAGTGCAGTGTGAAAGTAAACTAAGCCAGATGGCCAGAGGTGTAGTGGTTAGCACTCTTGCCTCACAGCTAGAAGGTTCTGGTTCAAATCTCAGCTGGATTCGTTCTTTCTTGAGTTCTTCTCATGCATGCAAAGGTTTTCTCTGGGCTCTCCAGTTTCCTGTCAGTCCAAAAATATGCTTCATAGATTCATTGGTGATTCTAAATTGTCCCTACGTGTAAATATGAGCGGGATTGTGTAGTTCTGTAAACCCCAACAGTAACTGGGATAGGCCCCAGCAACATTCCTGAAAGGGATTCTTTCTTCAAAAGATGGATGTAATGCTTGGAAATGCTATTGTTTTCATTTAGTGTTTCCTTTGTTTTTGATAAAAAGCGATCATTTTAAACCCATAAGAAGGAAACAAAATAAAAGGATACTTTAAAGTGGCATCAAAAGTGAAGTTGGCCCAAAAAGTTTCATAAGCTTGAATAAAACTGTTATGTTAAGGCCATTAAAGAGCTAAAGAGGGAGCAGGTTACAGTAGGTTGTCCAGTGATACACTCAGGTCAGGATTCTTGTGAAGATACATGGCAGTGTGGACTTTTTTTGTCCACAGAGGTCTTTTAGAGTGAACCACAGAGAACTAAAAATGCTAAAATACATTTAGAAATAATCATTGTCATTCATCTTTAATGATCTTACTGATGGAAGGAGGATTTTGACATGGATCCATTCATCCTCTCCTTCATACAGATCAGTCGTCCTTCCCCCAAAACATGATATTTCCACCGCCATGCTTTACAGTGGTTATTGTGTCCTTGTGATGCAACTCAGGACTCGTACTTTCCAAACACGGCGAGTGGTATTTACACCAAATCAGTCCATCTTGGTCTCATCTGACCACCTCCCAGTCCTCCTTTGGATCATCCAGATAAGGGCTGGACAACTCCAGGCGACAAGGGTCCATGTGTCTGCATGTTTTCCTGATATCCATAATCCTACTCATTGCTGATCACCTGAATCAGGTGTGTCCAGGCAATTAGGTCATGGCAGTTTGGAAAACCAGCAGGGATGCAGCCTTCAATGCCCATCCCTGATCCAGATGGTCTCTGGAGAACTTTCAATCCTACTGGATGTGCTGGTTCAATCAGGGAGACCTTAGAGCTCTGCAGAATTTGAATCCTTGTTACCATGAAGTTGAAGTTGAAGCTGAGGTTGTTTCTTACCATGGTAATCTTTGTTACTGAGGTCCCAGCTGTCTTCAAGTGATTGACCAATTTTCCCGTGTCGTTCTAGACTGTTTCTTCAGAACATTTGTAATCCACCAGGTGAGATCTTCCAGGAGAAGATGGTCAGTGATTTCAGTTCCATTTTCTAATTATTATCGAACACTTGATCTGTTCTCTCCAGGCTGGTCGCTTATTGTAAATCGGTTCACCCCAGTCTTGTGCAGATCTACAGTCTTGTCCCTGGTGTCTTTGAAAGCTCTTTGGTCTTGGCCATAACGGAGAGGTTATAGTCTTGACTGTTTAATGGTGTGGGCAGGTGTCTTTTATACAGATAATCAGTTCAAACAGGTGACATTAACCCTTGTGCTATCTTGTGGGGTCCAGATGACCCCACCCTTACATTGATGTGCTATCCCTACCATGATAAAGGTGGAGAGATTTCATGTAATCCATGGACACCAGTGAAGATCACATATCAAGAAAAAAGGTTCAGCGCACTGTCTAGTGGGTCTAGATGACCTCACTTCCAATGTTAAAGTGCCTAGGATAGCACAAGGGATAACACAGGTAACCACTGGAGGATAAAAGGGGCTTCTTAAAGAAGAAGAAACTGGTCAGTGAGGGGCAGAATTCTTGATTCGTTGGAGCTAAATACTTCTCCTGCTCCATTATATCAATAGATTCTTTCAAAATCAAACAGAATTTCCTGATTCTATTTTTTTGCATTCTGTCTCACAGTTGACGTGTTTCAGTGATGAACATTACAGACCAAACTCATCTTTTTAAGGATAACAACTTAGAGAATCAGTGACTGATATACTTTTTTGTTTCTTTGACTGGAAAAATCGTAACGTCCACCTTCAAGCTCTAACTCTACACTGACGCATTTATATGTGGATTCTTAGTAAAATGCTTCTTGGCTTGAAAATTGCCTGTGCTGAAACTTGTTTAACTGCTTCTTTTCAGGTTTCAGGATAGGGTAACTGAAAGTGTTTTGTAAGGAAATGTAGCGGCCTTGTATGGTGTGGAGAACTCCCTCCAGACTGTCAGCTGCAGAGGGGAATCTTGTGAGGACATCTACTTGTCTTAAGAGCTCTATGACACGGCGACATGTGACGGCTGCTTTTGGATTCCTGGAAAATTCGGGCCTCTTCATGGGAAATACAGCAAGTTTAAGAGCGTAACCTGAACGAGAAGTCTCACTTAACTATTCAGGAAGCTGATGAGCCCACACCAGTTTGCTGAATGGAGCGCTGAATGGTCATTAAGCTGTTTGAGATGACCCAGGAAACCAAAACAAACTAAAACAAAGAACTAAAGGGGAAATCCACAACATGACATTTTGATGCCCAAGATCCCAAAGGTAGGCTGCTGTTATTTGTTTTGACGTAACCCTTATGCTATCCTAGGCACTTCAAAATTGAGAGTTGGGTCATCTAGACCCACTAGACAGTTCTCTGAACCTTTTTTCTTCAATGATTTGTGATCTTCACTGGTGTCCATGGATTACATGAAATCTTTCCACCTTCATCCACCTTTGTCATGGTAGGGAGAACATGTCAATGTGAGGGTGGGGTCATCTAAGATAGCACAAGGGTTAAAGTTGATTTGTGTCCATAATTAGAAATGTTAATCTTTGAGCTAATTCAAATCTGGATTAAAACTAGAATATGAGGAAAACTTGCAATGTGCGATGTTATTGATCAGTGTTGTGATGACGATGTGACTTGTGATGCATAAAGACAGCAAATCAATAAACAACGAATATAGAATTTCCATTTTACGGCAACAGTTTTATTTAAATGAAAGCCTTTATAACTTTAAATTAGACTACAAATGACCCATGTCCACATAGAAGGTGCGCGTCTGACACAGAAGGGGCTTCATTTGATTAATGGCAATGTCAATGTTGCGGCAAAAAGCCAGAGAAACGGCAAACAGGTCCGGGTTTCAAAATAATAACTTCCTTTGTTCTTTCAAAAAAAGTGTCAAATTTTATTTTATATTTAAGGGATGACGAAAGTCTAATTTTGAAAGTTCAAAAACGACATAATTTCTGACACAAAACAAGAATTTGACAAGGACTTGGTGAGGAAGAAGAGGGTATGGAGCCTTTTCGCTCACGTTTTGGATGAGCGAGGAGAGCGGTACGTACTATTCGACACAGGGGGCGGCAGGACAAACCACTCCCCCTGGAGCCAAGGGTGAGGGGGGATCGGCAGGAGACGCAACGGAGACAATGTAAACTAAAAGACAGTCGTGATACAGACTCCCCACACAACACAACGTAGACACACCGCAGACAGACCAGTGTCAACTTGAGGTAAGGCCTAAGGTAACCTTTTATGCTGACAAATGGTTACCGTAGACCTTACCCCGATTTTACATTGGTCTTTTACAGTGCATGAATTGCATAGGCTGATATGGCGATGACGATACATTTTCGATTTTTTTGTACAGGTCTAATTAAAATTGCTTGCTTTTCTGAAATGTTGTCCAACAGAAGGTTTTAAGTCCCGCTTATGGAACATATTTTCTTCAGAGCGGTAGAAGTTCATTAGAAGTTCATTAGAAGTTCGCCTGAGTTGTAGGCAAGCAACTCCGCCCCTTTTCCCCTCCACATTGCTGAGAGATCTTTTTTTTTTTAACACTTGCTAGCTTACAGCCCCTCACACCCCCCAACCTAAAATTACCAGTGCAACAAAAACAGCGAGAAATATCGGAGCTGTCTATCCGTACAGTTTTGATCCAGATGCCAGCTTGAAGGAGGAAAACAAAGACGTACATGGAGGATCTATTTGTCTGGAAGTGGATGCATCGGAATGGAGCGGAACAGGGTGCCAAAGTATTTTCGACATAATAACTTCAAGTGTCGTTTTTTTTCTTTCGTCTGCTCCTGATTCATAATCTAAATACTCTAATATGCAGTTTGGAATTTAATTTCTGTTAAAAAAAATGCCTTCCATCATCAGAAAATGCCACAAAATCATGTTAAAAAAACATTTTCTTTGAATTGGGTCTGTGAACACGTGAAGACTTTTTCTGTCTCTTCAAGCGAACAGGACGGTGTGTCGAACTTCAACAATAAAAATTTTTTCAGATGCTGTCTGTCATAAAAACTCAACATTTCTGTCTTTTTCTCACAACAATTGAGTGCCACACTTATGTTGTGTGAAGTGATGTAAATGTGGGTTTATTTGCTGTGATGAGGCCTCCTCAGAGCTGTCAGACAATGACTGGGAAGTGACTGGCCTTCATGGGGACACGATTCCGTTTTTCCTCTTAAGGTTATCACCTCCTTTTTGGACAGCCATGAAAGAGAAAACCCAAAAAAGGAGGGAGGGAGGAGGAGTAGTTCATGCTGTCATCAAAACAATGCAACTTTATTTTCAAAGTCATCAATTACAAAAAACAAAAACGCATCAGTTTGTAGAAACACCTACCGGATAAGTGCACAAAAGAGCTCGCTTTGCAATTAATGGCAGATAGACGCAGCGATTGGGCAAAGCGCGCGGAGCCAGTGAGGGGCAGGCGGACGCCGCCATGGAATTTCCCCGTGAGTTCAGGGCACGGCCTCGCGCTTTCTTGGGGGGGCAGCATGGGGAGGGGACGTAAAAAGGTGCGTGCACGCTCACGTTGTGAGGGGTGGGGGGAGGTAAATAAAAAAGGTTTAACAGAGCAAAGCTGGGATGTAGAGCCTGTTAGGTGAGTGCAGTGGCCGGCAGGAGGGAGCTTTACCTTTTATTTTTATTTTCTTTGGCAGTGGGCGCGCGGCTGCTGCTGCTGCTGCAGTTTGGACCTGTGGGATAGATATCTCTCTCTCTATATATAAAAAAATATATTTTCCTGACCGGTGCCTTTGAGCAAGACACCGGCGCGCAGGTTGAATCTTCTCACAATGGTTTTAAAAGATGCGGCTCCTTTACGCGAATGTTGCGGAAAACGGGCAGAGGTAAGCGCGTGCTCCTTCTTTTTTGGAGCTTTTAAAGCGCCTCGCGTTTGCAGACTTGGAGACACTTGTGTGGCGCGCGCGCCTGTGCAGAACAGTGTGTGATGATGCTGGAGCCGGGAGAACGTTAGTGCAAAACGTCTCCAAATGTTGGATTAGAGTCCCAGCGGGGCTCGTGCAGACAGATTGTGGAATTCCAGCGTGGACAGATCCACTGCAGCTCCAAGTACCTCCAGATCTGTGTCAACAGCAATTATCAGATAGTTACTGATTTTACTAGGAGAGACACGTGCACTGCAAAAAACAAACAAACAAACAAACAAACAAAAAAAACACCTAGGAAAGTTTGAATCTAAAGTTTATGATTTTGGAAAAATATTGATTAATTTTTCCAATTTTCCATCCAAAGGTGAACAAAAAAGAGAAAAAAATCAAAAGACTCAGGTGATCATATCTAAAATGATTTATCTATAGTTACTTGAGAAAAAATTAGGTTACATGTTCCCCCCGCCACAAAAAGCAGTCAAATTTCTTTTTGCATTTAATCTGATTTAAAGATCAAGACAATTTCCGTAGACCTATAGGAATACTTTGAGACTGTGGGTGACTTTAGAAGAGAATATACACTCACAGTCAATGACCTTACCAGGAAAAGTCTGGTTGGAATTTTAAATCAAACTTCAATCTTAATATAGATTAATAATCCAAACCCAGGGTTTTTCCAAATATCAGATTTCTAAAGTGCGTTCAAACTCATCCAATGTAATTATTGCAGTAATCTGATTACTCCCAGTGAACATGTAAAAAACCGTTTTTTTGGGGGGAGTTCTTGGAGGTTAATGTTTGTGTAAGTCTGTAAAATCCAATTTTTGGATGAATGAAGTTCTTTTCTGTGAGATTAGAGGAGCAGACCATGCAGCTTTTAGTTTGAATTTGTTCCAACACCACCTGTGGGGAAAATGTAACATTTTTTAAGTTTCAGGTGAATATGACATGACGGTATTTACTTATTTCTATTGTGGATAATGTGTTGCTTTTTTTTAAGGGCCTGTAAGGGTTGCAGAGACGAGCCGCAAACTGGTATTTCGGTATAATATATATATATAAACCAGGGGTGATATATGTGTGTATTTATAGGAGTGGGCTTGATGAAGACGTGAATCGGTTAACCCCTAAGTGGAAGATTGCCTTGCCCACCCATGTGTCAAAGTGTCCTTGGTTGGCATTAGTGTTCGGTAGTGGAGTCGCCATCCGTGTGTGAATGTGTGTGTTAAAGCGTGAATAGGACTGTGACTGTAAAGTCCTTTGGGTCTTCTAAGAAGGTAGTAAAGTGCTATATCAGTATCATTACCATTTAACATTATTCTTTGGTATATTGGAAGGAAATACTATGGCATGTTTGAAATTGGGGTGTGTACCACTTATAGACGGCCAACATTTAACTGTGGCGACCTCTGAAGGGATTTGCCAAAAGGTCAACAAAATGAAATACACTCAAATTGATGTTTCACAGGGTATAAGATAGTTTATATGAATGAAAAGTGGCTTAATCTTGAACTGACTTTATTTAGACTTTGAATGTCAGAAAGGATTAGCCTGGACTGTAGGGAAAATCCAGCATTTCTGATGAAACGATAAAGAAAAAAGGTGGCATACCTTGAAACGGTCAAAGTGTAAAAAAATGTACATGAAAAATGCAGTCTTCAGAAACTTTTTGGGTGAAATCTGAGTGGATATTGAGAGTCCGACTTGATGTAAATTTTTGAAATCCTCTGAGTCACACGTGTTTGTCAGTCGCATCATTTCTCAAGCATGATGCAGCACTCTGTTTAAAATGGGGGCCGCTATGCTGGCGCTGATTCTGCGCTATTTGGCAACAGTCATCGCATAGTTTGGTCAGCAAATAAACCAGAGAGGTTATCACAAGCCGAGGGCTTCAGGAAGTGATGTCACAGCCGTGTCATGTGATAGCTGTTCCTTTACAACTTTTTTTTTTTTTTTTTTATAAACTGAAGCTCAAAAAGCTCTACAAACCGCACTGGAATCACAGGATTTGAACCGACATCCTTATCAGCCTTTCCTCCCGTTCAACCGTTAATACTACACTGGTTTGCCTGGTTAAACTGCTCGGCTCTCGTTTGACATGGGATTGTTAAAATAGCTCTTCCAAGGCATCTGTCACGTACCTGGAGTGAAGTTTGCACCCATCCAAAGTGCAGTCACTTATAGAATACCGCCACTAATCTCAAATAGCCGCATTGTTTTGGCAACTAATATTGGCGGACAAGAGCTGCAAGCTTGCAGTCCAGGGATTCCAGCAGCGAGGTGCGAAAGTCGGGAAGGAGAGTGTGTGAATGCGCTTTCTAGATTGACGCATTGTCACGTAGGCAGCGGTGGAAAGGTCACAGATAGCCGGCAACCCTGAAGTCGCACACGTTAACACATGTCAGAGCACGTGGAGAACGGGGCCGCTTGTCTGTGGCCAGTCACATTCGACATCTTGAATTCATCACGGCTAAATCAATTCCAATGAAAGTGACGAAGCGTGCAGAAAGCCTACTGCGTGTAAAGGCAGCGGTCCTGTCGTCTACTGACGGTTTGGAATCCAGCTCTGTTTGTTCAAATTATTTGGAGATCTAGGAAGGTTATCTGGCCTGGATCTGCCCTTCTTCAATCAAGCTTTTACGTCACACGGACGGGCTGCAGTGAAAGAGTTCATTCAGCATGTGGCACAGAGGAAAAAAAGCTGAACTTCTGTGGCTAGAAGTCTCCTTCTAGGCGTCTAGGAAAAAGGCTGCACTTTGAAGTGTGTATATTTCTGTATAAAGCTGTCGCTAATACTGTTTTAAGCGCAGGTCAGACAAGGTCTCGCATGCATTGTCATGCTGTTTCCACTCAAGACCCCAGGAATCACATGGTGTCTTTATGAGAAACTGCTTTATCATGCTTCCACAGTGCTGACCTTACTGGTCACACCGGCTTAGAAGTCCCCTTGGTGAGCACCAGCGATCTTTGAAATGGAAAGTCTGACATCTGCGAAATGCCTTGAACTTTTGCTTTTGAAGGTCTGATCATTAAAAAAAAAAGAAGTCAGAAGGGTTCAACGTAACTGTGACATGACAAGAATAGCTCAAAGATATGATCGATGAAGAAGAGGAAATAAATAAAAACATGCTTTTGTCTTGGTAAATATCATTTTGCGCCTCCCCCTCTTCAGTCTTTGAACCTTCTTTGCGGAGACACCAGATTTGTGTTTGGAAGAGCAGTTAGCTCCACTGTGGTGGGATTTCTCACCTCAAAAACATATAAATATCCTGGGATTATTCCACAGAACTGTTAGTGACATTTAAGGGCTCTTTCCCGTTGTACTGTTACTGTTCTTTTAGTTTATGTTGGACACACTTCTCTGGATTGCAAAACTGGAATATTGTTTCCATTTTTCAAGGAGTAGAACCAGGGATTAGACTAGATCTTTTAACCCTTGTGCTATCCTAGGCACTTTAACATTGGGAGTTGGGTCATCTAGACCCCATTAGACAGTGCGCTGAATCTTTTTTCTTCAATGATTTGTGATCTTCACTGGTGTCCATGGATTACATGAAATCTTTCCACCTTTATCCACCTTTGTCATGGTAGGGAGAACACGTCAATGTAAGGATGGGGTCATCTAAGATAGCACAAGGGTTAAGGTAAACTCAGGTAAACTCTTTGCTGAAGTAATAGTCCAGTTTGGTTTTATCCAGTAACAGAAGTACAACATCCGCACCCTCCACTTCAAGAGAGTCATTGGTGTTTGCATATGTGACTGTGTTCATTGGAATATCTTCTTTTGGATTGGGTCCTGAAACTGCTTTAAAAAAACAAAAATAGTTGAATTCCGTAATGTCTAGGACTTTTGACCTCAAGGGTCAATGTTCTGACTCTTTTCCTAAACACTCGTGGCCTTCAATGAGCAGGACAGTGGAAATCATGCCTTAAGGGATTCAAATTGTATCTTTTGTAGAGAGAATTTCAGTTTGATGGGTTCAAGATGGCATTCCTGACTTACGCCGATGATGCAATCCTTTCGGTCTAGCCAATCCATAAGTATTGGACATCTTCAGATTTCAGGAAATGGTTCTTTGTCAGAAATATCTCATATCTAGGTCATCCTCTTGAAGAGGAGTCAGTTCAGGACATGTTATATCTTTCTTTTTTGGTCAGTGATCCTTCTGCACTTATCTCTATGATCTACAGAGAAGTGTCTGCTGGGGATGGAGTTTTGCAAGTTTCTGGAGTGATGGATGTGCAGAAATCCTGGAAAGCAGATACCTGTACCCATAATTTCTTGAAAAATTAACAAAATATAAATGTAAAATTACCCCCTAAAGAAAATGCTTTGCGTGCTTGATTAAAAAAAAGGGAAAGGTTCAAGCAAGTTAATTGGTTTAACTAATCGAACCATAACTTTATTTAGTTTTAGTGAAGAAACTAGATCAGACTAGTTTGTAAAAAAGGAAATAACTGCAAAATTAAAATAAATCTAAAGGGAAGAGCTAACAGAAGGGCTAAATCTGTAAGGTACAGAAAAAGACAAGGGGAAGAAGATCCTTATCGTCTATTCATGAAGGAGACACAAGTCAAATTGGAATACTTAAGCAATGAGGTAACATTTCCTGTGAATACAGTGATTTACAGTTTTGTGAAATAAAAAGACAAATTTCTGTAAGTTTTTGGACCAGTGTTGTGTGAGAAAACAATAGCCTACGCTTAAAAACCAGAGATGTTTTATCTGGAGGTACCTTTATGGGGCTGCAATGTGGCGTAGTGTTCGGCACTCTTGTTTAACAAGGTACTGATTACTGGCCAGGTTCTTTCTCTAAGGAGTTTGTATGTTCTCCTCATGGATGTGTGGTTTTCTCCGGGCACCCTGGCTTCCTCCCACAGGAAGCCCACAAGACTTGCTTCATAAGTTCATTGGTGTCACTTGAAATTGGCACTTTGGTGTGAATGGTCTCCATGTTGCCGTGCCATGGACCGACAAATTGGCTGGGTCGATGTCGCCTTCACTCTTCAGTAGGGTAGGCTCCAGCAATCCAGTGATTGGGACTACAGCAGAATTAGAAAATGGATGGATAGATGGTACCTTTATGATCATACAATGCTGCCTGGATGTCCTATATGGTAGCCAAAGATGCCAGTAGAAGTCGAAGTTGTTTAGATAATCAAAGACTTAGTTGGAAATTTTTTGGCTGTTGAATAGACAACGAACTGAGAAATCAACTGTATGAAGACATACAGAAAAAACAAATTAATATGACCTTTAGGTCAATTTTTGACAAGGAAATTAGCTAAATAAAATAAAAATACTTCTGAACATTTATTCATAGAAATAAAGACTTGTATGTCGACATTTTGTTGTTGTTATTTGTAAAATAAGTCAACAATGTAACGTTTACTTTGGGGTTTGGGGGTTAACGACTCAAGGAATAGGTAGAATCCAAATTGCTTCCCTACCTCTGTAGCTTCTCCCCATCCCTACATTTATCTCTCCAAGTGGAGAGACAGGGAAAAAAATAGTGTTGGACGTTACCACCGCTTTAAAAATTCATGCAAAAACAAAAACTCAATACTTAAAACTAAGTGTAAACTTTAGTGTTTAAGAGCACAACCATGTGAAGAAATGCGTTTCACCTAAACGGAAGAGGTATACCAGGCCTATGATGCTGTGGAAAAAACACTTTCAGACACTACTACTGCTTCAAATGCCATTTGTACCAATAGGGGGTAACCAGAGGGGTAGGGAAGCAATTTGGAGTTTGGCTTAACAGTCCTTTGCTAAAATGGGTAAAAACCCAATACCGCACAAGATTGTGGGTGAGGGTATCTAGGTTACCTGGAAGGTTGTATTTATGGGCTAAACACGTGTGGGAATTGAGGACATTTCTGCACCAGGGAATGAAATCTAAGGCTGTTGAATTGTGTGATCCATTTAGTAGTGGCCATCACAAGTAATGGGTTAATGGACAAATAAAAATAAACAGAAATAGTTGGATACTTACAACATTACATTTAGTTTTATCTCACTTGTTTAGTTAGGTCAACCTAGATTTGATATCCTCTAGACTTTGCAAAACTCCTGTTGTGTGTATCTTTGGTGGCAGGACTGTTTGCCTTGCTGTTGATTGTGTTGGAGTGGACCTGCCCAGGCCTACTATCCCCACTGCGGCCGATCTGTGACCTGAGGGTCCTAAACCATTTCGTCCAGGAAGCACGAGACGCAGAAGACGCTATGGTGAGTGGAGAATGTGTGAATGGGATCCACGAGTGGTGACTGTGCATACTGGATGTTTGGATCCCTTTAATTAGGAGGCTTTAATTATCGTGTCTTTGTTTGCACTTCCTTAGAGGTCATGCAGAGAAGGATGTGGCCTAACACAGACTGTCTCTGTTCCCCAAACTAAAGTCAACATCGAGGACTGGGAGAAGAAAAATGTAAGTATCAATTGGAATAAATGCTATGATTAAACCTTCTGATGATGTAGCCAATAAAAACATGTTACATTGTGATTTTTTTAACACGTAAAAATGTTGTTTTGCATGTTTTCTTTATGTAATTATATTTTCTTGAGCTGTGAGTTCTGATAATTTCCAGAGGAAGAGTTAATTGCTTCCTACATCCTTTGATTCTTATCTTTTCCGAGATGAGACCCCCACTCTTTGCTCTTGTTTATCCTCTGGGAAGGCACTAGAGCAAGCTGAGGAAGTGCAGACCGGCTTGTGGCTGTTACAGCAGGCCTTTGGCTCATTCGGACCATCGGTCACCAACACGGCGCTGAACAACCACATAGACAACACTGCCAAAAACCTGGTCAGCATCAATGCTGTGCTGCGTAGCCTCAATTTTCAGGTGAGGGGCGAATGGGACGGGTGACTCTACGGTTCATTCCTAACGTTGAAGTGACAATGACAACTTTTTGGTGGAATGTAAACCAAATGATGAATTATTTGAGTTTGTGGCATATGCCAAAGGTGAAAAATGAAACACTGATTTTACTTTTTTATGGTGATGTGATACATAAGAGGTTGTTTTTTTTTGTGAGGACCTACTCAGGATCTCAATTTGTTCTTTCTGTTGTGGGGAGTTGCATCTGTTCTCGCCTCTGGCTAAAGTCTTAAATATCCCTTGTGCTATCCTAGGCACTTTGACATTGGGAGTTGGGTCATCTAGACCCCACAAGACAGTGCGCTGAACTTTTTTCTTCAATGATTCAGTGATCTTCACTAGTTTCCATGGATTACATCAAACATCCATTTTTGTCATGGTAGGAAAACACGTCAATGGTCATCTTGACCCCATAGGATAGCACAAGGTTTAAACACACTATTAATACTATAGGGGTTGACCTGTATGGGTAATGTCAGTTGTTGGGTTGTCCGGCCACATGGAGGGTCGTAGAGAGGAGCGGCCAAATCTTTAGGGGAGCACAGTTGTGTCTTGCAGTTTCCTTGAAACTAATGCGTCCACCTTAAGGGACGTCATGACAGTGCAATGGACTATTGTTGTGTGTGATAAGTGCATCTTAAAGTATTTGTAAGGATACTGTAAGTTGCATGCACTGAATGACGTAGGGGCGGTGCTGTTGTATGGTGTCCTTACGCTGTACTCTAGTTGTTCGTTAGGTGTGAGTACTTACTCCTTACTAACCATTATGATTACAGGATGCTAGTTGGATGCCCACACAAACTATACTCTGATTGTCTAATTTCCTAAATTCTAACAGTCTATCTGCATGCAAGGAGCACGCAAGGGGGAGCATTTCTGCAGAAAAGCAGATTTTGTAGCATTTCTGCTAATGTCTGTGAGGTTTTTAAAGCAGTTCCTTGACTGTCCTAATTGTCAATGGATATCATGACGGAACCAGAACAATTTCAGCAACCAAATAATTTGAAGTTTGAGGTAAAAAAAAATCAATCGATTGGTGCTCTCGTTCATTTCGTATCCAATTCATTTTTTCTGGCCACATCACCCTAATCTACTTTAAGGATGGAAAATCAAACAAAACAACCAAATTGACAGAAGTACATCGTAATACACTGCAACTCCTATCTTCAGACCTCATTAGTTGGTTTGAACAGTGTGGTATCAAATGAAAGGGGAACTATGGCTCAAATCAACTTATAATACATTGTTTTACTGTGAAAAATAATCAGGAAAAGAAAGTTTTTATTGGTGTCTGTGTGGCTGAAAACTAATGACAGCAGGTGTTTGTAAGTAAGCAGAGTGGTCATCCTCTCACCAAGGACAGAATTTTAAACTTTTGCCTATAGAGCAGTTTATTGCTGTTGGTTTTATGCTTTGTTTTCCTCAGTTTAGTGAAAATGAACTTTGTTCTGTTGAACATGCTCTTTTAACAAGCAAACAGATGACCTTTTCTTTGTTTTATTGTGCTTTGACACTTCTAACTGGCTCCCTCAATACTAAGGAAGAGGTAGAGGTCAAAAGACCATAAATGTCCACTTGGGACTTTAATTATTAACTTTTGACAGATAAAAGTATAAATAGACATTTAAAAGCAAGACTGATTACGCAAGAACCCTGAGTGAACAGTTTTGCTAATTACAACTTTTTTGTAAAGGCCAGACAATGCAGATTAAGAGCATTATTTGTGAATAAAAATCTACTCCAGCTGTTTAAAATAGCTGATGCACTGTTGATATTTCTGGACATGATCCCAAAGTTTAAAGGTAGATGATTGGATTTGTAGATGTTTGAGATAATTAGAAGAACACTATGAAAAATTCCCATAACCTTTTTGCATGATATTAAAGTCGAATCTAAACCTGTTATGTGTTTTAAATCAAACTGAAGAACTTTAATAAAGAAGTAAGTGGATAAACCCACATTTCCCATCAAAATTTAAAAAACCTTTTTATAAAAGTTTCTGATAAAAACAAGTTTTTGTTACTGATAAAGGCAAATTAAAAGATTTGGGTCAAATTCTGTAGTGTGAGTCAATATACTCGAGGTTTTAACTCTGAATCTGCAGTAAATGTGTCGGAATTGTAGCTTAGTAGCACAGGGATTTTTTTCAATATCAGAAAGAAGATTGAGAGAAAGCTCCAGAACAATCACACTTTTTCGATTATTAAAAACAAAAAGTTACAAAAATATCTTCCTTAAGTCTTCCTTATTGTTAAGGCAGAAGTAGGCTAAAATAACAACATGTTGGAATTACGTTAATTTCGTAAAGATTCTAAAAGTTACGGTAGTTCAAAGAGCTCGTCTGTCAGCTCCAAGGGCTAAATTGATTTGTAATTAGGTGAGGTAAAGTGTGGAAAATGTCTTTATAATTTTAAACAACAAAGTAAAAAATAGTTTAGAAAAAATGTAAAGTATCAAAAGCAGCTAAAATACTGAAAATGTAAGCCTTTAATGCTCTTTGATTTACTGTAATTTTTCATTGTTTACAGAGTTCCAACTGATTTCGAAAGCTGAGAAAACAGCTTTGCACTGATGTGGTACACTTCCGTAATGCAAAGTAAAGCTGACTCTGATTCGCCATTATCGACACGACTACGTTAGTTCCATTAACGTCAATGAGTTACAGAAGTTCAAAGTTCGTGTATAATTTTCTGTCAGCTCCAAGTTCTAAATTGATTTAAAATTAGTGAATTTAATTAAGTGCTGAAAATGTATTTATAATTGTAAACAACAAATAAAGGCCAAAATATAATTTACAAAAAATATTGGAAAGATCAACATTAGTAAAGATGATACTAACTTAACCTTTTGATGCCCCTTTGATTTACCGTAACTCTTCAACTGTTCACCCATTTAACGGAATTCCAACGGATTTCAAAAAGCTGAGAAAAGCAGCTTTGTGCTGAAATACAGCACCTCACTACTGCAAAGTATGGAGGATTTCTGAAATAACCATTATCTGTGCAAAACTACGGAGCCCGTGACCTGACATGAGTAAAAAAAAAAAAAAAGTGTTACCATGAAATAATTAATTCATTCCCACGAAATAATATTTTGTTCCCACAAAATAATATTTAATTCCCAAGAAATAATAATTCACGTGATAAGTCATTCATGGCTTGGTGTAATATTCTGATATACATTTATCCTGTTGTATTTGAATGCACCACAGTTACAGGGACACATTGATTGGTCGAAATGCATTATGGGATATGTATGATGGACGATGAAATACTTACGAAGCATATAGCATTCGGATGTAAAGTGACTGCTAGCGAGTATGTTAATAAAAATACGTCAGCACGTCCGGAAGATTATTATTCTTGCTCGACCCTAAAGTAATGTATTTTAATAGCGACTATAACAAATAGATCCTCTAGTCTGATTCTTGTTTTTATTTTTCACCTCTTGAACGAATGTGGGTCACAGAGACATGGAAGTAGCAGAGGAAATCAGCTTTTGCGGCAGGACAGAGACCGTACCGGGATGTGAATAAACGCAGACATAGAAACGTGATAACCAATGCTTTTGCAGAGCTTTTTAAAATAAATAACTCCCATTTCTGAACATCCTCAATGTCTTCCATGCAATTTAATGAGATACACACAGACAGAAATGTGAAGGTATCGGCTGTAAATCCAAGTATTGCTCATCTCCTTTTTTATGAATGACTTATCACGTGAATTATTATTTCGTGGGAACGAATTATTATTTCGTGGGAACGAAATACCATGTCAGGTCACGGGCTCCGTACAAACTGAAATTCATTGGAATTACAATAATTTTGTGAACGATTGAAAAGTCACAGTAGATCAAAGAGCGCGTGTAATTGTCTGTCAGCCCGAAGTGCTAAATTGATTTTAAAATAGGTGAACTAAAGTGTAGAAAATATCTTTACAATTTGAAATTACAAAAAAATTTGGGAAAGATCAAAATGAGCTAAAATACTGCAAATTTAACCCTATAATGCTGTTTGATTTACTGTAACCTTTTGACTGCTTACGGAGTTCCAACGGATTTCGAAAGCTGAGAAAAGCAGCTTTGTGCTGATGGGCTACACTTCACTTCTGCAAAGTGAAGCTGATTCTGATTCGCCATTGTCGGCGCAAAGCTTAAATCCGTTGGAATTACGTAAATTCCGTAAATGGTGGAAGAGTTACGGTAGTTCAAAAGAGGGTTTGTAATTTTCTCTAAGCTCCAAATGGTACATTGATTTGTTTTTAGGTATAAAGTATAGAAAATGTCTATAATTTTAAAAAACAAATGAAGGCTACATAAAAATTAACAAAAATATATTAAAAAAGATTAAAATTAGCTAAAATATTTCAAATTAAACCTTTTAAAGGTTTTTTTGTAACCCTTGTGCTATCCTAGGCACTTTAACATTGGGAGTTGGGTCATCTAGACCCACTAGACAGAGCTCTGAACCTTTTTTCTTCAATGATTTGTGATCTTCACTGGTGTCCATGGATTACATGAAATCTTTCCACCTTTATCAGGGTAGGGAGAACACGTCAATGTAAGGGTGGGGTCATAGGATAGCACAAGGGTTAACTGTAACTCTTGGACTGTTTGCCCATTTAACGATAGTCCAACTGATTTTGAAAGCTGAGAAAAGCAACTTTGTGTTCATATGCAACACTTCACTACAGCAAAGTGAAGCTGATTCTGATTGGCCATTATCGGCGCAAAAGCTGAAAGTCGTTAATTCTGAAAACGGTTGAAAAGTTGTGGTAGTTCAAAGAGTGCATGTCATTTTGATGTTGCAGGTGAAAGCTTTGACACAAAAAATGTTTTCATCACAAAGTAAAAATTGTTAACATTTGGCAG
Source organism: Oryzias sinensis (assembly GCA_037389245.1). Taxonomy (NCBI): domain Eukaryota; kingdom Metazoa; phylum Chordata; class Actinopteri; order Beloniformes; family Adrianichthyidae; genus Oryzias; species Oryzias sinensis. Next base: position 4,306,214 of record CM074505.1, on the reverse strand, counting down.
GAAAATAACGAATTTTTCCTTAAAAGTATTTTAATAACGGAAAACGTGATAGGTGATACAAATGTTGCTATTTTGGAACAAAACAGTTTTCTTTGGTAGCTGAGACCTGAGGTCAAAGAAGGTCGTTTTTTTTGGAGGCCTTTTAGGAAAAATGCTGCAGACGTCTATGACGCCGCGTTTGCGACAACACAACCTTTGACATCCCTCAGTCAGCACGATTCTTTTGCCTTCCCTTCCAGGAATACACACCGCCGGCAAACGTGTCAAGTTTGGACGGCACATGGACAGTGTCCTCGGCGACGGAACTGCTTCAAGTCCACGTGAACTTCCTGCGAGGAAAAGTGCGCCTTCTTCTTATGGACGCGCCGGCGTGCCAGCAAGATGTCAGCTGATACCTCCCCCCTCCGCCACACATGCACACACAAACACAACACCGTGGAGAAATGTGACACGCTGGTCGCTGTGCGGGGGGAAAAGACCGCAGTCTTGATGCAGAGAGGACGGTCCCCCAGCAGGGCTTTTGGACGGACGGGACCTTGGACTGTAGATGTGACTACACGCCCTGATAAAAAAAAAAACCATGCGGGGATCACCGCACCAATAGCCGTTCTAATAGGCACTCCCTTGCACTTTGCGTATGGATGTAGTTTTGTATGTTAGCAATGAGGCTGGCGGTTTCCGTGGGTTTGACCCCCTGCTCTTTCCTTTGTGGAGGTGGATGGTGGAGTGGAACACTTGGAAGATATTGATCGCACCTGGAAATCGGTGACGTAGCGTAGAAAAAAAGAGAGAAGAAAAAAAGTGGTTTTATCTTCACGTGCCTTTTTCCAGTCTCCACGAAAACATGTAATCTCACAGATATTGTATTTTTTAAGTGATGTAAAAGTTATTTATACAGTTTTTATATGGTTTAAGACCTTTTTCACATCCTGCTGAACATTTGCACACAAAGATGTTCTCATCAGTCGCTGCTTTTCTAGGAAGATCCTGTGTGTGAGAAACGCTGAGTCATACCTAACATGACTCAGCGTTTCAGTCGGTGTGTGAGAGTCCCCCTCCACTGTGAAACTGTTTGTTCAATTTCTGCGGGACGATCCGTGCAACGAGACATCCTGTGCAGCTTTAATCGCCGCTTTCCAGAATCTCGACGCCGTCGTCACCAGACGGCGGGCAATCAGCTGATCCTGGGAACTTATGCTTTGACGTTGAAAAAGGGATTCTCGCAGATGGAACTCGTTGAAGGGTCTTCCTTGTTTTTGTACTTTGCTGCGTAAGTCGGAGACGTTTTCAGAGGATGTTTTTCCTCTTTTCTTTCCTGTTTGTTTTTAATGTTTTTGTTCCGTCATTGTAAAACTGGCTATTTAAGTGCAAACAAAAACGTAATTTTCTTCCATCATATTTTCAAGACTTGAGGCTAATTTTTTTTCTGATCTCGACCCTGACACGTATATTTAAACGTAGGTGTTGTATTTAAAGAAACGAAAAGTTACTTTGAAGAAAACTGACAACTTGTGATTGGAAAACCTGTGTAGCTAAATACTGACATCTAGTGGACATTCATGGGTATGACAGTCAATTGAAAAGTTATTTTTAGGTTTGGTTTTTTATTTTTTCTGAGTACATGCAGGCTTAAAGGCTTTTTTTTTTAAATAAATAAATGTGGCACATGTTCACATATGCATCGTAAAAGTTTCACTTGATGATTTTATGAAACAAAAAAACCACAACATTAGGAAGTTGAATCTTAGCAGAAACTAAGGTGGCCTGCAGCTCCTTGAACTTCACAATAAAGGTCCCAAAAGGTTATTATCAGCATAAACAGATGGTGGAAGCTGTACAGGGTCTTCATGGTGGGTTTCTATTCACTAAGGTTCAGGGTAGAAGACTTTAATGTGAATGGCGGAGTTGTTGCGCGTGCGCGTCATGGGCTCCCCGCTCTCATCGGGATCTTCGGGCTCCAGGTCGTCGACGAGCTCCACGGTGGAGGTGTTGGCCGCCAGCTGCAGCGCTCCCTGGCTGCCGGCCTGCAGCTGCAGCGCGATGTTGATGGCTCGGTTGATGGCGAGGCCCAGGCCGTGGACGCAGATCTCCCGGTGGCCCCCTCCGTCCAGGAGCTTCTGGCAGCGTGCCAGCTGGGCTCGGAAATCCGTCTTCATGTTGACGTAGACGTCGTTCCGCCGCTTGGGAAGCTTCCGGGGGAGCCGCTTCCTGAGGGTGTACTCCACCGGGTCCATCTCTGCAGCCGGGGAGCCGGACTCAGAGTGCGGCAGCGGCGTTGGAGCCGAGGACATCCCGGCGTGACGGGCTTCAGTCATGTTTGTTTGTGAGAGTGGAAAACACGCACCTGAAGGGAGCAAAAACAATCAAATCATTGAAAATACATGAAATATGCTGCAAATTATTATCAAACATTTTTGACCAGTTAACAACATGTCAGGATGATAAACTACATAGATTTCTATTGTGTTAAACACTAACAAAACATATTTATTGTAGTTATCCACATTATAAAATACCCAATGTTTAATAAAATAAAAGCTTATTATAACCCGTTTATAGAGTAAATATAACACATTCTAAGATGCACAGACATACAATCGAGCACGCCGACGTTTATTTTCAACAAAACTCAAAAACGATCAAATATATCCTTTACTTTACGCCAAAATAACGTTTTTTAAGTTTTAACCGATTATTTAGACTTAGGAGCGGAGCTGTGTTCATTAAATAGCAGCCGGCTAACGCCTCGAAGCTAGCCGCCGCGCGCGGAAAAATCACCCGTTCCCGCCTCACTTTCTGTTCTTCTTTCACACCGTCACGTGATGCAGAAACATACCGTGAGGAGACAGACTTTGGTGAGGCCGCGTCTTTAGCTCCTTTCATATTTTTAAGGCCGCTTCATGCTTTTTCAGTGTGTGACGGCTCCTTCCAGCTAACGGATAGCTTTTCTTCCGGTGGAGCTGCAGCGGGAGCGGCTGGAAAACGGTGAACTGGCGCCACACCGCCACCCGCTGGCGCGGAGTCGCAAGGACACGCAGACGAAAAGGAAAAAAGAAGAAGAAAGAAAACCCGAGCGGGAAAAACAACAACCTTCTCAAATAAGGAAACGTTGGAACATTTCTTCTTCATGCAATTACTCAAAGGAGTTCTGGACTCACATAAGGAATTAGATTAATTTAAAATTGAACATTTACCCTTTTAGTATTTCTGATGTACAACTGTAAATGGAAAATCCAGATGATTCTTTCACAGATATCATTAATATAATTTTACTTTTAGAAAAATACCATATCCACTGTTGCAAGTAGAGAGGTATCAAGCCCCCCATTCCCAGGCTTTATTAAACTTCAATTTTATTATTCCTCACCAGGGCCGGCCCTGGTCTTCTGGGGGCCCTAAGCGAAATTTTATTTGTGGGCCCTCTAACTGGTCAGCAGCACCAAAAAAACACAACTGTTGTTGTAATATAAATGAGATATCTCTATTAATACATTTGTGAATTATTGTTGCTGCCGAAGAATTGAATACAGTATATTGCCTGCATGTTGGATGAACATTTAGTGGTGCACAACAAATTTTAAATGCAAAGAAATAAATATGAATGACAAATGTATATAGATATATAAATATATATTTTTTAATGTAACATTAGGCACTCAACAAATTACATTCCCAAAACTCCAACTTTTAAAAACAGCAACTTAACAGAAAATCAAATAACGATAAAACAATCCAACATAAAGAACACAACAGCTCAATGACGGGATTTTGGAAAGTCAGAGTCTCTCTCAGTCTGAAAAGGACCTCTCTGCACCAAATCCATTCTTACTGGATCAGAGACTGTGGCTGGTCATTCAGCTGGACCAATTGGATTGGAGGAAGGTGGAATTTTGGATCCAGTCGGCTCCTCTTCCAGACACGCCTCTCTTGGAGCCTCTGGAACATGAGAGACATAACTTCAATAAAAGCAAACAGTGAAAAGTAAAACAGTCAAATGTTTCCCTTTCAACAGTAGAAGTGGTGACAGGAGTTTCTTCTGCAGCTAAAAAACAAGAATTATTATTATAGAATAATCAATGATAAAGCTAATAAAATATCTATAGCAGAATACTAATAATAGTTTAGTGGCTCATTTAAAATCTGTGTGCAGGTTTTTCACAATTTCATGATCTTTTTATACATTTATGAGAGATTTATTGTTTGATTATTTGCATGAGGTGATATTTATTAATTTAATTATGAAGAACTTGGGACTCCATTCTCTTCAGCTGCTGTTTAAAAATATAAGGGGTTATGCAGACACTGTTTTTTATTACTTTACATGCTTTTAAAATTACCTGAGATGACATCTTCAGTGATGACAAGAACATCTTGGGATGTGGACGCTGCACCACCTCCAATACGTTATGAGAGCAGAAGAAACTGTCAGCTGAGACGGAACTGTGCAAAACATTATCATTATGTAGAATCAAAACTGCAAAATACAAATAATAAATTAATGTACCCATTTATAAATAATCAATGTGAACACTAATTTGAGTATAAATGGAAATATAAGCATTTATACACGTCTTAATCAATTATTTTACGTTCATGATTTTAAAATTAGTACATTTATTTTGTTTATCATTTATAAATAAGAACATTTATTTCCTATGTATTTGACAGTTTTGATTCTCCATGTTTCATGCCAATGCAAGATTTTAAGACACATTCAATGTTAAAAAAGTAAGTCAGACTACCTGACCTGTTATATTAAACAACAGTTTTTTTAATGACATAAACCGGAAAATGCAGAACCCACTGAATATGTGTTAGCAAAACAATTAAACAATACGATTATAACATGAGTTAAAACATTTTTCAGCCACCATACCATAATCATTATTTACTTTTCTCTGCTATTAGCCGTTTTGGAAGGTCATGTCCGACCTCATGATCTTGGAAACTTGGATATCAGAATTATTTTCGAGTTTTCCATTGGAAATGACGGGATTGTTTGTTTATGTGCAATCTTCACCTCGGATCGATTAGTATTTGACGTAAATTGCGCAGCTGCACAGAAAGGCAGGATAACGTATAAATACGGCTCCAACATCCTCCAAACTTACCTTGTGATTGATGTTGAAGTTCTTCATCTTTTTTCAGCTCCTAATGGTGGATAAAGTCTCTTTGGCATGAAGTTGTCTTGTCGTTTTGATCAGTATGATAAAATGTGCTCGTTTTTTTCTTTTTCCCAACTTTATTGAAACAAAATGCGCTCGTAAATGCACACTGTGTATGGCTCAGATGGAATGATGTTGACCAATCGTTGCTAAGAGGGGCGTGACGCCCTTATTTGGGTTGCCAGATTGGTTCAGGTGTGTTGAAGGGGGGATCACAAAAGTGCAGGCAAGATTCTTTTGCACTACATTCAGAGCGCACGTTGGTACGGAAATTCTATCAAATAGGTTGCCAGATTCTGGTCTTTCTTTATTTCATTTTTTTTGCCACTTCGGGGCCCTGGTGATGACGGGGGCCCTACGCGACTGCGTAATTCGCGTTATAGGGAGGGCAGGCCATGTTCCTCACTGAAAAGATTACAATCCTCAAGTAGGTGCTAAAATAATATATAAACAAATTTCCTTGTGGCTGTTACTCTGTCCTGTGCTATCATTTTTTTCTCTCATTTGAATTTTGTAAGTGTTTCAAAACTGTATATCTATGACATCTGAGAGTATGATATACCCCCCCTCCCTTTGAACCGATGTTGCAGCGATCATCGCTAAATTCGCCCAGGGCTCTCCTCTTTTTTCTCCGCCGTACGAGACCAATGTTTTGCTGATTTTTTTGCTGAATCTTCACAATAGCGTGGAAAGCAAAACACTGTATAATTTTAGGTGCATCAGCATCCATTGTATTATTGTCGGTATTCATTGGAGACGTTCCTACCCTTTTCATAACATCTGTGTTTGGTAGTTTTTTAAAAGCAAAAATCGGATACGGGTCACTTTTAAAAGATGATGTAAGCGGGCTGTCAGAAAAAAAATCGGATATAGTCAGAAAATCGGATCTGGGCATCGAGACCTGCAGTGTAATTGCAGCCTATTTTTTCCAGTCAAATTTTGCAAACTAACATTACCCTATATGTAAGGGTTAATGTTGCTTCCGCGAAGTGTGTTAAAAAGTGATAATGCACACTTCGTCGGCCATTAACCCGCTTATACCATGGTCAGTTACAAAAGCAATAAATGATATTAACTAGTTTTTAATCCTTAATTCTTGTTTTTTTTCCCGATTTGGATCCCTTTCTCACAAACAGCAGACTATTTGTTACGTGGTGCGGCGCAATAAATAGTCTGCGTCGCACCGCACCACCGCCGCAGTCAAGATTCGGCGATATAAAACGATATATATATATGCCGATTTTTATTTATTTATTGTTTTAATAAATCCCAGCTGTTCTAGTATATAATTTCAGCCGGTAAAAAGCACATTCTAATCTACAATCAGTTGGATTTAAAATCACAGTTGCAAGTTGGGAAAGCAAACTGCCTTGAAACAATTTGCACTGAAAATATAAGGCTGAGAAGTCAGAAAAGTGGCATTGGGGACGTTGAATAAATCTCGTCATAATCCCGTTATCTGAAGAAAATTGAGTGTTTGTTTTCTAATCTGACGAGATCAGACATGGAGATCCACGCAGCAAACAGAAATGTCTGCGTGTCGACGGGAATCCAAAAATGGAAGAACGCTGCTGTGAAACAGATAAGGGAGTCGAACCGCAGAAAACTCAGATCAGGAGGAGAGACTTGACTGACAAACACAGCCAGAGATCTGTCGACAACACTGGGGAGGCATCGAGAGAAAAACTGAGAGGGAAATCTCCTCGAAATGAAATGTCAAGGGCATCAACAGCAGCATGTTTTACCGCTGTTGAGCAAATCTGCTCTTGAAGGAGGTTAAAGGAGAGAATTTCAGTTGGCCAAGTCAGAAAACACCAAACGAAATGTTTCAAACTCTGAAAAAAAGATGATTCCATTCATGAAATATTGTAACAGATGAGCATAAATCTTGCAATGAAAGGTAAAACGCAAACTCGAGAATATTTTGCAAAAAAATATAAAAAAATATAGATTTTTCTTTTTGGTCGAGTTCTTGATTCTGAACATTTGTTCATTTTCTTAAACACATAGTGACGTCTTTGCGACAGAAAGCCTCTGAAGAAACACCTGCAAAGCTGCTATGAGGCAGCAAATCACCCTGACGGAGCCAAAACATCTGTTTTTTGATTCTTCAAATTTATTGAGATGTTCAACAAATTCGTTTTTGGCTGAAAAAACCCCCTAACAGAATATTTTTTTTTCTTTCAAAGCATTTTTACACAAAAAAGCAGTGGTTGCAGTTTATTTTTGTACAAAGCTAGATTTATCCCAAAGCTGCCCCATTAAACACACTTAAGCCAGTCAGGATTCTGCTTAAAAAAACGTCAATATGTGTTGGATAATGGATTGAAAACTAGAGCGAGTGAGTCACCCACTGAAAATGGTTTACTTCAGGCTTCAAACAAATGTGGTCAACTTAGTTGCCATTTTTTCATGGTATGGACACCACCTTGTTGGAGCTGGATGTCGTTAGTAAGCAGTGACTGTGCCGAGTCGGTCTGAGTCAAGGTTTTTATGACAACCCCTCTCACCAATCAGGAGTGAGCTTATTGGAAGCCACACCCCTACCACTCGAAAGTTGGCTTAAAAATTGATTATTCAACTTGAGACCACCTACTTTATTGAGGCATCTGATTGGTCAGTTTATAACTTGAATATCTTGCACTACTGAAAAAAAGAATTGTTATTCTAACAAATAGAATGACGAAATGAATTAATTCTATGGGATTTTGGCTTCTTGGAGCCAGCAGGTACTTCCTGTTTGGAACACTAGGGGGGAGGAGTCAGTCAGTCCAGTTCTCATATACAGTCAATGGTCGTAACAGAGTTTACATAATTGAGAAATGTGTTCATTTACAATTTTCTATACTTAAAAAATCAAACACATTCACAGTGGTATTAGACCGGATCCACTGGTGTTGTAAACACAACCAAAGTATTGTAGTCTTACAAAAACAATTACTGTAAGCACCCCAGCAAACAGCTAAGACGGAGTTTTAGGGCCAGTTTACAGTTTTATTAAATTACGACTTTTAAGCCGTAAATTTATGAGAAAAAAAGTCATAACTGTTAAATTACGGGAAAATAGCTAGAACATTAACGAGTTCTTGTCTCATAAATTTACGACTTTAAATCACGTGATTTAAATTTTTATTTTTTTATTTTGGTGGCCCTAAAACTCCGTCGTAAACAGCTGCTTTCACACTTACCTTTTGTAACACCAGGGGTCTGCAATGTGTGTATACTAGGGGTGTTACGATACACGTGGTTGAACCGAACCATTTCGGTACGGCAGCTTTGGTTCGGTTCACTTCTGTACCGTTCGGTACGTTTTTCTTTTTTTTCCCCGCAAATCCATTGTAACGACCCAGCAGCTTTGTCACTCGTAGCGGGGAAACGAGAGCCGAACTGCTAATGAACTAGCTGCGTTGACTGTCCTTGCCCTATACTCCACTCGCCCTCAAACAGAGAGAGTAGACAGAGAAATAGATTGCTCCATCTCTTTTCCGGCATTATAACCCATTTATCATGAAACACACACGAACAGTGTAACAACATGAACGACACTTCTCTTCATAGGTCTCTCAGTGATGGTGAAGGATTTAATACATCCATTTCACACTTCCCATGAGTCTTAGTGGCTATAGGCGGGGCTAACCCCCCAGGTTGCCAAGGTGTTAAATTTGCTCCGAGGCGGAAGTAATGTTAGCCGTGAGTTTTCTCTGAGACGCTATTAGGTGACGGACAGTAAGCATGTCAACATATGTCTAATGCAGACGGGATACCAGAGATTTTGTCAGCATCCATGAAGAAAACAATTGGATAAGTCGAATGATGTGTGTTGACATTGTTACACAAAGATAGTGTATGCCACAGTAACACATCTAACCTGTTAACGAACTTAAAACGGCATCATCCGACTGTAACAATCGGGTCTACAAATTAACAAATGTGCAAGTTCAAATGTTTTTTTCAGGCCAGTGTTAATTATCCAAAGTTTTTGGTTCCTGGCAGCTGATAGTTTTTCCTTTTATATTAAGCAGATCACCTACATAGGTCAATTTTTATTTATTGTTATATAAAACCATTAAATGCATTTTGCAAGTAATTCTTTTCTGCCTTAGTTTTTTGTACCAAAAAAATACCGAAAATAGATAGATGGATAGATAAAAATGCCATTAATCTCTCAAGGGAGAAATTCAGGTGTCCAACAGCAAAACACACACAATAAATAAAATTATAGTTCATAAAATAGCAGTTCATATCAGGCAGATTCGTTAAAGAGCAGTACCGAACCAAAATGTACCAAATCGTGCCCTATGAAATTCTGATATATTCATTCATTGATATATTCATAAATTCATATATATTCATTCTATATATATATATATATACACACACACACACACACATATATATATATATATATATATACATACACACATCACACATATATATATATACACACACACACACATACATATATATACATACATATATGTGGTGATATTTGTATGTATATATATATATATACATACAAATATCACCTGAACTGAATGGAATGAAAGTAAAGCGAATGAAAAGAGAAAACAAACTGCAGTTTGGTTATGAATTTCTTTAATGTTTGCCAGATCAGAACCACAGCATACAGTGTATAATAACTTCTAAAGTAACAGAAATATCATCACCTCATTTATGTATATAATTTTTACTTTACTTTTTTTAATATTCATGTGTTTTTCTTTTTTTCCCATTATTTAAACAGTTTTCTCAATGTCAAGTCTTGGGTTTCTGATGTCAACATAGAATGTAAAAACAAGACAACAGGTGCAGATCTGCAGTCTCTGTGTTTCTTACAAATTTCCTCCACACAACGGAAACGAAAAGACCAAAGAAAGGACGTTTTATGCGGGAAAAGCAGCTGGGATGCACTTCTGATCCCACTGCAGGAGAGACTCCACAGTGACGAGAGCACAGTGATTTGAATCCAAAAGGCTGGAGCGATAGCATTACTCCATGAAATTATCAACCTGTGCAAAAGCAGCATCCACTTGTATTAGACACACCCAACTGACTTCATTTTTGTTGAATTTGTTCAACCAAACTCAACAAAAATACTAAAAAAAAAAAAAGATAAAATAAAACTTGGGCAATACCCGGAAGTAAACTTACTAAGTCTATGGGACTCAAGAGGGAAGGACTGGTTGCACAAATTAGTTTCTGCTGTTTCAGGGAGAAAATTGAGAAGATTTCAGATACTAGAGGACATTTTTAAAACACAAACAAATAAAGATCAGAAGGAAGGTTGCTTAAAAAGACATCAGTAGGTGAAAAAACTGTTGATTCTTTCAGGAGTTCTCTTTTTTGTCTCCAAAAATGTAAAACTCCAATTGAGATGACACGTAAAGAAGGCTATTCTCAGTTCTGTCTTATTAAAAAAATAAAACCAGAGAGAAAAATGTAATATTGTCACAGAAGGGAAAAGTATGGAGGTGGAACAATCATGATTTGGGCTGGTATTGAAGCTTTAAGAGCATCCAGGTTATTTAGTCAAACCACCAGCTAGCTACTGTTTACGACCATTTACTCAATTAACGCAATTTGAACAGATTCTGAAGTGGGAAAAAGCAGCTTTGTACTGAAATGCAGCACTTTACTTTAGTGAAGTGTTTACATAATTAATGTAAATCAGTTGATTCTGATGCGGAATTAGCATATCGGCTTTGCACTGATATGCAACACTTTGCTAAAGTAAAGGAGTAACATTTTACATTATTTAGCACTTTATATTTAAGTCTTTCATATCAGTTTTGCGCAAAAGTTTCACACTTTGCTAACATATGGTGCAAACATAAAGCAACACTTTACATTAGTAAACACTTTACATTAGCAAAGTTAGAAAAATGTTGCTATACGTTAGTACTTTTTGTACAAATTGGGTTATACAAATAAACTTGCCTTGCCTATGTTGGCAAAATGTTGTATATTGGATTCAATCCAATATATAACTTTTTGCTAACGTAAAAAAAAAACATAAAATGCTTACATAAAATATTTTGCTAACGTGAAAATATTAATGTAAAGCACCACTTTACATTAGTAAACAATTTACGTTAGAAAAGTGTTGCTATACGTCAGTACTGTCTACAAATTGTGCTATACAAATAAACATGCCTTGCCTATGTTAGCAAAATGATGTATATTGGCTTTGAATCAAAATATGATATTTTGCCAACGTAAAATATTTTGCTAACGTGAAATTATTAATGTAAAGGACCACTTTGCAATGGTAAACACTTTACATTAGCAAAGTCTTATCAGCTTTGAGCAAATATGCAACACTTTGCTAACATAAAGTACTAATGTACATCAACACTTCACATTAATAATGTACGTAAATGGTTGAAGAGTTAGGGTAATTCAAAGAGCGAGTGTTACTTTGGTGTTGTCGGCAGCATAAATTGTTCGAAAGCTAATGCGAGTCTCCGGACTTCATACAACAGTGAATGGAGTAAAGAAAGAACTGTTGTTCTGAAATGCTTTGGAGAAAATCTCAAAAACCTAAAACAAGTTTAAATGTTCAAAATAGACAAAGAGCCAAGAATTGGCTACTATGAACTGCAAATTAAGACTAAGGTTTTTAGAGCTAAGAGCAGATTTACAAAATAGTTCAACTGTTTCATCATATGGAATACTTATGGGGTAGTTAGTATTGCCCGAGTGAATTTGTTTTCCAACCAACATCCCCACTATAAAATGCGGGTTGTGTTGGCTCAACCAGTAAAGAAAACATCGTTTTTTGATACACAAAAACTGAACCAAAAGGAGGATGCAATTTCTGCACATTTGAGGCATCGCAGTGTTTCTTCAACCCAAAGGCTACATGTAAACCCTGCTACATGTGAGGCGAGCCGACATCTGACGGCACCCCTTTACGGTTGGTGTTCGGGTTGGTTCAGAGCAGAGCTGGTTTTCTAGTCTACGCCTTCCATAAAAAACTCAACAGGCAGTAAACTTGGTTTTATATACCAAACAATGAGAAAATGATGTAATATAGGTTCAATTGCAGTGGTACACTTTAAAACAAATGTGACAGGAAATGGTTGTAACCTGTTGATGCCTGCAAACGACAGTGTTTGGCCCTCTGTGGATCTGCTACAGCGACTCTCCCGTTCAGGAATCACGATGCTACAGGACGCTTCGTCTGTCATCAATCATTAAAACAGGTCACAGCTGTTATGTGGGAGGAACTCTGAGACTTTTGAAAAGCTGCACCTGCTGTCTTTAGTTGTCACAACGTAAGAATTCATTCGCTCAAAATCTCAAACAAACCAACGAAAATCAAAACAAACAAACAAGAAACTGAATATTTACAAATATTTTGTCTGGTCGATTCTTACAGGTAGAAATGTACACTTTGATCCTCGCCAGGTGTCCGTCCAATTCGGAGCGGTCTGCGCTCAGTCCAACACAATGGCGCCCTCTGGAGGGAGCGTGTGGTATAGATCGGGGTTGTGTTCTGGTTCTGTCCTCCGCTCGGCAGGGGAGTATAAAAGTCGACACGGCGGTCTCACGTCCAAGTTCGAATCCTCTCTCTTCGTTGCGCCCAGAGTGTTTGTTTTACGATTTACATATGGGCGCATTTTCAGTCCTCCCCGCCTCCCTTTAGGCAGTAACACGACAGAAAGCAAACGAACACTGGAGCACTAGCGAAGAACGTACTGGCGTGTTTTCGTCAGACCCATGTTTGACATCTTTTTGAAGCGGTGGGCGCGTTTGAAATCCCTCCAGTGTGCTTAACGGTTGACCTCGTAACGTAAGGGCTATGGAAAACCAGCCGGATGATCCAAGACGGTGAGAGATTTTACAGAGGAGACGCTGTCGTGATGTATGCTGAGGCTTTTGGGAGGGGGGAGCTGCCTGTCTCTGTCTAATTAAGGCCTATCTGATGCAACAGAAAGAAAAATCTGACTGAATACAAAAATAATTGCGTCCTCTGCACCACAGGAGAAGCTGCTGATGGAAGATGAGGGTGTGCTTCATCATCTTTGTTTGGGGAAGGGGTTCCGTACATAGCATCATAATGGAGGACAGACATCTTTAGTTATTAGTGGCCCTTTTGGAAAATCAATGGAGATTCGTTCAAAGGGAGGAAAACTCAAATCGGACCAGAATCATCTGATTGGATTTAGGAAACTGACTGATCCCGCCCACCCTCATCGTTATCTTTGAAAAATAATTCATGCATAGACCCCCGCCCCCTGATAAAACCCACTCATATACTTTCTCCTTTGTACACATTTATATAGAACTATATATAATACTTTTCTCTATATCTATATTGTCAGCAAGACATCCTTCCACAATAAAACAAACACCATAGAAACAAGATGAATTGAAGAAAAAACACTGAGGGCCAGTTTGGCACTTTGTCATGGGATCACACGGCCTCTGCTGGTTGACAGGAATTCTCTTTTGTCTCCCCTTGATGAGGAACACAGTAGTACGTACTTGGCACCAAGAACGCCGGCGGGATGACAGAGAGGTCTCCATAGCAACCGTGTGCTCGTCTCGTCCCCTCCAGCTCTGAGCGTCTCGAGAGCGAGGGAGCGCCGCCGAGGAGGTGGAGAATCCAGTCGAACCATAGGACCGGAGCAGCGATAAGACACAGATGTCATAGAAAGAAAAGAAATGTTCACAGAAAACACAGGAGAACGAAATATAAGACATTTCCATTGCAAAAAAATGAATAGATAAAACAGGAGGGAGCGAAACCATTTGTCCGTTTCTGTCTAGAAATAGCAGATGCTCTTTAAAAACTGTTTCTTTGAGTCGCCCTCAAAGAGGATCTGCTTCCATGCAGTTCTGCATGCTCCTCCACTAGAGGGGGCTGCTTCCTTTGAGAAAAGAGACAATAATAGAGAATAAAGGCCCACATGTGGAGGGCTCCCCTCCTGGTAAGCAGTAGGGCCAGTATTCCAGGTCCTTAATTGGAGCTTCACCGGGCCAGTCCCTACTATACTCTGGTGGTGGAGTGGGGGTGGGGTAGGGTGTTGTTGTGGCCAGTGGAAGGAAAGGTATTGAAAGCATGAAGAGGCTGCATGCTGGTGATGGTGCTTGGGATCATGGTGATAGTGTTGGGCGTCATCAGTGGCACGTCGTCAGGGGCCCGACGCAACGCCAGGGTGTAGTCGGGCGGGCAGGCGGGCCGCAGAATGTCATGGGGCCTCAAGGGCTCCATGTCGTGGTGGGCGTCGTGCTCGGAGTGCTTCATCTGCAACGACATGATCTCCTCCTCCTGGCTGTGGGCCAGGTCGTTTGCAGGCCCGCCTCTTTGGGGGGACAAACGATGCCGCCGCATCTCGTGCCGCTTGTCGCGCTTGTAGTACAGAGCTGCGAATGCCAGGATGTTCAGGAAAAGCAGCGAGGCTCCCACGGCCACCGTCACGCTCAGTTCAGTGGAGTAGTCGCGGGTGTCCCCGGGAAACAACTCCTGGGGCGGACGGTCTGAGCCCTCGGGGTCGGACTCGGAGGGGAAGGTTGGGTAGGGGTATCGAGTGGTGCGAGGGCCCGAGGGTCTTGGCCCTGGTCTCATAGTCCCTGGACCTCCTGGGGGTGAACGGGTGGTCGTGGGGAAGATCTCATGTAGACTGTGAAGATGTGGCACCAGTTCCAGCCAGAAGGCCACCTTGTTGGCCCTGTAGTTGTCTCTAACTCGAGGTTTCAAGCCGATGTGGAGATACTGTTTGTCCTTTGAATTGAACTTGGTCCAGATGACTTCTTCAAAGCGATTGGGTTTGGTGTGAATAAACTTGGTGTCCTGGGGAACTGGGAGGTTGGGGTCACTAAGGGACAACAGACAGAACATCTTAGCTACAACTCCCAAACTACTTCAAAGTTCCACTCTGATCATCTTTTGATGTATTTTTAGAGTAGTGGTCTTTTAATTAGGATTATGCTATTTTTAACCAAAATCAAAACACCTGTGTGGTTTTTTAAGACACAGTTTCTGCAAAGTGGCAGCAGTTCTAGGCTGGACCACTGGTATGGAGCACCCCTCTTCCCATTGCTGAGAGCTCTCTGTTTACACTCTCTACTGCTAGCTTACAGCCTCTCACACCCAAAACGTCACATTACTTTTGCAATAAAAATTTGAGCTATCCAGCCGTACAGTTTTGATCCAGATCCCAGCTCAGATGAGGAAAACGAAAACGTTCATGGATCTATTTCTCTACAAGCGGAAATATCGGAATGGGGCAAAGCACGGAGCTTGTGGCCCGCCCAGTGTATTTGTGATGTCACAACTACATTTTTTTCATCTCTTCTGAATCACATTTAAATCATGAAATCCTCAGAAATGGTACTTTAAGCCTACTTTTATATTTCTTGTCATCAGAAAAATGCAACAAGAACATGTGTAAAATACTATTTTCATCAAAGTAGGTCTTTAGAAATGTGAAATTGATCGGTTTCATGATCTATGATATGTAGGCTTACCCTGTCTTAGCAAAATTGGTCCAGTAAGTCATGACCACGGCGCTCAGCATCACGTCGTTCTTGGAGAAATTGCACGGAAACAAGTCGGTAGCGCCGATCATGGGCACACCAAAGACGTAGGGTATCTCATCCCCGTGAGCGGCATCTGCCCACTCGGGTCTCGTCTCTGTCTGGCAGTGGTGGTAGAAGGTGTAAAAATAGACGGGTGACTGAAACTCGGCATGCAGTTTGGCGGTAGCTATTGCCGGCGCCACCCACTGGTGATCGGTAAACAGGGCTAACAGTGTTTTCCTTCGCATGTCTCCATTGTCCCTGTCCGCCCAGTCGGTGTACATGAACTTAATGGTCTCCCTCAGGATGTCTTTGCCTGCAAGAAAAGACAAATCAAGTCAAGAAACAGCTACGATGAGACAGGTAAAACATTTTAGACGCTTAAATATCTGACAAAGTTGAAAGTAAAGGTCGTGTCACACAGCAACTACTTACATTTTGTGCATATTGCACAGATGAAAATTGGTCACATGTGAATATACATGGAAAGAGTGGGAAAAGTTGAATGACATACATCAACGCATGCATAACGAATGCCCGAAATTTCATTCGTAGAAAATGTGCAAAATGTACGCAGTGGCTGTGTGTCTTGGCCTTTAGTATTACTAAAAGTATTCATCTTGATATAAACTGTCAAGCTATAACCCTGGGCTCACACTGCAGTGGAGCGCTGTAGCGACGGCAGATGACTCACATTGGCTATTGATGGCTACAGTCCTGATGCAGTCCTATACGTAAACCGTATAAAAAGTATGAGCTGTATCATAAAGAATGGGGTGGCTGTGATCAGCCTGTCATCGTCCATGGTGTTAAATGACCGATATGACGCTCTATTAAACCCCTTTTTGACCCGTGTCAGCAGAAAATGACGTAATGTTTACACCATAGCAGGTACAGCCGAAAATTGGTTTTATTATGAAATATGTTCCGGATGCACTTAACCCTCGCTCGCACAATTTCCAGTGTAGGTCGTTTCATTTGCCCCAACTTCACAAAAAAGTGCTCCAGGCTCGCTCCGGTGTCCAGCCAAACTTTGAAGCCAATAAAAAAAATTTGGAGTGCCAGAGAGGCCAGACTGGACTGTATGCCAAGTGAGGGCCTCTCGCACTTTTCGAGTTGCATAAAGACTCCGGCAGCTGCATCGCAGCTGGATTGCATGCAGAGTAAGCCCAGGGTAGGATGCTTAATTCTACTTTAAGGGTTGTTTTTTACTCTTCCTTGTCTGACAGATTTGACCCAAAAATCAAAATAGCCATGGATCCTTCTGCACATTTAATCAACAGCGGTGCTGGTGGCGTTCCTCACCCTCGGGGTACCCATAGAGGTTGTCGACAAAGTTGGAGATGGTGTAGTCGAACGCTGCAGCAGTGATGCCGTCATTGTCCTCACTGTCATCCACAAACTTCAGCCCTTCTCCTTGATTCACTCCTATGAGGATGTCATAGTTGAGGAACTCCCCCTAGTGATACAAGAGGGGAAGAACAGGTTTTTGAGCAGATAGAGGGCAAAAATGGTTTACAGTGTGTTTTCCTTTTATCTAAACGTCTAATCTTGATAAATTGAAATGAAAAATTCATTCAAAGATAATACTTTCCTTAATATTATTTTCTTTACAGAGCAGAAGTAAATAGCTGTTAGTTTGGACTCATTTGAACCAAAAGAAAGACAATAACAGACTGATAACAGAAGACATTGTTGTCAAGCTTTTATTTTGAAATGCTTCTTGCTTTTTTTTTTTTTTAATTCAAGTGGCACCCATTGTTCTCCACAACTGACTTTCAGATTAAAAGCTCTGGATTCACAGTCTACATGAGAGCAGCAGAGGCAGCGAGGACTGTGGATGTGTGATGCACAACAGGAGACTTTTACATTTCAAAATAAAAGAGGAGGAAAATGTGATGCTATGATCCTGGAACAGACTTATTTTTGTCTCTTTTTTTCTGTCAAACACAAGGCTGTTAAACCATCTGTCACACTAAATCATCAAAATATTTTAAAAGTAAATTCCAAATGTTTCCAACTATGGTAAAATAAAACTAAACTGGCCTTTTTCCATATCAATATTGATAATTGTTTTTATGGGTTGAATGACATAAAGCATTCAACCAACTGTTTTCCTGTTTCTCTTTCTTTCTTTCTTGTAGTATTTTCTTATAGTATCTATCTCCTTCAACAGTTTTTCAGCTATTTTCACCATTCAACTCTTAAAACGTTCAAAATGTTAAAAGACCACTTCCACAAAGGATTGAAAAAATGATTGGATTCTTCATAAACATCTAGAATTATTGTACAAAAAAAAGACAACTACTTTGTGGTGCATAAACGAGGGACCACTGTAGTTCATAGCTTGTGTTTACATTTTTTTCTAACTTACTTGGGTTATCTTTGAGTGTTTATAAAATATAATAAGTATGCTAAAGTAAAAATCTTTGCTTCTTCCCACTCCTTTTCAATCAACATATCGAGCTCTACTGGACTTTAGTTAATAACCACTTTATTTAATGTGTAATTTAATGTGAACTTATTATGAGACACAATTTTTTTCTTCTTACTTTTCTGTTAATTTTTCTTTGCTGACGTTTTGTTAATCATACATTTAATCATTTCTGTAATGAATTTGATATATCTGAGTGATTTTGTTATATTGTGTACAATCAGTCAATGCTTGAAACTATCTAATCAAATCAAATTATAAATGATTGCAATATCTTTAGATAAATGATGCAAAGGAATACTAAAAGAAGAGGAAACTACTGTATAGAGTAGACAACAGAAGGTAGAGCTCTAAACCTTAATCTCTTTGACTACGTCAGTAACAGGTTATTTTGAATCAGTCGTCTGTAAAAACACGTTTTGCTCTTCTTTTTTTTGGTGGTGTTTGAGCTCACAGTGGCTGATAAACGTCGCCAACAGACCTTTAACTCTTTGCAAAGGTTATCGCCACACCTCTTTGGCGTTCTCCTAGCCGTCCTCCGTCTGCACTGTCATGGCAGACCCTCACCTGCTGCATGAGGATCTCGGGATCGTCGGGGACCACGTCTCCGTCCACCACGGGGCCGAAGGCGATGTGGTAGCGCGCCGGCTGGATGTCCTGATCCACCAGCTCCCTGAAGGTCTTGCGCCTCAGGCAGTCGACCAGGTCCACGGTGTCTGAGTAGGTGCAGCCCACCTTCCTGGCCAGGATCTTGGTGTACTTGAGGGGTTGGTAGTTGACGGACCAGCTGGAGATGGCCGTGCCGCTCTGAGCTATGGCTCTGTGGAACAAACCTGAAAGAAAATGTTGGTGTTTTAGCTCTGGTGGTAGGTTGGCGCCAGTGTTCGGCAGGGGAGCCGCCACCAGTGTGTGAATGTGTGTGTGACTGTAAAGCACTTTGGGCCTTGTAGGTAGAAAAGCGTTGTATAAGTATACACCATCGTACTTCATATTTATGGTGACCTGCCCACCCGATAACATCACAGATAATGCAGTTTTTGTCATGGAACACGAAAGTTTCATTTTGGAAGTAAAAAAAACATCATTTATGATACAAAACATGCATTTTACATGGACTTAGTGAGGACGGCCATGAGCGAAGAGAGCGTGACGAACTGCTCGACACGGGGGTGGCAGGACAAACCAATCCTCCAAAAGCCAAGGGGGAGTGGAGACGGAACAGAGACGATGTAAACTAACCACCGGTCGTGAGACGGACTCCCAGGAGGTGCACCGCAGACGGACAAGTAGAAATCCGGCTTAATGGCACCTCATGCTTTTAGAATACTGTGTTCACACTGGACTGCTGCTACTTGATACTGGTACATGTACCCACAGTTGGAAGTGGTTTGGTGCAAAACGTTGCAGAAATCCTGCTCCAAACTTTTTCACCCACAGCTCTATATATGAAAGACTTAGCGTCATGGAATTCTGTCCGGTCACAGACTGCAAATATGAGTATCTCGGTTGTTATTTCCGTGTTTAGCATCCATACTCACTATCAAATCTGAGTCTCTGATTGGTCAAATAATTGAACTTTTGCTGCTTGCTCGATGGCTGCATGTTTTGTACATAGAGCCCACAAAACTAACAAAAAACTTGCGCTGCGATACGTGAATGAGAGAGGGGAAGACTGAATGCACGTTATATGGACTTTTCGTTGGAAGTGGTTGCTTGAATGCCGAGTGTGAACGTAGTGTTAGTCGTCAGCACATCCGTTTTTCTCTCAGCTTCTCCAAAACTCTGCATCTCCCCTACTATCTTTCTCCTTTCTTATCTCTTTAGTTCTTTCTGTCCTGCGCTGCTTAAAACACTCGAGTGGCTTGTTAAAGGGCCGCCTGCCTCACTCTTTTCCTGTGCACTTCCCTTTTCTCCTGTCTTCTTCTGGGCTGAAGATTGGTCAGTTAATTATTAAGCAGAGCCGCAGAGCCTCCTTTACTCCTTGGAGATCAATTAGAGTCAGGAGTGGATTGGAAACAGCTACACCTATCAGCACGGAGAGCAGAGATAGGATCAGGTCCAGTCCAGCAGTCTTAAGGATCCGTTTCTTGCCTCCACCTATGACTGTTCAACACAGTCCCTCAACCAGCTTTTTTTCTAACCCTCCAATCTTTGGTTTCCCATCTTTCCTAAACACCAGAGCTTCACAGCTCCTCCCTACTTTATCTGACACTTTCATCCTGTTTACCGCTTCCCCTAACACGTCTGCTCTTCACTTGTGGTTCAGTGTTTTTGTCCCTAAAGAATGGAAGACGTCTTACCTGCGTCCCTGGCTGAGAGGGGGGTGGGGAAGCATGACAGACAGGCGGCGCCTAGTGGCTTGATGTTACATCGTTAGATGCTGATGAGGAGGAAAGTGACGATGAGGTGAAGACAAAGCGGAGGGATGGCAACGGACAGTTGGGGGTTGGGTGAGATCATCAACAACAAGAGACAAAGGGTTAATTTGTTGTTTTTTGCTAGAGAAAAGCCCTACCAAAACAATCTTAAGCCTTAGTCACAACTACACATACGGGGGGGTTGACCCTTGGAGGGTCATACAGAGGAGCAGCTTGAGGTGAGTTCAGGCGGGTCCTGTAGTTCCCTTGAGGCTCATACCGCCACCCCAAGGGATGTCAAAAAATGGAACGAACCATTGTTGTGCGTGCGTGTGGTAAGTGTAGAATTCGTGAGGCTAATGGAAGTCACATGCTTGTATGACGTATGGGTGATGCTTTCAGACGATGCCCCAACGTTACACTCTCGTTATTAAGTAAGTTGGAGCCTTTCAAGTCGGGTAAGACAGGTCAGAAGAAGACTCAACCCTTGCTGGCTGCCAATAAATGCTGAACACCTGGGGTTGCTCGTATGATACGCAAGTTCCTGTGGGGCTTCTTGCGCAGTCTACAGGGTTTGAGGGGTTCAACCATAACAAGAAATCCGTACAACACGCCTGCATCTCACCTACTTAACCCTTACGTGTTTTATAACCCTTGTGCTATCCTAGGCACATTAACGTTGGAAGTGGGGTCATCTGGACCCCACAAGACAGTGCGCTGAACCTTTTTTCCTCAATGATTTGTGATCTTCACTGGTGTCCATGGATTACATGAAATCTTTCCACCTTTATCCACCTTTGTCATGGTAGGGAGAACACGTCAATGGAAGGTGGGGTCATCTGGAACCCACAAGATAGCACAAGGGTTAAGTGTTCACCACAACTTGTCACTCGCAGCACACTTGTAGAATAAAGTATGCATGAACATTTTGAGCCAGTAGAGGGAGATATGTGGGTCATGTGGGTCACCAGTCCATTTGTAAGCCCGTATCTACCCGTAAGGGCAGTTGTGACTAAGGCTTTAGATGGTTTAAATCAAATATGGCCGCTACCTCATAAAGAGTTGATCATGTAACACACAGTTACTAAAAATTGTTATTTGCGTCATTTCATGATACATTTCGAGGGCATGCACAACACATAAGACCAGACAAACAGACATAATGGATGAACGTGAGGGATCAGACCTAATGCCTTCACCTTCACCATATAACTGGCTCGTATAAACCCTTTAAAGACTCATAGGAAAACCTCCAGTAAGGTTTTAACCTCACCAACAGACTTTTTAGGTACTACAGTGTTGTGCTTGATGTCAGAACACAAAACGTTACGTTCTAAAAAGAACCCTTGTTAGACGAAATCTACTAAGTAGTCACCTTTATTTTATTACAACAATTCTAGATCTTTTAAGACTTTAAAACTCCTCTCTACACACTTTATCCACGTTTCTCAGGCAGACACGAACCTTTTCACACTTTACTCTCTTGTTTCAATTCTCAAGGTTCAAACCGTCGTATACACACAAGTCCAGTATTATAGAATAACAGCAAAAATCTGATTGCGATCGAAGACTTTTGTAGATTTGGCATACTGAATGCATTCTGTACAGGAGGTTGATTGACAATATAGCCAATTAGGAGGCATAGCACAATACTCTTTAAAACAAAAAGGAAAAGAAAATGTGTGAAACAGCGAGACTGCAAAAACTGATCTTGGATAAAAGTGACCAGGTTTTGGGGATGAAGATACACCATGGTGAACTCATTTGGCTTTAACTGATTTAGATGAATAAATCAGTACACAGAACGTCCAAGTGTTGCCTTTACTATTTTGTTTTTGTCTTTCTAGGATGTCCACTTTTATGGGCAACACTCACAACCATGGATACTGCGCTCAGCAAAGTGGCTGTGCAGTACGGTCACCACCTGTTTTGGATTCTACACAAACCCTGTTTGATATAAAGTTTTGATTTTTGAGATAAAATCCAGGAGATCTTGAACAAATTAACTTTCAAGCACAAACACAAGAGCTGTTCATTTCCATCTTGGTGACCCCGGTAGAAGAGTGTCAAACCAGAGACTGGGAGATTGTAGTTCAAATTGTTTTTTAAATCAGGAGCAGACAAAAAAGTGTTGTTTGAAAAAGATCATTATTGTGACGCAGAAAATACGGCGGACGGGACACAAGATCCCTGCTCAGTCCTGATTCGTCCACTCGCAGATGAACAGATCCATGTACGTCTTTGTTTTCCCCGTCAGAGCTATAGCATCTGCCTCTAAACTGTGCAGGAGCTGCAAGCTAGCAGGAGAGCATGTAAACCAGGGGTCCCCAAACTATTTCCAGTGAGGGCCACTTGACGTTTCCATTCTCTGATCGGGGGCCAGGGTCAGTTTGGAACAGGAAAAAGTGTGACAGTCGCAGGGTTGCCTGAATGTAAATATTTATTGTTTCCCAGAAAGCCACATATAATCAAATATATATAAACCGATCTGATATCAAATAATCCTCTCTGGGTTCTTCACCAAAAAAAAATAATAATAATAAGAATCAGCAAACATACAATAACTTAATTGCTTAATACCTATAATAACTTTGAGAGTTGGCTCGCATTTGCAAGCTATCATATTTCAATTTGTGACGGGATTCATAATGTCGGTATAGACTGTATTCTTTGAATGCCGCCACCGTCTATTGGCAGATGATACACACAGCCTTATCTTTATGTTGAACAAAAACAAAATACTTGTTTGTCCACCACAGGTTCAATACCCTGCATTTCTCTTGCTTAACCTTTTTGTCATTTTTCCATTCTGATTTGGGGGGGTCTGTCCCAGTCGCCTGGACAGAGAGCCATTTGCCCCTACGAGTGGGGGCAAAGGGAGGTTGCACTAGCAACATTTTTAAGGTTGGCTGACATTTCAATTCAAATAAGCTTTATTGATGTAAGGGACAAAATTCAAGGGATTCCGTTGGGCAGGCCTAGTTCACCATGTTTCACTTTTTCATGCTTCCATGGGTCTCGATCACGTGGCCATGTTAAATAAAAAACTAAAAAAAATGCAACTAAAAGAAAAGGAAAAAGGGTCCCTCTCTGGTATCATTCAGGGGGCCAGGTCAAATGCATGGGCGGGTATGGGGCACCCCTAATGTAAATGGAGAGCTCTCAGCAACTAGGAGAGGAAGGGGGGAGGGGTTGCTCCGCGCCGATGGCTTCGCCCGCAACTAAGACAGGAATTTTTGGCGAACTTCTGGTGCCCTGCTGAGACTGTGTCCTTTAAAACGACCGGCATAATCATCATTAAAAGAGCACTGAGAACGCTTTGACAATGGATCAAAAGATGATTGGAGTGAGATTTTTCCAGGTCAAAGGCAGTAATAAACCTCACGCTCCGGTTCGGGGCTTCACCTGGCTGCTCGATATTCGTCAGTTCAGTGACATCAACGTGAACTTTCACTTGGTGGGGAGGAAAGGTGTTTCGTCTGGTTCAATATGAGACACAATGACAGTTAGAGAAACCGTGTTAATGGTTCACTCTGATCACATACTCCATGCAGAAAATCTCAGACGAGGTTCAGACGCACAAAGCAGCTGTGTGTGGGCGTGAGCGCGCTCTCATCGCCATCTCCTACTCTTCATCTGCTGTTTCTGCCACTCGCAGTTTGAGACCCCAAAAATGAGGAGCGACGAGCGCCGGCGTCAGAGCGGTGTGATCAAAGGCGCCCGTTTGTCTGCAGATCGCCAACGACACTGATCTCTGTTCAGATCAAAGGCGGGTTTCGTCCGCGGGGGAACAGGCTTTAGCGGTGCCATTTGAACACTTGGCCCTCGGGGGCCTATTGCTGATAATGGGTAGCGTGACGTTGACGAAGGTTCCTACAGAGGAGCGCCGGGAGCGTCCTTGAAGGTCAGGCCTCCTGTGCCATCTACCTTTCAGAGATTTCAGCCTCCAGCCTGGATCTCATTAGCATCTTGACGACAGAAGCTCCTCAGCTTCAAAGAACAGGTGGCATCCTCCTTTGGGGACAGCTGCCTCGCTCGGGCTAGGGCCAGTTTTGGGACGTCCCTCTGTGGCGCCTCTTTCAGGAATCAGAAGATTCCTGTTCTTGATTACATCTGGACCTGAAAGGTTCTTCCTAGAACAGGGGTCGGCAACCTTTACCACTCAAAGAGAGAGCCATTTGGATCAGTTTCCCACAGAAAGGAAAACACGGGGAGCTGCAACACCCTGTGGATCCAGTGAACGGCATCATTTCACTTGTTTTTGAAGTCCTTGAAAAGGTGTTAAATTTTTTTGTACCCTACTTTTTGTGTGTCATTTATTGGATTCCGATGAGAACTATTTCCAGAGAGTGAAACAAACCAGCAGATATGTCAGAATTAACTTGCAGTTAATCCGCCTCTCCAATAGATTTTCATCAACAAACAACACCCACCCCCCCATCTGGATCAGGATGTTTTTGGGCAAAAGCTGCGTGTCTCCAGGAAAGTCTCGCCATATTTGCGACTTCCTCATTACATATTAATCAGACTGATGAAGTCGTTGAAAGCAATCAGATCTGCCCGGGTGCCATTAAACGTACTGTTTTCGTCAGAGAACTTCCATTTTCTCCAAATTCTCCATCGTTGTCCTGCCTGAGTCGGAATATTGCAGGGATTACACGCCGGCGGGAGTCGTGGCGGTGGCGCAGGTTGATGGTCATATGGAACTTTACTTAGAAAATGTCTACATTTCGATTTTTTTAAACCTAATACCCGTTAGTATCGCCCCCTCCGCGTGCTCATGCTGCTCTTCCTCCTGCTCGCTCACACATCCCGACGGTGATGAAGCTACCACTGCAGTCTTAGAACATGATAGTTGTTTTACGAAAGACAGCCGCAGCACAGGGATGAAAGAGACAATCCGGACAATTTGCAACCCTTCAGTAGCGCGGTGCTTACGCAATCACGTAAACAAGCTGATTCTGAGGCAGAGAAAAGCCCCTTTTTACGCTGATATGCGACAACTTACAGCAGTAAAATGTTTACGCAATCAACGTAAAGAGATTGATTCCAACACAAGGAAAAGCAGCGTTTGCAACCCGTCACAGCAATAAAGTGCTTATGCAACAAAAGTCATTCCAGCAGATTCTGATTTGAAAAAAAAGCAGCTTTACGCAGATTTGCAACACCTTACAGTAGTTTTGCAAATTGGCTCAAGGCTACGTTCACACTGCAGGCTGAAACGACCCAATTCAGATTTTTTTGCCCCTATGCGACCTGTATCTGATCTTTTCACGACAGTCTGAACGACACAGATCCGATCTTTTCAAATGTGACCCCCGTCTGAACGGCCAGGCTACATTAATCCGACCCGTACGTCCTCGATACGCTACAAATGTCATAATTCTGCGTTGAAGTAGGCGGGAACTAGAACATAAACATCAACCATGGCGGACGATGCTGCTGAGACCAGTCAGTGGAAAGGAAGCAAGGTCACCGATTGGATTCATATTTGGGGTGACAGCTCTATTCAGGCCAAACTCCAGGGCTCTTATGGCAACCCGGCGGTTTTGGAAAACATTTTCAGCTTAAGGGCCGAGCGTGGGTCCAGACGATCCTGGCTCCAATGCCAGCGAAAAATAAAAAAGCCTCTGAGCCAAAAACAAGAAGGTTAAACACTGGAACAAACCAAGTGGCCGACAACGTATCACCTGTCCATTTTACGAAGAGCTGGACAGCATTTTGGGGGATAAGCCCAGCGTTGTTGACATTCATTGTTAACGTTAGCTTCTGCCAACAACGAGTGAGGTCGTTCACTGTTGAGTACTCTTCTGCGCATGCGGGTCACTTCTGGGTCATTTCACGGTCACACAGGAGGTCACAAACACAAAAGTTCGCATCTAATTGGAAATGTGAACGGACTTGCAAAAAAATAAATTGCATTTTTTCATAAAATCTGAATTGAGCATTAAGCCCTGCAGTGTCAACGTAGCCAAAGACTTACGATACTTCAATGAGCGTGTTTTTATTTGGTGTCGATGGCGACAGCTCTGGTATTAAAAGGTTAAAGCTTGAAGAAGAGAAAAAAAATGTTTGCATTGGCTAACATAGAGCATAAATTTGCTCTGTGGGGTTTCAAGGATGAGTATGAGACGACCCTAGCCGTCAATGATTTAGACACTCGTGTCTGCACCCGATTTGATCTAAAACTGTGAAACACTCAAAGGTGGATCCAGGCTGTTAGCAGTAACACAAACACAGATAGACAAGAAGGCATACGACCCAAACCCAGTGGCCCTTCTGCCTTTTCCAGCCGTCTCCAGAAAAACAAAAAGCTGAAGTGGTATTATGATGATGGTGGCTGTGAAACGACGGAAAACAAGCGTGTGGGACTGCATGGTGTCCAGTTTACCCTCCGAGTGGTGCGACAGGATCAGGAGGTTGACGCAGGAAGCGCCGGCTCCGGAGCCGAAGATGGTGATCCTCTCCGGGTCTCCTCCGAAGTGGCCGATGTTCTCGTTGAGCCAGCGAAGGGCCTGGATCTGGTCCAGCAGGCCGTAGTTCCCCTTAGCCGACTGATCCCCCGTACTGAGGAAGCCTGTTCAGGGAACACAGAGAATAGGAAGAAAGAAAAATAAGCCTGAATGTGAATGGATTCCTCCAAAGAGGCAGCAACTCGATCAAAGGAAACAAAATTAGCATTCAGTTTTTAAATGCTGGAAAATAACATGAAAAAAAAAAGGAGAAATAAGCTTTGATTCATGATGATGCAATTTATGCCGGAGCTTAAAATGTGAATCAATCTGCAGAATGCAGCCCAGCAGGTGCGACACTTAAATCTCCATGGAGAATATTTGCCTTTAAAAAAAAAGAAAAACGTCAGTATATATTAGTTTTTGAAAGATTCCTCTTTAAGAGGCAGGAAAACTGAGCCTGCAGCTGAGAGCAGAAATCAAAACGCGCAGAGAAAGTTGGACTTTTTTCTGGGATTTCCAAACCAAATATTGATTTTTCTTTTTCTTTTTTATGCTGTTTTTCCCCCCATGGTTGTGCTAAAAGAAAAAGTAAAGCAAAGGTAGGCCTGAGCTACAAAATAAAAGATCTGATAGTACGGGGTGAGGTTTTGAAGAGCTTTACAGGTAGAGCTGCTGCTTGACATGTTTCTGGATGTGGACCGCTCCACACGTCCTGACTGCTCACTCATGTTCAGCGCTGCTGCTTGACATTCGCAGCCTGTGTTGATCTTTGATCCTCCACCAAAAGACACGAATCCTTTCTTATTCGCCGGCGGCTTCCAAACGCCGCCTCTTCATGTGAGGTCAAGAGCTTCTAAAACCAGCAGATGGCAGGGTTGGGATTACAAGCAGACCACAAGGTGAGCTATGTGGCAGTTAAGAGGGGGAAAAAAAACTAGGTTTAATTCATTTGAACCCACTTCTCTGTTGACTGATAGCTGCTGCTTTCAGTCTACACATGATGGCTTGTGGAAAACTGCAAACAGAAAGGGAAGGCTGGAAGAAAAGAAATATTTATGCATTATTAGTCTTTTGAAGCGTCAATGGAAAACCCCTGACAGTAACATGAAATATTAACCTCCTACTAGTCTTGAAAGGTGAAGTAGTTACAGAAATGCAGATTTGACGCAACGTAAAGTCATTTATAACACATAAAACATTTAATTATCAGGAGTAAACATTCCAGTAATTGAAATACTGCTAATTTTAAATGAAACATCAAATCTATGGAATGTATTTAGTAGGAACATAAATGCTGTGACTGCTAAATGTGTTGGCCCCCAAAAATCTACAATAGTTAAAGAAATACAAATTACCCCCCCCTCCCACACACACACAAAACCAAAAAAACAAGGAAAAAAAATCAAACACAAAAAATGACAAAAGAAATAAATAAAATTAAAGACAAAAACAGCATCGGAATGGACGGACAAACAGACATGAAGGGGGAAAGAAAAAGCAACATGCAGCCTCAACAGGCACAAACCAGTGTCCTGCTTGTGCCTGTCCCAAGCCCGGTAGATGCAGAGGGTAGTGTCAGGGAGACCACTGAACGTAAAACTTTTAAGACCTATCGAATAGATCAAACGAGAAGGTAGATATGTGAACTGATATGATGAAAACATGGTTTTCTAAACATTTCAGGAGCTCGAAGAGGAGTAACACCCCAAACTCTCAGCACACCTGCTCCCAATACTGAGGCTGGCTGACCGTTTGTTTTAAAGCCTCTGGACCCCTTGACATCGTCTGCCACCAACCCCAAGCTGCTAATCCACCAGCAATAAGAAATCCCCAAACTAAAACGTAGTGAGCCATTACTGTGATAAATGCCCAGTATCCACAACAGAGTGAAGAAAAAGTATAAAAAGACAAATGAGATAAAAAGAAGTCAGGACAGACTCGACTCCCCCCCCCCCCCCAGCTGGTTTAGCCGTATTGGCAATTTTCCACAAGAAAAGGTGAAGAATTAGAAAAGAAAAGAGGAAGAAGCTGATTCAGCCACCTAGCAGAGGCTTCAATTAGCAAGAAAAAGCACAACTTACCAACCAAACAGACATTCACCAACAACGCTGTTAAACTGGTAAAAACACCAAAACAAACGACTTCATTCATTCATTCATTCATTCATTCATTCATTCATTCATTCATTCATTCATTCATTCATCAGTTATGTCCATATGCTTTATTAACTATACTTGCAGTATCTTTGTTGGGGTCACAGGGTTGCTGGAGCCTATCCCAGGTACTGTTGGACGATGGTGGGGTACACGCCAAATGGCTCGCTAGTCCATTGCAGTACCCCACAAAGACATTCCCATTTCAAGACAAATTACAATTCTAGTTTGCTTATCCCTTGCGCTATCTTGTGGGGTCAAAATGACCCCACCCATATGTTGCAGTCAGAAAATTCTACCTTCATTTACTTTAATCAAGGCATGGCCAATGAAAGATGTGAGAAACATTTCTTATTTTGGTTATTTATTATACTCTTTTATTTTTTAAAAGACAGCAGTATCTCCATGTTTGCAATGTGCGCATGTGCAGAATTGAGAGGCGCTTTGATGTGTACGCCATCACGTTTTCTTTTCTTGCTCTGGCTGCCTCAGAAGAAAGCACTAAATATAAAAATATACAAAGTCCGGGGTGAATAAAGTTGCCAAAAAGAAGAAGTCCTGTCTATTTTCAAGGGTGCAACACGTACATTGACGTGTTCTTCCTACCATGACAAAGGTGGATAAAGGTCTAAAGATTTCATGTAATCCATGGACACCAGTGAAGATCACAAATCATTGAAGAAAAAAGGTTCAGCGCACTGTCTAGTGGGTCTAGATGACCCCACACCCAAGTGCCTAGGATAGCACAAGGGTTACACAAAGTACCAAAAGCCAAGTGGAAAAAATAGGATCTTCTGGATGACCTCCATTGTTGTTCTTGTTAGCTTCGCCCCACATGTGCAGTGACGGTCCAGTTTTGAGTGGAGACGACCACCTGAATCGCCAAGTCTGTTCTAAACCGGACCGAACCAGACTGTACCACTCAGTGGAAACGAGGCTAAAGAGTAACCGTTGAACACAGACGATTCCTAGCAATTTTAACCAAAAAGAACAGTCAGTTTGAAGGTTTTCCATTTTGAAAGAACATATTTAAAGCTAGATAGACCCAGACAAGAGAACAAGCCCAGTTATGACTTTTGTGAAATCCATAAATACAAGTAAATAATCCCAGTGTTGGGGGTTTATTAATTGAGCCAAGCACAAACAAGAGGCAGCAAAGCTCCCTAAAGCCCTCATGTAATCACTATGATATATTGAACTGAGCGGTTATGTTAAATAGGTCATTAATTAAGCTAATGAATCTAACACATGGCAGTAACTCTTTGTCTCATTTTGAACTCATTGTCATTGCTTCTTAGAGGGGTTGCATCACTGCTACCATGAGGTTCAGGCCCCCCAAAGGTTATGAATAAGCTTTAGAATAATTGCTTCTTTTTTTTTGCTGGATCCATCGTGAAGCGAGTCAGCGCAACAAGAGGCCACTTCCGCTGCCGCCCATCCTTTATGATCCGATGAAAGGCTGCAGAGAAAACTCAGGATCTGGTTAAAGAACGGCGGCGGCGGCGCCACACGAAGGCCAAGCCCCCGCGTGAATCGTCTTTACAAATGGCTTTGGGTTCGGGAGCGTTGGTCGGAGGGCTGAGCCGCCGGGGGAAGGCCAGCGTAAAGGGAGGAGGCGAAAGGGGGGACAGTGGGTGTTCTGTCAGTCCAGGATAGAGGCGCTCAGTGTTTCATCTGCCTCCAAGACACCAGGGGGATTGCTTTGTGTGTGTGTGCATGAACACACACTCGCACAGGGACACTGATCAAAGACTGACACTACAAAAAAAAAAAAAGAGAGAGTCCACCATCTTCCTTTCTTCGCCCACATCCTTGGAACCGCAGAACACGGGCAACAGGCAGCTGCAGCTTCAAGACCCACCGACAGACAAATTCCCAATAAAGCTTCCATGTGCAGTTTTCCAGGTTTCAATCCACGGCGTTTGGTACATTCGTCTGTGTGACAGACGGCGCTCCCTGTGCGGCGCTTTCCCCGTCATTTTATTGTTAGCTGCGGACACAGGTGCCAGCCCATTCTGTGGACGCCGGCGTGTGTCCTCGGCAGCATAGTAATTACAATTATCAGAGGAGTCCAGAGAAATGAGCAGATGTGGGATCTGAATGATGCAGGGACACACACCTCACATGGTGGTGGTCTTCTCCAGGGGTGCAGTGGCAGTGACCAACGCGTTCCTGATCTATTTTGTGGACTAAATGTCGGATTTCCACATTCAAGAAGGAGAGGGATTGGAAAGTTGGAAAAAAAAGGGAAAGAATTGTTATTTCCATCTTCCTTTTTTTTTCTCTCCACAAGCCATTTCAGCTTAGGCAGAGCAATTGGCCGCGGATAATTCCAAACCCTCTTCTTCCTTTTTTTTTCGCTTTGTGCTTCTTTTCCGCTCTCTAAAGTTGCTGTTAAATTATTTGTGCTTTATTCACATTTTATGCCTGCATACTCGAGGAGGACCGCTCTGCGAGAGCCTTTATTACCGTCCTTTCATAACATCTCTGTTCATTTAGCTGAAAACTCCTATTTGTTTGTTTGTTTGTTTGTTTGTTTGTTTGGAACCCCATTAGCTTCCACCTTGTGGTCGCTAGAGTCTTCCTGCATGGTGACCATAAGCATAAGACACACAGATTTTACCGGTTTCACAAAAACCTAAAATAAGTTCACAAAATTCACAAACTAATTCATCATATTAACATTAAAAGCTACACACGTGAAAATAAGTTAAGAAGAAATTCATTTTTTTAACTTATCACACTGACAACACATACATCTCCTTAAAACAAACCATACACATGGATAGAGTTCTTGTAAATCTTCTTCTTTCTCTTTCGGCTTTTCCCATCAGGGGTCGCCACAGCGAACAAGTCGCATGGTAAACTTGTCAATGTTTTACGCCGGATGCCCTTCCTGACGCAACCTTCTCAAAGCAACCGGCACAGAAGTAGAGAAGGGAACAGGGAGCAGCCCGGATTTGAACCCTGGTTTCACGGACGGAAGGCGCCGCAAACCGGCACGAGCTAAACCGGCTCCCGATAGAGTTCTTGTAAGTAGTCCACATATTTTAGTTTTAAAATGTTTTTGAAATAATATTTGTTATTATTAAGCCTTGTCCTTCCAGACGGCTGATTCAATGCAACAGAGGATCTAAACAGAACTGTTCTTTTCGTATATTTTGGATCTTGACAAAGGACCAATCAAATCACCAGGGGATGACGATACCCACTGTATAATACCCTCGTGGGCATTTTTTTGTGTCAGTGCCCCATGCTTGCGCGTGTACTCATGGACAGAGGAAGCTAAGGGCGAAACGTCACAGCGGTGCAAATCTCGGGAATGGCGCTCCGGGCTTTTTTCTTCCACAGCTCCATTCCAATTTATGAAAGACTTGGAGTTATCATTAGGTCTGGGCACAAACCACAAGTGTTCATTTCTCCTCCATGATCAAATTTTTAACGGTTGGTGCTACGGTGAACTCACAAGGACACGACATCCACACGTCAATAACAAATCCAACTTCCCGATTGGTCAAAGTTCGACCCCTTTTAACTTTAAACACGCCTTTTGTACATAAAGCTCGAGAACGTGGAAGTCTGACGTTGACATAAACTTTTACTTGCCAGAGGTAGCTTGATCCAGCGTTGCAGTGTGAACGTAGCATTGGGTTGGTGTGACTGTGTCGCCCTGTAAGGGGGGGTAGCAACCTGTCCAGAGCGAACCCCCTCAGTAGCCGTGAAAGGCTCCAGCAACCCTGTGACCCCAAAATGGTCACGGCAGGTATGGATGGCGTTTCCCTTTTACCAACGACTGTATTTCTCAGAAGGATTTTGTTATCAACCATTAATTTCAGGTCTTATCCGGTAAACAAACTGTCATGTCAATAAGCTGGAAAAACACGACCTTTAGATTCCAACCGTGACTCCCACCTGAGCTGGTCATGCTAACAGGACAGATCAAAGAATCCGATGCTTTTATCTTCCATTCTTCTGGTTTTATCTGCTTCATTCTAATGTGTAAGGTTGCCCCTCTGACAATCTATGCTTTCATCGCATCAAACATAAATGGGTAACTATCAAATATTCTTTTTTTTTTTTGCACTCTGGCTTAACGTTCTAGCGAGCGTTTTCCCTTGTATCATCTTTTTTTTCCTTTTATCTCTTCCCTTCCCAGAGGAACGGCCTTTTCCTGAGATCAGTGTGGAGACGAGGCTGCTGGCCTCTGAAGTCCTGACACTGGTGAAAGCCAAACCAGGCCAGCTCCCGGCACAGCGGGTCCATATGCAGTGTTCACCCCGAGCCTCGGTTTGCCCGCGGACCTTCACGTCTGCTTCCTGTCCGAGTGTGCGTTCAGAAAGACGCAGAAGTTATGCGTGAGCAGACGAGATGATGGTCTGTTTGTGTGTTTCCCAGAGGAACTACAAAGACTGGTCTCTAATCCCTTCTTCTTTTTCTTCTTTAACTGGTGCCTTTATAGCTTGGCAGTGAGCTTCTATTGATCCAGTTTGGTTGCCAAGGAACCAGGTTTCATCTTCAGGATCACACGCTGCCACCACAAACCTTTGTGTTGAGGATAGACAAGTCCTCACCTCCCCGTCTTCTTGGTCTGTGTTTCCACATCTTCTGTAACTAAATCACTCGCTCTTGTTTATCTGTCACTTGGCTCCCTTGGGCGTCGGCAGCCCCAGTGGGCTCCTCTGCAGTCAGAGGGTAATGGTGGGTGAAATAGGGGTGCCATGGGTCAGATTGCTCATGATGTATGATGCTCACGATGGAAGGCACTTGTACGGAGACAAAGCGATTGTTTTCCATCATTGCCGTGTTTGACGTAACTTCCCGCTGTTCCGCTTTGGTGCCACAGTCTGGGTCTGTGACAGTCCAGGGGAAAAAAAAGAAACATACTGGTTTCTTTTTAGGATCTCAGAGCGGTTTGATGTGATTTAAAACAGAAATGCAAACGTTTACAAGCAGACGTTTTTATGGACGACATGATAGTTGTCCAGAACCTTTCTCTGCTGAATTGAAATAGAACTTAAAACTTCACATTTTACTATCATTCAGATTTATAAAGATAACTGTCTGTGCATTACTTTATATAGCAAAAGAAAAGAGAACATTTACTGTATGTTCACATAAATGTTCAGCATGGGGTTTCATCTAATTCCTGGTGTCTCCACAGCAGGTTCAGTCTTCTACTTGAAACCTCCAAATGCTACGGCTCAATGCTTGAGTAAGCTGGATTCTGTGTTTCACGCCGCTTTGAGGTTTGTAACAAACTGCAAGGCCTCGACTCATCATTGTGAACTGCACTCTTGAGCGGGATGGTCTTCTCTGTCCACCAGGACGTTCACACACGGGTGCATTTGTATTCACAAATCTCCTCTTGGACTTTCATCTTCTTACATTTGCAGCTTGATCGAGCGGAGGACTGTGGAATCGTACGGACGGCGTTCCAATGGCCGTCTGTTGCTCGCTGTTCCATTTGCCCGTCCAGAACTGGGGAAAAAAAGGCTTTTGTCTTTCCTGCCCCCTCCAGATGGAACACTCTACCAAAAAGCTGGAAATTAAAAGGACTCATTCCACTAAAAATGTTTAAATCCAGGCTGAGTTCGGAAGAGAAAGTCACTTTTAACTGTACCTGTTTTACACAAGCTCTCTTTTTTTTAAAATTTATTTTATGTTTTAAATGTTGACATTTTTATTGTAAATGTAATTAATTGTTTCCCCCTAGCAAGGACTCCCTTGAAAAAGAGATTCTTAATCTCAATGGGACATTTCCTGGGTAAATAAATAAAATAAAATAAATAAAATAAACCCATCGTACTGTCAACAGGAATGGCTGTACCTTAGTAGGTTGGACTGTTTATCTGCCAGCAGTTAACCTTCAAACCGCAGTGATCAATTTTTTTGAACAATTGGTACATCCATGTTTTGATGACGATGTCATCCATAAGTCCTTGATTGATCAAAGTGCAACTGGGGTAACTTTCCGCCTTTAGTTCAGCGACTCAGAAGCTTGAGTTGCTACACATCAAGCCCAAAACGTACATTTATGCTTGTTTACACAGATTTTCCATTGGAAATGGTTGCCAGCGCACCAAGCCTGGTGTGGATGTAGCATCAGACATGCCGTAATTCTTCGGCAGTTTGCGGGCTTTACGTGATTTGCGTAAATGCTTCACTACTGTAGCTTGTTACATGTCAGTGCAAACTTGCTTTTCTACACATCAGAAGCCGGTGCAAGTAAATCGCGCAAACGGTTGGACGATTGAACCAATTAACTATCAGCTAAATTCTGGTGGTGCATCCATCCTTTAGCCTTCTATTGTAACAACAGACAGACACACTTCCTCATTGTCTCTCCAGACGTTTCCAGACGGTTTTTTTTTTGTCACGCTTGCATGCAAGAGTTAAAATCTTTTAAAATTATAAAAACTATACTTGCAAATGCTGCCAAAATGCAGCGTTTTTGAGCCGAGATGGCGGAGGGAAAAAGACAAGAACTAATGAATCCCCTCATCTCAGAGTTTCCCCGCACCAGCAGCAGCTGCGTGCTGTCTGGGATTTACCAAGAAAAAACAAACAGCTATCATAAATGGCTAAACACTCATTGTGGGTTGTGGTGTGTGTACGCATGCTTTGTGTGTCCTCAAGCGTCGTCGTGCGCCCGTCTGCGAGAGAGACGTTTATTATCTTCCTGTGTGGATCCACATCTGCGAGTGTTTCTGACGGTGTCTGTGCACGCCGACGTCTTCCAGCCGCCTTTGCTGCGGCTGAAGCTTGAATGACTTTTTGTTGTGTTTGTGTGTCTTGGGAGTTCCTCTGAGATTCCTCCATGAGCTGCTAACGTTATGCAGCACACAGCGTTCATGCTGGGATGGCCTACATGCTGTTGCTGCTTCACACTCATGGCACTGTGTCTGATTGCAACCTCCGGAATTAGCTAACCAGGGAAATTCAAAACCATTGTGTTCCGTAATTTTGTGTTTCTCCTTTGTTTAGTTTGTATTGATCTTTTCAAAACCCAAAGCTACCAATGACAGAATAAGAACAACGACACAAAGCTGTGAACCCTTTTACACTGGATATGTACACGGGCGACACCTCAATCACACATGCTTTCTGAACTACCGCGCTCTTTCACCGTTTTTTTCAGATGCCATAATTCCAACGGATTCTGGCGTGGACTGAAGCAGCGTTTGTACAGTTAGTAGAGACGGACCCGTATCACGTGACGTCCCAGCGCATGCCTGAACGCCTTGGCTGCCATTTTGGGGGTCAAACTGTGGCAGTCCAACAGGAACCTGCGATGCTACGTCCTCACGTTTGCATGTTTTGGGAAAAATGTGCTTGTTTTTTTCCGTTATTACAGGTTCCAACCAGCACCCTTTCAAAAATAACAGATTGGCACCTGGATGTAGGCCAAAACGATACCCATCCCTCAAATATATCACCTTTAGGACAATTAAAATATGTAACCATTGGCCTACCTGGCATCTGTTGGCTGCCAGTCCTCCCGTTTTGACTGCAGTAAACCATCGTTTTTTTGTCTTCATCCCATATAAGTCAGTAAACAGAGACACTTGATATTTCTGTTGTTGATAACAAACAGCTTCATGGCTACTACTGTACAACAAAGTCACCGATTTTTCCCCTCGGATGTATCAAAACAATGTGTGCTTGACTCCCAAAAAGGCAGACAAAGGTAAGAGGTCCATATGGAACACTCTATGGTTGTAATTATGATATAGGTATGTATTTTACTAGGACTAGTAGTAGTAGTAGTAGTAGTGACCTTTTTATTTTAGACAAGTGAAAACAAGTGTAGAATAATAAAATAAGACAAAATGATACAATGCAAAATTATATAAACAACACATGTCCAAAAGGGAGTGCGAAGAAGAAAAATCATATAAACTCTCACCCCCTCTAACTTAAGTCCTTACTTTCCTAACTAAACTCAGTACACCCTCCATCAAAGTCCAGTGCCCTACGCAAGTGTATATTCGATTACAGCTGAACATGTGATTCTTCTTTCCAAAAACACACATATGAATAACAAAATCTTATTTTCTAAGTATGCAGATTTACCAATACTGATGTTCTATATTGTTTTGTATTTGAAAATATTTATCAATGATCATATTTCTGCATTTATACTTAAATTATTTTATGTTTTTATTCTTTCAAGCATTTACTGGTTCTGTTCCACAACTTCACTCCACAAACTGAAACACAAAATCTGTTTTTTGTACTTGCTTCATGTATGAGAAACTTATTTTTTTCCCTAAAATTGTATTCTATCTTCTCTTTTAATGAACATCCTTTGGATATTCGTTGGCAATACATTGTTTACTGCCTTGGATATTATTTTGGCTCCAGAACACTCTACTAGATCAATTTTGATTGTATGAATAATTTGTGTGGTAGCTGGCCGGCTTGTGTTAAGGTAACTGACTTTGTGTAAGATTTGTATTGCTCTCTTTTGAAGTATTGAAAGTGAATGTAACGTTGTTCCCCCAAACCTCTACCCAATAAGGAAAATATGGTAAGACTAATGCACCAGATTAATATAAATATATAGATCATTAATGTATTTGTATACAAATATGTCTAAATGTGTAAACTGTGTACATTCAAAATTGAATTGAGGGAATCAAAAGAATCGTAAAAAAGGAATCAAATCGTATCTGGAAATTATTGGTGTTATTCAGAAACCTATTGGCCGCACCAAGAAACTCTGTATACGCAAAAGCTGAGATCTTCAAACTGTCTTTTCTGCATGGCTTTAATGGAGGGGTCCCCAAATCCAGGCCTTCAGGGCCAGTGTCCATGTTTTCCAACCAACCTGCCAATTGAAGCTCCTCATTGGTTAAACACACCTGATCCAGGTAATCAGCAGCAGATACGGCAGGGTTTCTGGAAAACTGCTTTAAAGGTTCTCCGTCCTGGTTTGTTCTGCTTAGTGTTTCTTCGGTCTTCTATGTTGCTGATTGAACTGCTCCGCCGTTCTTTACCTCCCACCGCAGACCCTCCCAGCAGGTTTCCTTCACCCAGAGCCAGATCTCCGCTTTTATCCTGTGGCGGCGAGGAGAACAAACAGACCTGCTTCCTGCTTGCATCTGTGCTCTTGGATTTAGCGCCTCTGGACTCTGACAGCACCGTAGCTTGTGAATTAAAACTTTAATTTTCATTTTTTCTTTACCCCCCTCCCACCTGCCTCCAGCTACAACGATGCATTTCAATCGTCTCCACAAATTTGCGGTTATGAAAGCCGCCTTCCCAGAATTCATTCTGAGACATCAAAATAAATTACGACACGCCAGGCTAATAGTTATTGGAACAGAAATGAAGCTCCGCCACTAATAAAGGTTTGGTATCTGCGGCGGCCGACGGCTTCTGCCCCTATGCCATAAATGCAGTCTATCATATTCTCAGTCTGCATATTTATATTCTTATCCTGTCATTCATGGGTAACACAGGGGAGTGACGCTTTCCAATCTTGTGGTGCCACAATTACAATATGCAAAAGCAGTGATGGTGACAACAGCAGTTACTGCGAGTGTCAGTTTTGGACGGTTTGTTGTCAGATAAGGAGGTCGTTGCGACACAAGTGTNTTTACGTGAAATGTTCACAGATTTATCACGAATGAACCACGTTCAAATTCGTAACCATTGAATTTCTTCACTTTGACATTCAGAGCACTGAGCAGGAACTACATGGTGTCAGCGCTGTGGTCAGCGCCACACTCAGTATAGCCTAGGGGTGAAACGGTCCACGTAGTTGTGCCGAACCGTTTCAACACAACTACGTGTACCGTATTAACTTTGCGCCGAAGCGGAACTAATGTTAATCACAAGATTCCGGTGAGACGCAACGGTGTCTGCGCTCGCGTGTGTGTAGGAACGAGGGGGGGCAGAGCGCGGCAGGGCGCAGTGCAAGTGTGTGTGTTTGAGAGTGCACATTGAGGGGGTGTTGCGCAGTTCACCGGAACAGTAATAAAGAAAGGTTTCCTCTAAAAGAACAGAGACTGGTTCTTTTATTGACCCGCTCTGGAGGCTCTGAGGGTCTGAACGGGGAAACGAACCCCCGAAGGAAGATCTTTGGGCCCGGAGAGAGGATCTCCCCGCTCTGTATTTTTTTGGACTACGGTCAGAAATGTCAGTGCAGTTCAAAGCGTATGCCACAATTACACATCTAACCTGTTAACACGCTTAAAAAGGCATCACGGGTCTACAAGCAAAAAAGTAAAAAATTTTCAGGCCAGTGTTATTTATCCAAAGATTTTAGTTCCTGACAGCTAAGAGTTGTATTATTTTATAAAGCAGTTCCCCTACATTGGTCAATTTTATTTATTGTTAAATAAAACCAATAAATGCATTTTGCAAGAATTTCTTCTGCCTTTGTGTACCGAAAATGTACCGAACCCTTTGAAATTCTGAACCGAACCGAATTGAGACCGTACCATTACACCCCTGGTTTAGACTGCTGAAGAGGTGGGGGAGTGAGAGAGTCACGTAATACGGCAATCATGCATAACCCGTGCTTGATTATTGCGCTGTTTATATGCAATTCATTGGTGATGTGTCTGCGATTTCAGTCATTGAACATATGCGCAATATAAAGGTTACACATTGGTGGTACATGCCTGAAAAATCAGTTAGACATGCATGGAGCAGTCGTGGAAAGTCACAGATTTTCATATGCATCTTGCAATTTAGTAAGATTTATGTCATAATTATGGAGTGATATTTTTGCCACCACGTTGCACACAAAACTAAGCTGCAAATAAAAAAATAAATATTTGCTTTCAACATTTTTTTTTTGCATTCAACATTTTTATGTTTGCTTTCAAAAAATATTTTTGCGTTTGCAAAACAAATGTTTTCGCATGCGTTGTGCCTCATCTCGCTTTTTTTCCCAACTTTGATTTTGCTCGCAAAAGTTTCAGTTTAGCGTGACAAACCTGCTTTTGGAGAAAAAAACAAGTTTTGGAAAGCAAAAAAAGAAAAACGTTGGAAGCGAAAGAAAATAAATACATTTTCAAAGCAAAAAAAAAAAAATTTGAAAGCAAAAAAAAAAATTTGAAAGCAAATATTTAATATTTTCATTTTTCAACATTGAAAGTTT
This sequence comes from Oryzias sinensis, assembly GCA_037389245.1. Classification (NCBI taxonomy): domain Eukaryota; kingdom Metazoa; phylum Chordata; class Actinopteri; order Beloniformes; family Adrianichthyidae; genus Oryzias; species Oryzias sinensis. Next base: position 4,266,010 of record CM074505.1, on the reverse strand, counting down.
TGTGTGCAACATGGTGCCATAAATATCACTCCATAAATAATTACGTTTAAACTATGTAAAAAATGTGGAACAGCTCAAATTCACATAGAGACTGAAAACCCTCGACGGCATCATGATGAATGACGAACGGAAGAAACATCTATGAACGACGTACATCGCACATGTATCACGAAGGACCGAAATTTCGTACGTGGAAAATATGCCAAATGTAGGTAGTGGCTGTGTGACACGGCCTTGAGGCTTAGGAAAAGAAGGAGATTGGTTCTGAATCCTTTTTAAATATGTCTACATAAAAATATTAAACTAAATCTGAAGTTCTAAGATCAGTGACACTGAATCAGTGTAAACACAGATATGCAACACCACCCCAATATACAAAGAGAAATCGTGTTGTTCCGGGAGTCACAAAACCAAAAACCCATGAGCCATAACTGATCCATAACATAAAAAAATCATTTGGAAATGATGCTGGTATTTTCAGGAAGGTTAGGCTCTCCGGCTCAGAGAATGAAAGAGAGCTAGACTACAAAACAAGCTCATTAAGCCACTTAATATTCACACCAAGCCTCATGGTTCACGGCACATGAATAGTTGCTGCAAACACTCCGCCATCAGTCACTCAGTCAGGCAGGCAGGCAGGCAGGCAAAAGTCGGGCTCGCACAAAGCCTGCTTCCAATGATGCCGCCGGGGCATAAATTACAGGCTGCAGCTGTTTATTTTTGACTTCTGCAAAACTCGGAGATGCCTCTTCCAAACGTACGTCTTCCTGTGAATGAGGTTCTCTGGATTGCCAAACCCGGGCCCAACTGGTGATTCCAGATCGTGATCGACCGATTCTGCAGGAATTGTTGAGGAAACAATTCAGTAAGCGTTTACTCAGATGGTAAAGGATGTGAGGATCCGACTGCCATTTTTGATTATATGCAGTACTGTGTTTTTCTGAGTATAAGTCGAATCTTTTTGCAGAGTTTGGGGTGTGACTTATACTTAGATGCAACTTATATATGATTTTTAAAGGAAAAAGTAGGCTCATGTTTCCCAGTAACAACAGCTAGGGGGCACTGTAGGTGTATCAGTATTTGCTACAGACAGCAACACAGAAGAAGTATTTTCGTTTTAAAGCGATGGTGAAGAATTCAATGGATTTAGTGATTTGATTTTTGACATAAAATGTTTAGCTCACTTGTTAGCATGTTTTTATGCTTTGCTTATCAGAATAATTGATTAAATGTTGTGCTAATATACTAGAGCATGCAGGAATGCGGCTCAATACCGTTACGATGGTGAAGTGTGCAAATATTTAGTCCTTTATTGCATTTATTCTATTTATATGTTCCCGCATTCTGTTAGATCAATTTTTTTTCTATTACTTTACGATTTTTCTTTTTCTTTTTTGTTGTGCATTTTTTAGTGAGCCAGACTTAATATATGGAACTACAAATGATGTTTGGACTGAACCATTTGCCAACTTCGCTTTGGTTTAGTAGGCCATAAAGGGTCCAAATGCTCACAGACGGATTCAGAGTTTGACACATATTTACACTTTAGCTCAGAGCAAAGAGATTAGATGACCCGAAACCGACGACAGTCACAGTTTGGCTGAACGATCGGCCTCTCTGTGTGCCAGCAGAGGTTGGCAGCAGCTTTGGTTGCTGATAGAAAGACGGACAAGGACTTTCAAAACAACAAAAAAAAAAAGTGATCAACATCCTTTTATTTTGGCAGAGACACACTTCTGACGGGTCCTCTGTGAGCACGGATTCTTGCTTAAGTCGTGCTCCGGGCTCTGAATGTGCAGGCAAGGGGGGGTTCTACCTGCATCGCATAGCAAAAGGAAAGCATTTTCTTTAGCTCGCTTCCCTCAGCAGCTCAGTCTTACCTCCCCGCCCAGCAGCACAAACCAAAACCCATCAGTCTTTGAGGCCGGCTGCAGTCTATCACCTTCCCACAGTGCGGGCCTATTAGACTTATCTTAGCCAGAGTTGCTCCTAATTTGGCACCGTCAGAGCGACGGGCATGTTGTGCTGAAAGTTATCAGAGTGAGGCCAGCTCCCTATTTGGCAGGCAGAGGGGCAGGGCCACCTCTGTCTGCCCGCCAGTTTGATTAATAAGAAGCAGTTGGAGCGGCTGTGCTAACAGACCGGCCGGCGTGGATGTTTTCGGAGCTCCGCACCGCTGCGGAAACACAAACACCCTCAAGGGGAACAATAACGAAGCATGACGGAGCAAATCAGCACCAATGGGAGGCCATCGCACATCGGCGTTTCCTTTGAACTCCAAGGTTGAGGCTACCGAACTCGCACCTTTTCTCCGGGGGGTTTTCGGTGGGATCTTTGAGCGGAAGCTCATCATCGGTTAATGGAATCAGACGAAAAGGAAGCATGTCTCTTCAGTAGAGTAGGCAGCCAGGCATGGCGGAGCACTCCCTCCTCCCGTTGCCATGAGTAACTGTCAAACATGACGGCGCAGAATGGAAAAAAAAAGGAGGGCGAGTTAAGGGAAAAGCTGTAATTATGTTTTGTTTGCCTCATTTCTGCACGTCCTCCGATTATCCATCAATGGGTCACAAAACAGACGAGGGCGGTTTTTCGTAGAGCTCCCTCCCTCTGAAGAAATTAAAAAGCACCCATTTGGCATGTGAGTAAATGACAGCTGAATCACTGATACCATTCACGACAGTCTCATTCTTGGTTCTGTTAACGCCGTTATTCCCTCCATTCACCCACAGCTATGTGAAGGTGCCTCTGAGTGGGGAAACGGGAAAAGAAAGGTAAAAAGGTGCGGCGATTGATGAGGAAGCGTGAGGGGAAACTTCACAGGCAGAGTTCAGACGAATTCCCTCGTAAGAAAAATGTCGGAATCAAGTTCTCCGTGTCTGTTAATAAACGTGGCGTTGCTGTCTACATTTACAAACGTTTCTGAAAAAAATCAATGGGTTCCCTGCTCTGGCATGTTCTGATTGGCTGGAAACACCTGAACCAGGTGATCAGTTGTTACGACCGTATTTGCTTTTGTTTGTTCTGTGTATTTTATTTTTATCAGAGTGGGACTTCTGTGTTTTTGTGGATCTTTGTGTGTGTACTTCTGTGTCTGATTATTTTCAGGTGTTGTGCTGGAAAGGGGCGTGGCCTCCAATTGAAGCCAAGCTGATGGAGGCAGCCTTCTAAAGCTCCATGTGGACCTCCAGTCTGCGAGAAGGGAGTTTGGCTGCAACCGGCCTCCACTGCGGCTTGGCCCTCTTCTCCATTTGTTTTAGTTTGTGTGTTGCACTTTGTAATACTTTGTGTTTTGTTTTTAGGCCCACTCTTCAGTTTTGTTTGGTCTAATTTTGTTTAAGTGAAGCCGTAGGGGTGAACTGCCATTTTCTTTAGTACGTGTTTTCTCCTGTTGATGTTAGTCCAGGGAGGTTGGAGTTTGTCTTTGTTTTCCCTTTTCTTTTGATTCAGGTAAGAAAACATGTCAGTTAGGTGGGGTTGTGTTTGTTATTTGGGCCTTGGTTCACCCTAAAGTCTTTTTGCTTCACTTTTAATTATTGGTGTTTGTTGTTCATTAATTTGTTAAAAAAAAAATGTGTTTTATTTTTATGGAGACAACCCTTTGCTGTTTTGTTATATTTAAACGTCATGCCCCTCTAAGTACCCCTAGCCCTAAAAAGTGGCGTAACACAGTCATGAGTAGGGCTTGGATATCTGGAAATCATGCCGCGATTGCCAGTCCAGGGTAAACACCCGTGTTCATTGCGTTTTCTTCCAAAAAAGATGGAAAGCTAAAAGGTGATTCCAAATACCAACAGAGTTCCTGTCGGTGTGACGATGTGGCACCCCAATGCTTTAGTAGTAGATCTCCTGTAGAAGTCCGATGTAGATAAGCTGATGTTCTTCGCGTCTTTTCCTGACAAATCCAACTCAGATTGACCAAACCGATGGAGAACAACTGGTTCCAGAAAGGGGCAAAAACAGAGCTTGTTTAGAGGATGAAGCATAATTTAGGGACTTGTTTTCAATACAGTATGTCTACCGGGAGCCAATACTAGAAAGTTTTCATGCATCACCAATACACAACAGGAGATGAGAGCAGTTGTTTGTGTCCCTCCCAGTTGACTTTTGATATTTAATTCTCTTTCTATTTACTTACTGTTACTGACACTAGAGGGCATTTCTGCCCCCCTACCACTGACAGCCCTCTTTGTGACTCACTGACAGTATTCCCATAAGCCACGGGTGTCAACAGTGGTGGGTCTCTGTTGAGACGTTTGCTTGGAGACTAGAAAAGGAGCCCTGGCAGGTGGGCTCACACTTGGTGGGGTTTGGAGAAGCACACTGTTTCAGAGAGATAACGTCATACGAGAACACACACTCCCAGGCAGACACGATAAATCGCATCCATCTGCTTCAGTTTGCCACTGACACGCAAAGCCACCGCGCAGGACAGAGGCTTGATAGTTTGGGCTGTCAAGATTACGCTATCCGAGGCACGAAATGTAAAAAGAAAATGAGAAAAATGACAAAATCTGACAAGTTATTCAGCTTTTAAGTCTTTGTGAGGGAATCCTGCCTGTTTTTCAATAAATAAAAAACAAACCTGCATTTACCACTTAGCATTTACCATGGTTCGAGTGAACACTGGACTCTGATTGGCTGCTGGGTGTGGATTAAAAAGTGAAAACGGACAGCGATAATAAAAGTAGTTCCGGTCATATAGATCAAATGTTCTATATCACTGCGCTGACTTCTATGAAACAAACTCTTGCTTCATCATCTGGAGAAAAACAAGCAATAAGAAGTCAACTTTGACTGAACTGACGCTTTCCTTGACATATTGTGATTGTCAGTCCATATATTGCTTTCTTTTGCCACTGCAGGCTAAGCCATTACCATGACAACGCACCACACCATGTATTAAATAGTCAGTTTATTGTGAAACGGCGATTTAAACCAAGAAAATGACAAGAATAAAGTAGCTGGATAATCAGAATCAGAAATTAACAGACTACAAACAAACAACTGTCCAACGCGAAGGTTCAGGGTTCCATGTCATCTGTTAATTTCTCATAATAGAAACCTCTAAGGGCTGTATCCCTTATGTGTAGCTGTCAAAAAAACAAACAAAAACAAAAAAAAGAAAAATCAGAAAAACACTTCCAAAAATGATTTTTAAGAACATAAAACCCAACATAAAACCCAGTGTTGACCATTAACTTTTGTGCTACTTTTGCACATGCCTCAATGATGCGCGTTCAAGCAATCACTACCAACGAAAGGTTAAAGTAAACGCACATTTAGGGCTTCTGCCTGATAAAACTCTTATATTCTTGTGTTTTTGGGCTCTGTGTATAAAAGGCACGATCACTGAACACGCGTTAAACGTTAAAGCAGTTCAAATTTGACCAATCAGAGACTTGGTAGTGACTTATGGGTAATTCCCAGAAGGTACAACCATTTAAAAATTGATCACGAAGGAGAAATTAATAATTGCGGTGTGCGCCCAGCTTGAACTTTACGACACCAAGTTTTTCAAATAACAGTATAAAGCTGTGAAAGAAAAAAAGCCTGGAGCAAGATTTGCACCACTTTGACAGTTCACACCAAGCCTCTACCAACTGTGAGTACGGGCTCTAGTTTTGGCTTAGCCAAAAGCGGGTTCACAAACTGGCGTTCCTGAACGCGTATCACATGGCCGGTGTGCATGTAGCGTTACAGATGGCTTTCTTCTATTGTTGGTCAGATTCGAGCACATACTTAAATACATCGTGACCTGAACGTGTACTGTGTACAAGTTTGCTGTGACAGTTGCTGCTGAAGACAATCATACCTTTTGATTTGAACTTTAGGAAAGCAAGAGATGAGACCTAAGCTCTTTTCTATTTTGGCTTCTTCTGTTCCACCCGCTGACCTTATGCGAGCGCTGGAAGGAAGGTCAGCTCGCAGTGATTCCTTGCTGTGACAAGAGAGCCGCATCAACTCATCCTCATCTGTTGTCAAGCACACCGTTGCCTGGCAACTGGCCAAAAGGTAGAACATCGCTGACGATGATGGGGGGGACTGTGGCCTTGATGTCTCCTTGCTACTTTTCTGACTTCTCGCGTTAATCTTCCTCTTCCTTCGGGCTCTTTTGTCATCTACAGGAGGGGATTTGTTTTTGTCAGGCTAGATTTTATGTTTTGGATTAAAACAAAGATCAGATTAGATCTTTGTTTGGGTTAGATTGTGGGGACTGAGCAAAGGCTGAAAAACAAGTGCGAATAAAGTGCAATAATTGTCCATCTCACACCTGAACAGTCTTTGGACTTTTTGACCACAAGTTAAAATTCAGTCAACACTATTGCAAGGCAGGAGCTGCCTGAACCTGAATCTCTCTGAGCGTCAGTGGAAAAAGTCATTATAATGTTTTTCTGCTGTGAAATGAATTAAAGCCTTCCTTCGCTACACATTTGCAGCTCTAGCATCGTCCCTTCTTCTGTTTTTTGTTGTGTCATTCTTGGTGTTTGCTCTTCCTTCCCCGTCTTTCAAACACAAGCGCAGTCCTCTCTGACATGTTTCATGCTCTACTTCCTCTCCTCTACAGTTTCAAGATAGTCTGGTGTTCTTGGAAGGAAACAGATGCAACTGTTTTCATTCATCTGCACAAAAAAGAAACTGGTAAAAATAAAACGAGTGAAGGACTATGCCTGCTTTGTCTATGCTTTCATGAATGAGCTTTAATTGCTTTAAAGTGCGTGACAGTTTTAGTGCATGTAGTTTTTAGAATTATTTTTGATGCGGACCTTTAAAATGAACTCATGTTGCACACTAAGGCTACGTTCACACTGCAAGGCTTAATGCTCAATCCCAATTTCTTTTAAAAATCCGATTTTTTTGCAAGGACGTTCACATTTCCAATTAAATGCAACAACAGTGTTGTCAACAGTGGAGCTCTTTTTGCACTAATACTTTTTTTTTCTCAAAGGAGCCAGCAGAATTACAATCTTATTTTAAGAGGTCATTGGAGCCAGGATCGACTGTACCCACTGTTGTGGAATGGGGATGTTTATGTGCTGGGGCCGCGCACGTGTGTGAGAGGGATGAGAGAGCACGTGCAGCGAAGTAGGGAATGAGGGGGGGCAGTGGGGGGCGCATTCGTGTTGTGTGTTGAGGAGGAAGGAGAACGATAATAAAAGTAGGCTCCCCCCAGAATAAATGCTATAATTGACTCTTAATTAACCCGCTCTGGAGAATCTGAGGGTCCGAACGGAGAAGTGAACCCCGGAGGAGAATCCGCCTTCTGTCCCCTGCGCTTGTGACCGCGGTCGGAAAGGGGCAACAAGTCATCGCGGGGAAGGTTCAACACAACTTCGGCCATTTCTCTGGAAACATTTTTCAAAAACCACCCGGTTGCGATAAGAGCCCTGGAGTTTGGCCTGAATAGAGCTGTCACCCCAAATATTAATCCAATCGGTGACCTCGCTTCCCTTCCACTGACTGGTACCAGCAGCATCGTCCGCCATGGTTGATGTTTATGTTCTAGTTCCCGCTTTTTTCAACACAGAATGATGACGTTTGTAGCGTATCATGGACGTACGGGTCGGATTCATGTGGCCTGGCCGTTCAGACGGCGGTCGCATTTCAAAAGATCGGATACGTATCGAATTCAGGACCACAAACCCAAGTGGCCTGGGTCGCATTTGAAAAGATCGGATCTTTGTCGTTCAGACTGTCATGAACAGATCAGATACAGGTCGCATGGGGGCAAAAAGAATCGGAATTGGAGCGTTTCAGCCTGGGGTGTGAACGTAGCCTAAAGCTAAGATACAAGAGGTTTAGTATTTTTTTGCATCCTGGTCATCCAGCAGTGGCCAGGGAATTCAGTGAACAATAGTGTGGGTCAATGACTGTATAGATAAGGACAAAGTGTCTGATGACATCATCTTTGTGGTGGGTATCAGATTCGAAGAAGCCACAATTCTCAATAGAAACCGAGCCATGTGTCACACAATCGTATCAAATTGTAGGGAAAGTGAATCATGCATCTCTAATGGTACTACAGCCACAAATCCAACTCCCACCACGTGATGGGGAGGCATCGAGAGAATCTTCAAGATTTTATGCCACCGCACGAATTTTGGACAATTGTTGGCATGGTCATGAATGTAGATGCCATCAAGGCATTGAGGACGCTTTACAAAACTGGGACACAGCTGGGAGGTCACAGGGCGGTGACAGCCGGACTGCCGGCCAGCAGCAGCTCTGATTAGACAGATGTTAATGTGTTCGGAAGGCGGCTGTTCATATCAAGTTCCATTGTGAGCACGCGTTATTATCAACCTATCGCCCTGCTGCCTTTCTGCCACCCATCTGTCACCGTACTGCCACTGTGTGATCTCCAAATGTGCCCGGGCAGCCACTGACCGTTGTCATGAAAATCATCCGCCCGCCATAAATTTGAACTTTCTTAAACGCTCCCCAGCCAGCAACCGGCTTGTAAAGATGCACCACGCGCCCACCTTCCGAATGTGTTGAAAAACTGGCATTTAGGTTGCCGCACGGTTAAGATTTTGGTATATGTGACCATAGTCTAAATAGTTAAAGAACTTTGCAAATTCATTCTAGGATGTTGAGCTCGTTTGAAGCCAGTGGTGACAGCTAACTTAGCCCGGACTAATGTCACCAAACTGTGGACGTCCTAAAAATGGCAAAATAGGTAGATGATTGTTGGGATACGCCCTCTAAGAAATTTAAAGCTAATGACTCAACTGTCACTCACTAATCAAAACACGAAATCCATGTTTGTGTTATAATGGCCCACTGGGGACTACAGTGGTGGACGAAATTGTTGGTAATTCTCAGTTAAAGACAGAAAGTCCACAATGCTCACTGAAATTACTTGAAAAGTAACAATACATTAAAATGTATTGAATATTAAATAATCAAAATCAGCCATTACTTTTGAGTAGTTGATTAACAGAATTATTTAAAAAAACTAACAAATTAAATAGGGCTGGACAAAAATGATGGTAACTCCATAAAAGACTGAGAACTAATTGCCCAGGGGGGTCATGATGAACTCAGGTATGTCCTTTAATTGACATCACAGCTGTTTTCAAACCCATAATCAGTCAGTCTGCCTATTTAAAGGGAGACAAATAGTCATGTTGCTGTTTGGTGAAAAGGTGTGTACCACACTGAACACCGACAACAGAAAGCAAAGAAGAGAATTGTCCCAGGACATTAGAAACAAAATCATGGACCAACAGGTAAAGGTAAAGGCTATAAAACCATCTCTAAGCAGCTTGAAGTTCCTGTGACCACAGTGGCACATATTATTCAGAAGTTTAAGACCCACGGGACAGTAGCCAACCTCACTGGAAGTGGCCTGAAGAGGAAAATTGATGACAAATTGAGGAGACGGATAATTGGAACTGTAGCCAGAGTGGACTTCATGGGAGACGACCAAGGAGGACACCACTGTTGAAAGAAAATAATAAAAAAGCCAGACTGGAATTTGTAAAAATGCATGTTGACAAACCACAGAGCTTCTGGGAAAATGTCATTTGGACAGATGAGACAAAACTGGAGCTTTTTGGTAAGGCACATCTGCTCTATGTTGGTAGACTCAAAAATGAAGCATACAACAAAAAGAACAATGTCCCTACTGTGAAACACGGAGGAGGCTCAGTTCTGTTTTGGGGCTGCTTCTCTGCATCTGGCACAGGGAGTCTTGAAGTTGTGCAAGGTCAAATGAAATCTCAAGATTATCAAGATCCAAAACACACAGCCAAAAACCCCAAGAATGGCTAAGAGAAAAGCGTTGGACTATTCTGAAGTGGCCTTCTATGAGGCCAGATCTGAATCCCATTGAAGATCTGTGGAAGGAGCTGAAACATGCCATTTGGAGCAGACACCTGTCAAACCTGAGCAGTTTGCTCATGAGGAGTGGGCCAAAATACCTGTTGACAGGTGCAGAAGGATCATTGACAAATACAGAAACCCTTTAATTGTAGTGATTGCTTCAAAAGGTTGTGCAACAAAATATTAAGTTATGGGTACCATCATTTTTGTCCAGCCGTATTTCATTAGTTTGTTTTTTAAAATAATTCTGCTAATCAACAACTCAAAATTAATGGCTGATTTTGATTATTCAATTTTCAATCGATTTTAATCTATTGTTACTTTTGAACGTTTCAAGTCATTTCAGTGAGCATTGAGGACTTTCTTTAACTGAAGTGTACCAACAATTTTGTCCACCACTGTGACTGCACCTGAAAAACCAAATCGTATCCTGCACCACTGCACCGAACCAAACCATACTGATCTATCTCTGCACCTTTCCCTGCAAATCCCACAGACCTGACACCTGGCTGTGCTGGCGTTGAGGGCAGTACTTTGTAACAGCCCACATGAATATTGAAGACACATTCCCAGTTAGATAAAGAAAGAGAGGAAACAGGCGGAAGGGAATGAAAACTGAAGTGAGGTAATGGGGAGAGGAGAGGTAATAGAGGGAAAAAATGGAGAAGGGAGACACGGAAGAAGAATGCGATGGCATACTAAAGAGGAGAAAGGATTAAAGAGGAGCGGGTAAATATTTGAGTGGGACGACGCAGTGATGGGGAGGGTAGAGAAGCAGGAGTGAGAGATGGAATGGTCAGGAATAAAAACCAGAACGTCGATTGGAGCATTTTTGTGTTTTCTTTGTCAGTGGGTGGATAAAAATGCAGTGGTATCCTGAGGCCGGCCCAAATATTACAGACATTATGTCAATCTAACCCCTCCCACAACAACCGAGAAGGTTGCCGGCAGTATTTGCTAATCATGCGCTCCACTGGTCAAGGCTAACCTGAGGCCAACGGAGACATGCAAGTGTAACAGGCACTGTGTACTACATCTCTAAGAACATGTTAGGAGTGTATGAAACGACTACAGACTGAATCCAGGGCTTTTGGAGAAGTGAAGTCAACAACTTTTGACTCTAAGGTGGATCTGGCAACGTTTTTCATTTTAGAATTCTGTTTGCATTTAAACATGCTACGGGTGTCAACCTTTTAAAGTTTTATGTCAGTGACGACTCTTTATTTATTAAATTATCTTAAACCAGCTCAGTGGCCTTGTGGTAGAGTGTCCGCCCAAAGACTGGAAGTCTTTGAGTCCAAATCCACAGTAGAGTACCAAATTAAAGACTAAAAATGAGACCCAATGCATTTTAAGTTTTTTTTATTTGGGGGGGGGGGTTAACTGCAGAGAACAAATTTCACACAACTGGATGTGGGACAACTTATGGGATACTGTTGATTTTTCTTATTAAGTAAAACAAGGTCACCTTGGTACATTCCTTTAAGTTTGATTCCTTTTATAGCCAGAGCTGGACTTAAATGCTACTGCAGGAACAAATTTTGGAGCATATTTAACTGCTAAAAATCTGCCATATTAATGTGTTTAAACCCTTAACATTAAAGCTTTATTAACATTAATGCTCTTTGAATTACAGTAACTCTTTGTTAACTTTTGCGCAGTTAAGGTAAGTCCAACTCATTCTGAAGTGGAGAAAATAACAGTTTTGTGCTGATTACAAAATCAATGCAACACTTTACTGACGTAACATAAAAAAATCTCTGTCAGAATCCTTTGGAAATACATTCACTGCATAAACGGTGGAAGAGTTATGGTAGTTCAAAGAGCCTTTTGTATTTAGCTGTCGTCGGCGACGGCTCAGGTGTTAAAGGGTTGATCACGTTTTATTTATGCTAAGTACTTTAACAATCTCCTCGACTGGGTCGAAGAGCTGCTTTTGGGGCGTTTCATGGAAAGTAAGACTTTACCTACCAGATCGATTGCCTGGAAGTAAAGGGCCCGCTCTAAAACTGGGAGACTGTGGTTCAAATCCAGTTGGGTCATACCAAGGACTTAAACAATGAATGACATGACATGATGGATTGACAGGTGGAGTAACCCACCAAAGCCCTTGGCTGTGGCTTTTGTAACACCCTCAAGGAATGGAACATGTGACCTAAAGTGGTACTTTAACATTACAGTGGAATCCCTTTTATTAGGAGTGATTGGGAGCTAGAGACAATACTGTACTGAAGCCTGAGGCCTAATTACTCTTTTGTATTGTGTAATTTATGTACAAAATGTTTTTTGTTGGGTATTTTGGTGTCCTCCTGTCTTCAGGTCTACATTGTATTGATGATGAACAACTGCAGTAAATAGAAAACGGCCTAAACTTTTACTAAAACATGAAGGTGAATATATCAATCGCACATTGGCAAGTAAAAGGATGGGCACCACCAACTTTTTGAAGACTTGCAGCTGCTGCATTTAAGCACCGTTTTATGAGTAGCTTGGCCGAGCCAGTTTCTCTGATCTATAACTTGATCAATTTGGGACCAAAACACTGTGCTGTAAAAGAGTATGCTCGCATTTATACAAATGTAGTTGTGTGGCGAGCATAGCTGTTGGCCAGATTTCAATTATGACTTCAATCCAACTTGGCTCCCCGGCTTTAATGCAAATCAAGGTCAATGCTCTTGGAATGAAGGATGAAAGGCAGTAACTGCCAGAATTAGTATTCTGACAATCTATTTGATCATTTGAAACTCATCGCACTTGTCTTCACTCTTTACATTGATGCCAATACAGTGTGAAACTGACAAACTACCAGTAGATAGGTTGTTATGAATTTGGTTAAAATATGTATTGAAAGAGAAATTATACAGGATTTGATTTAAAAAAAATGTATCACAAAATTACAAAGATGTTTACTGAAGCAAAAAAGAGGTATAAACTGGAAAGATCGACAAATGACACTGACTCCATTAAATGGAACAAAGTATCAGTCACATTGCGGATGGGTTCTCAAACAACTCTGGAAGGAGACCCAGATAGTTTGCGTCAAGTTTTAGTTTCAGCTCTGTTTGAGCATGGGAAAGAAACCACTACAGCAACCTGATTTCCTTCTTTGAAAATTAACTACTATCCAGCAATGTGTTTGTTATGCACGGACCTGGTTATGCCAAAGACAAATTCCATGAAAACTCATTCAACATTTTTCATGATGTTGCAAAAACGTCAAAGAAATAAGAAGATAATGAAGGCAGAGCAACTGATAAGGAGGTGACACAGCAGTAAAAACACTCACCAATGGAGGGATTGTTGCCATTTTTAGTGAAATTTAGGGTTTATTCAGAAAGGACACATTTGGTTTGCTTAAAGTCAACCAGATAATCCAAAACAAATTTTCAGTCTGAATACACTCAAGCTGACCCTGGTCTAGGACCAGGAATTGCTCTCACACTCATCTTTCAAGGTGGTCTTAGTTCCAATCGGACTGAGCTCCAGTTCACTGAGTTTCCACAGTCTTAATGGTCTCTGTGCTCAGAGTGGAACAAGTAATACCCGTAGCCAGGTATTACGGGGATGCGAACAGAGTAGGAATGCAGCAGTTATGACGATGAGACACAGCAACAAGAAATTTGGTTGGATGAATGCAGTCTCATTGAGACAACTTTTAATGTGAAACACTTTCCTTCTCATACTTTTTTCCTGACAATCTACATGTCAAACACTTATCAGCATTCCTTCTGAGTCATTGTCTCCTTAGCAACCGCCTTGCAGCATTCCTCCACCGTACCAAAGTAACAAGAAAAGCGTTGTACCTGATTTTGATACAGACGTTGAAAGTTGGACAGCAAAATATAAAGTTTGAATAAGTGAACTATGACAACAAGAATTGCAAAGCATAGTACTTGCATAATTCTTTCTTTCATTGCTTTGCCCTGCCCTCATAATTCCTTGCCAATGACTAAAGAGATCTTTAGTCGCTTGGTTTTGTTTGCAAGCTTTGGTTTGGAACAGAAATGGCGATTGACTGCAGTCTGAATACAGATCAAACGTAAGGTTCAGGACTTGGTCTGGACCAATGAACTTTTCCAGTCTGAACACACCCTTAGATTTTTCCAGCAAACTCACCGTCTGTTCCTTGACGCAAGTTTGATGTGTGGGTTTTTGCAGTGGTGTTGCTTATCCAATGCCTTCTTAAGGACATTTTTTGCAAGGTACCACTAGATTATTGGGCAATTAAAAACATTTATAATTTATCCCATTAGTACTTCCTTGTGACATCAACGTGCAAGGTCTACTTCATCTGTTTGTTGCAGTGAAGTAAACAAACCCCTGGAAATGTATCCAGAGGTAATAAAAAAAAAAGATATAAAGGTCCATTTAAGGGGTCAAATTTGTAACATATAATCTTCCCAAACTAGAGCGGGATGAGTTTGTCTGATTTAGACCAGTACTCACGCTTCAGTACTGAACAGGTACCATCAGTACATATCCTGATGGTATGTACTTTTCTTTTGATGGTTTGCCAATTACCATTAAAGGGAAAAAAGCCTTGTGGGCACTTTTTGTATGTTTTCTACTATAATATATATAATACTTTTGCGGAGAATGATATTTTCAGATCTGCTTCTATGCTAAGTCATTTGGAACTTTTCAGGTGAAAAATCCTCTCTCAAAATTGGCGTCATGGTTTTGAAGAATCATGTTTAGGTCGGTTTGATGATCAGATTTGACTCATTGAATGGTGAGCATGGTCGGGGTACGGTCTACAAGCCAGCCTATGCCCAGTTCACTTATTAGTGCCTGAGCATGGTACATACCAAATCAACCATACCTTATGGTCAGATGTACTCTGGAATGGTATGGACTACCTGGAGCAAGTAGGTCCTAAAATGTTTTGGTTCCATTGGAAATGTTTAGTTCATATGAACCTAAGGAATGCAGACTAAGAAAGAGAAACATTTTGATAGAAAGAGCCACAAGTTTTTATCTCCTTGACAGAGAAGTATGTTAAAGTCTTGCTGAAGAGATGACTGCTTCAGCAGAAGCTCTCATCCATGTAGACGATAAATTCAAAGTCCCTCCATCCATCTCCTATTTCAGCCAGTCAGAACTCGGAGTTATTAGTCTGCTAATTACCTCTCAAAAACTCTCATTTACCCCCAGAATCCAATCACTCTGATTATAATGAGAAAATTATGATAGACCAAATTAAAGATAGAAAATGGGATTGATTGGCCTGTAAGGAGGCTGGTGAAGAGAAAAGAATGAAACAAGATGATGGGAAAGAAACAGGGAAAAAAGAGGCCACTCTCAAGAGTAAAGACAACAGAGCAGAACTCAAAAGACTGAGGATGAAGCAATCGACAAGCAGTCACATCTTTGATCTACCAGATGCAGGTATTTAGCAAGTAAACATGAAAAGTGAAACAAAAACTTGTTCAGAATTAAACGCTGTTCATGCATGTAAGTGTTTGTTCAAGCCTCGACAAGGAGATTGGTAGTGTTTATTTAAAGACCCGCTCTGATAATCGTCTGATCTATTTTCAAAGGGTTTTAATGGCGATTTTGCCGTTTTTAGCTAAAATTAAAAAAGAAAATGTGTTGTTTTCTAGGGCATCGTTTTTGCAGTGGGATTAGTTCAAGAGCATTTTGTATTTAGCTGTAGTCGACTTGTGGACTGTTGACATGTAGCAAGATGTTAAAATTGTAGATTCGGACAGTACTACAAAATGGCCAACACACTATATAATGCACTAAGTAGTAAGTAGTGAAGGAATTCGGGCACTGGAACACGCTAAACGTTAGCCATGTTATACGTTAACAGCAGTGGCGTATCCATCACACCAGTAATTCTAAACCATATTTAATCGTCATAAAATACTAATACTGCTAAAACAAGGCGTGGCTATTATGCGGCGCTAACCCCAACCTGGTTAGGAAAATGCCAAAAAAAAACACAAACCAACACAGCTACACGTTAGCCGTGTTAGCGTAGTTATAAAAACAACCAACCTTGTTAGTAACATGTTCAAAATACAAACTGATGTAGCTAAAACAAACATAGCTATGATTATGCTAACTCCCAACCTACTTAGTAACAAAAAAAAAACAACACAGTTCAACATCCCTAAACGTTAGCCGTGTTAGCGTGTTACAAAAAAAAAAACCCCAACTAACTTTGGAACTTGTAAAAACAACAACACCGAGATTGTGACAAGCGCCTGTCAAAATACGGCAAACATCAGTAAACACAACCAGGAATTAATCCATAAGAATGCTCTGAATTATAAAATGCACTGTTGTTTTAAAATAAAAATAAAACTTACTGCCTTTAGTAGGCCTTTTAGTTTAAGAAAAAATACGGTATTTTCAAACAACAATTACACAAACCATTTTTTCTTTCTATATTTCCTCTATCATCAGAAAAATGCCACAAAGACATGTTAAAAGCACCAAAAACGTGATTTTCATTTTAAATGGCAGATTAGAATTAACAGAAATTTAATCCTCCAAAAAGCTGTTTAAAGACAGAAAACTGGAACTTACACAGCATTTCTTTATCTGATGGAAATTTAATATTATAGTTAGATCCAAATAAGATAATCAGAGAACTGTGCAAATTGTGGTGCAAGTCTGCGTGCGTGGGTGTTAGGTTAAAGTTGGTGATATGAAGGAAATCAATGGTTTAATGACAGGAACCGTGCTAATGTGGGAGGGGGAGAAATGAAAGGTGACTGATAATGATTAGGGGACTTTGATGAATCTATAGTTTGATGTCTTCAAGAGCTTTAAACACTCTTAGATTCCTCCTCCAAGCTGTTGAAGTCCATCTGTACTTACTTTCTCTCTGCTACAACCTTTTGCGGCTTGGTTTCCTCCGCCTTCAGATAAGACAATCTTGTGCACATCGACACAGCGTTGTAAAAAAGAAAAAAAAAAGCTGCTGCTTCGGAGTTGCTGCCAGAAGCAGGGTGTGCAGTCAGGCGGAGGGAGCAAGGGTGGTGGGATGGAAGTGAGACAACGGTGTGATAACAATGGGGAGGTGTGAGTACAGTGCAGGTTATTTTCAGGGGATGGATGGAGAGTATGGGTGGAAATGCCTGGTACTCCTTTTTGACAAAAGGCTTTGTCTTCCTGGCAGGGCTAGCAGGGTGTCTGTGAAAAGACTGATAAGCCAGAATCCATTAAATAATATCCTTTTTCGACTGTAACCAAAGGTGGTGTGTGGGCCTGTTCCTGCAAGCTTGCGAGCGAGAAAGAAAGCATTAAACCATCAAAACCTCAGTGGTTTGTTCTGGTAGTTGTCACCAATACTCCACACATCCATATTTCTGTGTACACAAAAGCGGGATTAGGTGTAGTGTGGACGACACGGTGGGGCTGATAAATCGACTTAAATGGCATGTTCTACAGCATTACAATGTGTTTCTCCGTCAGCCTTTCTCTGATAAGCACTTTTTACCGTCTCGTTGTTGGGCGACGTTTTTCTGCACTCAAAGATTGTGATTACAGAAACCTCTCAGAATTGGCTCGGTGATTGATTCAAATGCTGCACAGAAAATGATTACTGAAGCTGGATTACTTGGAATGAGAGAGAACCCGCTGTTGAAACCAACAGGTGAAGATGCAACAACATCCATGAATGTTGTGGTTTCAATGTGCATCGAGTTGGGATGAAAGTAATGACCCTCAATGCTGATTTCCACTGGTCAATTTTGCAGCAAAGACAGGAAAGCGGAAAAAGGCCTGCCTTTCAAATTAAACACATCCATTGTACTTTCAAAATAACGTGCCCATGTGATAGTCGGACAGGCGTCCGTGGATGATGACAGTTTACTTTTGGAAGCACTAAAAGAATAGCAACATTTGTGACACAAAACAGGCATTTTGCAAGAACTCAGTTAAGTTTTAAGTTTCCAGTAAAGTTTTGGATAAGCAAAAAAAAAAAAAAAAAAAAGCGTGACAAACTACTCGACACGGTACTGGCAGGAAAAACCCCTCCTCTGGGAGCCAGGGGGGAGAGAAGGGACAGACTGGAGACGCAACAGAGCCAATGGAAACTAATTGACAGTTGTGAGACGGACTCCCCAAGCAACGCATCGCAGAGACACCAGTGGAAATTCTGGGTTACACTCCATGGTTGGTACTATTAACAGTAACTGTAACTTAAAAAAGCAAACTCATTCCAATGGCCGAGCCAAAGGTTAATATCGCGTTTACAATGAATGTATTAATACCTATAAAAAGATCACTTCAAGAACATTTTATATTATTATATATTCATATTATATTAAAGTTCCGATGCATTTGGTGCTGAGCTTGAATCCAAATAACTTGATCAGTTTTCTCAAAAATGTTGATCACATTATTTTATGAGAACAGAAACAATAAGAGGAGATGGTAACATTTTATTGACTAAATAAAGAGTTCAGTAAACATCTGCCATAAGGAGAGAATCTCATCAGCGTATCCAGTAATGTTTCTCCGGCAGAGCAAAGAGGAGCCGGATGAGGTTAAGATGTGCTAAAAATGGAAGATCCATTTTTTTTTAAGTTCTTCTAATCCAGGATCAGTGTTATTTTGGTCCGGGGAGGTTTCCAACGTCCAGAGGAGTGATGGGAATGACAACATTTAGAATAAATTGGCCTGCTGAGATTTTTTAGAAGTAAGATGAGTGAACATGTTCCAGTTGCTCTCAGAACACACACGCATACACGCCCACACATATCCCACAGCGAGATGAATGACCTTTAGGTGCTGGTGGGATGGAGCTGTAGCAGGATAACCAAAGTGACGTGCAACAACACCGAGCTCCGTAGTGCGCTAATTGCATTCATCACCTCAATTTGTCTACTCATTCCAATCACCAGACCTGTCAGTTCGGGCCAATAGGGAGTACAAGGGTTCTGAGGCGCCAAAATGACAGCGGGAGCATGGACAGCTTTGTGAGATGGAGGGAAATGGGGGAGAGGGAGTACCATACGAGACAAAGAAGGTAAGAAGAGCGCTACGACTCCACAAGTCGAGTGCAAAGGGAAGAACAGTTTTTTAATGAAAGCGGCATTGTTTGGCCCAGAGACGCAACCCTCCCCCACCCCTGTCATCCCCCTATTGCCCCCTTTTTACCTGAAGGGTACATTGGCTCAGTGACTGTTTTAGATCGCCAACCTGGTCTGAGTTGTTGACAGATTTTTTTAAACGGCGGCTTTTCTGTTGGTTTTATCTCCAAAGAAACTATTTTAAGTTTTGGTTTCTCTCGGGGTGAAGAGCAGGACTATGAGAGTTTTAGACTAATTGGCCATCGTAAACAAACAAACCTGTGGGCAACTAATACAACTTGTAATTCCAACAAATTTTCCCAAGTAGCTTCCCAGTGATGCTCAAGAAGTTAACAGGCAATAGATCCAAATCCCTAACAGGAGATTCATTTTGTACAAGGTACTAAAGGGCTTATTTTGGGTAAAATTCAAGACGGTGGCCTCTCCCCAAGGTCAAAGGTCAACAAAACTTTGGTCGTGGTTGTCGATTTCAAATTGGGGCGTGTGTGAAATTTTGGGAAAAGTTTCTTTTCCCCCCTATATTGTGGAAATATATAAAAAATGTCAGAATTTGCCACTAAATGACCAATGCCAGGCTGTGTATGTATGTAAAAGAAATGTATTCAATCATTTTTTTAAATAGCTGTGATGTCATCTTGCATTGAAGGGGTTGTTCACTAAACCCAAAACTCTTTCTAACCAGGTACACATTTTGGTGAGTGTCAGAGCATGTGGCTGGTTCAATTTTTTATTGTTTACCAAATTATCCAGTTAGTCTTTGACTCTTGAAAACATTGACGCCAACATTCTTGGACGAATGTAGGAATAGGCTTGGATTAGATGAATTAGATTTGACCCCCCTCCCCCTTATTTTTAAATAAATGAGTAAACTAGTTGAAATAACCAGCTGGGGCTTAGAGAAGGCTTACAACTTCAACCTATTGGCTCTTTGCCATGATTACCTGTCACCGGGGAAAGTGACATTGACAAAGTAGCTATAGAGCTTTGCCTCAATTCTGCTGATTACATCTTTCCTATATCACTCCTAGGAGAATGGGTCTCTGATGCCTTTTTGCTAGTGAATGAGCGAGCTAGTCACCTGCAGAAACTCAGTGAGAAGGGAGAAGAAAGGCAGAGAAGAAGAAAAAGAGCATGTCTTACGCCACTCAATGAGCCAGCCGCTGGAAAGATTTTTATTAATTCATCACTCTGTGTTTGGGCGAGGCTGAGGGGTGCACAAACTCTACCATCTGAGCGAAATTATTGCCATTACTAATAATGTGGGATAATCAGAGCTAAATATCAATCTCTGTATGGCTCCAGAACCTTTTTTTTTATCATATTGGTGGAGTCTGAATTAATAAATAGAAAATTAAAAGCAGCGTTTTTTCTTTCATGAACATCTCCGGCTGGATCGGCGGTACCGCCGGCTTTGTCCTGCTCATCCGGGACCCCCCCGATTCATAATTAATGGAGGTTATAATTGCAACCAGTGCGCGTGAGCCGAAGGAGGTAGCAATAATGAAGATTGAAAAACACGCACGTGCAGCTGACATTTTACACGGCTCTCATTTAGCCAACCCTCTATTTCTTATGTCATTAACATTTACACACACGTGGACACAAACACAACCCATCCACTGAGCCGCTAATGAAATCCCTGCCCTCCACCCGTCTGCCTGAAGGTCTCCCGAGAATCCAGTGTGCCACTTCAAATCCTAAAAGGTTTTACACAAAGTCACCAACTCATTTACGCTATTTGGGAGAAAAAACTCATCATTTTTGTCCGACATATACCGAAGTGTTACAGTAAAACTCAAAAAGGTTGGCTTAATGTCATGTGACTAATCGTTTGGTAAAAGACCTAAGTGGACTCCTCATCCATACACTGGGAAATGCTAAAAGGGCTTATTGGGTTTATTACAAGCCATTAGCTGTTGCTATGGTAACCGTTATTCTTGCCAGGGGTCCGCAGGCGGAAAAGGTCATGAAATAAATATTCCTAACATCACTATTCACCAAACCTCATTCCTCTGCATGACCTGCTCCGTGCAGCAATGATGGTCTATGAACTATGAAAATCCCAGTGAGCATTTGACTGGCATATCTGATATACATGCTACTTTCAGATGATGATCCTCACAAGAAGCTTTGTTACCTGGAAAACAATAAAAGAAAGACTCATTTGTTTGGGTTGTTTATTGTTTTAGACCATAAAAAGAAAGTACTGCACTGATCTCTAGCATCTCCGCTGATATCCAGAGCAGCCAAAATGGAGCTTGACTAGAATATTGTCAGAAAACGACTCCTCCCAACACTAAATGAATGGGCAGGACAAAGTGAGGTGAATGTTGTGATGAGTCCACCCAACTGTCAATCCATGAAACACGCCCCTACTAAAAACATCCATTATAGCTTTGATGAAACAAAAGCATGTGTTGCACCATCGCCTCCTTACTCAGCAATTACCATAAGAAAGATGAGCCAAAAAATTGCATAATTGTTCCTTTCTGGTTTAACGTTGGAGTTCTTAGCTCTGGATTCAATGGTGAGTTGCTCATTTTGAAACCATGCTCCAGTGGTCATTTGAGGAACTGCAAAGTTCCTTCTGGGTTTTTTTTAGTTCAAAAATTAAAAGTGGGGTTAGAAAATCTGTAGATAATAAGTATGTGTAGGCATTAAATAGGTAGATAAAGGCAGGTATAGGTAAACCATAGATAGTTATGAAATAGGTAAACGCTGGATTATTTTGGAAAAACTAGTTATATTATTCATGGTTAATGTCCTTGTATTATTTTGACGGAAATTTTTAGGAGTGGCCACTGTAATGTCCAAAGCTACAGTGGGCGTTGGACAAAGCAGGGAGGGGCTTCTTCTACTTTTTCTTTTCCTACTGTTTAGTAGTGCATATCAACCTACAGTTGGAAGGTGTTTTCTTCACAGCTCTATTCTGATATAGGAAAGACTTTGTCTTTCCTATATCAGAATGTCCTATCATTCCGCAAAAATTAGTTTCTTCTTCATGATCAATTTTCATTTGGCGCTTCCATTAATTAAATAGGTATGTCATCCATGCGTCATTACCAAGTCTGAGTCCCTGATTGGTCAAAGTTCGACCAAGTTCAACGTGCCTTTAATGGCCACGTGTTTTGTACATAGAGCCCAAAAATGGTCGCAATAACTTGCGAATTTTGAATTTCGAAGCCCAAAATGAGTTTCCACTGTAAGTGGTCACTTGTATGAGCGTCGCCAAAGGCTGTGTGAACGTAGGTTTAGATCATTATAAGACAGAAGTTTAAGTAAAAATTGGCAAACATATAAACTGAAAAGGCTAAAGTTGGTGGTTGGAACACGTTTAAACGGGAACAGAGGATTGCAGGTTAATTTACCAACATCAGAGAGGGCGTGAAGAAGTGCCGAGGCTCTACATTCTCAAAGGAAACCTTGAATTTTTTTCTGAAAACTAACAAACTCTGCCTTCCTTTCAGTCTATTTTTCAAGTCCGAAACACTTCATTCCACCTTCCAGTGAGTCACCCTATTATCTCCATCTGTGTAAACTAAATCCCATCAGGGGAACAACAACAAAGCAGCTGCTCATTTTGCCTTGACTTCGCCAGCTTCACTCTCCGTGAAGGTGTGTTAGGATACTGTGAGCGATGCAGGAGTTGACTGAGGGCATGAATTACAGAGATTCATTATTCATTAGCAACCTTGAGAGGAGTTAATGGAGGTGATGGGAGGAAGAAGAGCGACAGGATTGCCGCGGGGGGAGAGGAGCTACAGGACACTGATTTCCGTCATGTTGCCGTCAGCTGAACACAACTTCACCGCCTTGTTGTGATGATTAGAAGTGGAACAAGAAGCCTGAGGTGGGGGCGCATCTTCTTCCGCAGGATGAGCGGGGGACGCGATGCTGAAGTGCTCAAATCTAAGACGAAGTAATGAGCAGGTACGTAATTGGGTCAATCTTTTCTCTTGGTTGCACTGACTCGTACAGATGGCTGCACTTTGATTCAGAAGCACCTGGCAGCACGTCTCTGTCAATTACAATATGCACGGTCAAATTCTTCGCCTTTCAATGGTTTGTTATTTTTTACGTTAAAAAGCCTGAGGCTGTATTTGCACTTGGGTAAAAGAGGTTAGCCTGTTAAAAGCACTTCACAAAAGCAGCTCAGGGCAGGAATGACACGGCACGGCACACTTAAAAGAGCAGCACCCGCCCCTGTAACCGGCCGTTTATGTCTTCCAGTTCCCATTGTGGAGGAGAAGGAAATGGAATCCTGAGGTTTCACTGCTTTTTTTCCCCGTGACAAAACCATCGATAGAAGAAATTGAGTCGGTAATATTTGAGAACCTGGCTTTGTTTATTGTTAGCTGAAATGGGAAAGAACCACGCATGTTGACCCCCTTGAAGACCCAAGCTTTGACTATTGACCTCCTTTGAATTATACTCACTTCCAGTCTCAAGGGCATTCCGTTAAAACAGCCGGCCGGTCAGCCGGCAAGAGCAAAACACGACAGCAGAAGATGAAGAATTAACGAAAGGGAGCAGCTGCTAACGGAAAGGGAATACCCTTAATACCGGAAGTGACGCAAAAACCTGACCTAGCTAAACAATGTTGTAATTTTTACTGGGTTAATCCAATTTTGAAAAATGCTTTTGGATGGTTTCATGTTTTTATAATAAAACAAACAGTACTAAATCATTTTGAATCATTGGTTTTATATCACTTTCGTTTCTGTTAGAAGCCGTTTCTCCGCTTTCGTTGTTGTGTTTCTGGATTTGGTCATTTTGTAACCAGATTGTTTTTTTGTAAGTCTGTATTTGATCATTTGCGCCCGGATTTGCTTTTGTGTTTCAGTGTTTGTTCATTTGTACCGGGGTTTGTTGTTGTTGCATTTATTTTGTTGTACGTTGTTGTAAATGTAAGTGAGTCTTGCACCTGGACCAAAACAGGTCCAGGTTTCAAAATAAAGACTTCCTCTGTTCTTTCACAAAAAAACTTTCATGAAAATGTTATTTTAATAACATCACAAATAACACAGCGAAAGAAACGGAAAATTTACATTTTGGAAATACAAAATTTATGACACAAAACATGCAGCACAAAGGGTGCGCGATGAACAACTCGACATGCAGGTGACATGGCAAACCACTCCTACGGGGGGTGGGATCAGTTTAGATTTGGGGTTTTACCAAATAGTCCTTGTACGTTTGCCTGTTTGTGTAGCTGCATTGTAGCCAGGCAGGTTTTCTTGGCTCTATGAACAAATGCTTGTCCATTTTACGCATTTTGCCTGATAAACCTAGTCAAACTTCCACCAATCAGGCAATTGGATTTGGTAATAAGGCATGGACGGGTTTGGGTTCTGGTGAACTCTGAACCGGCGACAAGGCAAAGGATAACTGTGTTTGTTTTTTAAATGAAGGATAAATCAAGGCCACTCCCCCACATGATGGTAATCCATATCCACACCATTGCTGCCAACGAACTGGACATTTCCGTTTCGTGCTCAAATTGCACCGCTTTGACATTTTGCACCAAGTCTCTTCCAACTGACATGTTCTAGTAAACTGTTAATAAACACGTTTACTAGAGCAACTAGTTTTGTTAACAACTGTTAACAACTGTTAACAAAACAAGAAGCCCTCCCTGTTAGTCCTGTGTGAACACCGGGGGCGTTCAAGAACACCCGTCAAACGTCTGGTGCATCTGGAGCTTTAGAGGCTGTTCTGGATCTTGAGCCAAAAAGCAAATGAGCAACAATTACAAACTAAAAAAAGACGGGATTAAACAATTAATAATAAATGTTTAGAGGATCGATTGCAGCAGAAGCATCTTAAAAATCCATAAAAATCTCTCTTTTCTTTAAAGGTACAGTCTATAACCGACCCATTTTCCTAATGAAAGATACAAAAATGTACCCAATAAAGAATGGTTGCCAAACAGATTCAACCTTTTCACGGGTCATGGACATTTTTTACTAATAAGTATGAAATTTCTAGCATAATCTGATGATATCCTGTAGGCCAAGGTCAGATGATGATGTCACAGTTTGACTCCATCTCTGTTATTGACTAAAACCTTGCTAATGTTTGTATCGACATCCCAACGTTTGACCATCAAGCTTCTGAGGTCACCTTTGAAAACCTTTCCACTGTACGCTCTGCATTCTATTTGGCTTAAGTGAGCGGTGAACATACTCAAAGCACGAATGAGTGACAGGGGGACAAATTGGCTAGAACATGCTTTTAAGAACGGGATCACAGAACCATCACTTCCTGTCAATAACTGCTCAAAGCTGAACGTCAAATCTCCGCACATCTGGCCTTAGTTCTGTCTCAGAGCGTTGTTGGATGTAACGATACGCCTTCGGTCCTTCATGTCTGTCTTATCTTCTAACTGGATCCCTCTGCGCCCCCCCTCCCCCCTCGGGGCACCTGGAGTAATCAGGAGGTGTTGATTGGCAACGCTTTCAGCGGTTTGATCTGCCTTTTCGATTCTTGTCAGCTCGGATCTTTCACGTAAACTTTCCATCTCCTCGGTTGTGTGTGCCAGGTCTCATCAGCATCCGTTCCCTTTGCAATCACCCCCCCCCCCCACACACACACACACACACACTCCCCCTCCGATAGCTCTCTCCACTCTCACGCTCTCTCCTCCCTTCGCCTTTCCTCCCTGGATCTCTCCAACTAATTTCTTTGAACTCCGGGTTGTACAAAAAGACTCACTAATCGAAGTTTTGTTGTGGTTTTAGAAGTTGAGCCCAAGAATAAGCACTGCATAACTCAAAAAAGAACTTTGAGCACGACTGCTCTCCAGCAGGAATCGCCTCCGAGTACAGAGTCCGACAACATACACGACCCTGAAAGTCCGTGTAAAAGGCAGAAGGTGCACTTTGCTTTGGGTGCGCCGACTCCAAAGCTCTTTGGCTGCTATTGATTTAATAAGTGTGCCAAAAATGCAGCTTTACGTTCTGGAGGCTGATTTGTTGCTCCAGTTGATCTTTTTACAATTATCAGGACATGAAGGAACAGGTAGTTGAAAACATGAAAAACCCAAACAAACTCAGATTTGCATGAAACAGGAAAATATGCCACAGCTGTATGTTTCATGACAACATATTTACTGTGCATTCAAACATAAAATATTTTGATCCATCCGTCCATTTTCTACATTGGCCTGTCACTGTCACATGGTTGCCGGGGCCCAATCAGCCATAACCCCGCTGTTTGCCAATCCATTGCAGGGCGAAATATCGTCATATGAGAAGTACAAATGAAGTATAAAAATGTGGTTGGAAGGTTTCAAAGTTCAAAATGATACTACTAAACACAGTGGAATGTCTGAGTTTCTTTGTGCAAAACAGCTCTAAATCATCATTCTTCCGCCGCCATGCTCCAATGCTGGTAAAAGTAAATGGTAAATGGTAAATGGCGTATACTTATATAGCGCTTTCTACCTTCTTACGAATGCCCAAAGCGCTTTACAGTCACAGTCCCATTCACCCATGCACACACACATTCCCACACTGATGGCGGCTCCGCTGCCGAACACTGGCGCCAACCTCCCACCAGAGGCAAGGTGGGGTTCAGTGTCTTGCCCAAGGACACTTTGACACATGGGCGAAGATTTATGTCATTGGTGATGGTATGTGGAAGAACTACAGACCCTGATTAGAATCCAGACTCTTTTCTGAAAGAGGTCTCCTAAACAAAACGTTTCCACAAAAATGTTTCCTTGAGATGTTCACAAATGATGCAAGAAGGAAAATGTATTTTATTTAAGTTACGTGTGAACCTATTTTTCTTTTAAGTTAAAAAAAAATAATTAAAAGCAGTGGGTCATTAAAGCAATGCTTAGGCCTCATAATTAGCCTCTAATTAGATTTTTCTACTAAAAATCAACAATAGTCTTATTTCTAAAAGCTCAGGTTAAAAGTGTTTCTAGGAACATGTCAAATCATTGAATCAACAGAAGAAAGACGTAAATGGCTGAATTTATTCGTGCTTTCTGACTTTGCAGCATTAAGTCATTAGGCTGTTGTGTGTGTGTGTGTGTGTGTTTGTGTTCGTGATGGAGACATAAGCAGAATCTGTTGTCTTGTGAGAGCTTGGGTTTTTTCTGCACCCAGCTGCACTGTCAGTCACGGTAATGGGAAGGGAAGGCTGAGGCTAAATGGCTACTAATAGGATATGACTAGGGAAACCTCAGCACTGACCTCACCAACCACCAACGCGAACCAACGAGGAGGGAAGGCCTGCTGGTGCCGCTCTATCTGATGAGAACCGCTCGTTCAACCAAGTGAAGACGGGAAACGGTAAAACGGGACAGCAACAGAGAAAAGAGCGTGTCCGGAACTACACTTTCACTCAGTTTTATCAGGCAAGATTAGACGATTTACTTGTTTATTCAAATAGAAAGGAGACGATTACAGACACGGCTGCTGATGCCGTCGATTTGCCAGTTAACCCCTTAATCCCTGAGCTGTCGCCGGCGACGGAAAAATAACACACTTTTTTAAATGATCACACCTCCTTGACCGTTCAGGCGGTTGGCGTAATTCCAATGGATTCTGAAGCCAAGAAAAGCGGCTTTGGGCTGATTGGCAACACTTAACCATGCAATAGCGTGCAGGGCTTTGCAAACGCCATATGTTTGCATTGACGGCACAAAGCCGCTTTTCTCCACGCCGGAATCCATTGACATGAGATTATTTACGTAAACGGTTGAAGAGTCACGGTAATTCAAAGAACACCAACACTGGAGCCAAAGCTCCGAGGTTAAAGGGTTAATAACTATAATATGACCCATCACTGACTGACTCTTTCAAAGGTTGCATTTGTCGTTTTAAACAACAAATACTTTCTGATTCAAGTCGCTAATTCTTGACAAATGCAACATCAATCAGAGTTCTGTTCATAAATCAGATCAAATCAAACTTTATCAAGCACTTTTCCACCTGACGTAATTCAAAGTGCTTAACATAAAAAGATTTTGATATTTATAAAAACCAAAATTAAAAAACACAGACACAGCTGCGTTTCTGCCTCGAAAAATAAACTGCATCCAATGCTGCCAATTTAAATTTAAAATAAAAATTTCACAACCAAATACACTTTATTGGTATGTTGTCACTTCCAAAAACATATCCTTAATGAACACCACAATTACATAAAGAGTGCTGAGATAGATCATGCTTATTTGCAAAAATGTTAAATATTGTCTATAACATTGCAGTTTCATGTTTTGCTGAAAAAAATAAATAGAAACATGAAAAAAAGTTCTCTTAATCTTTATGCAAATGCTACCAAGTATCAACATGGAACCTATGCGGCTAATCTGCTCATTAGTACCCATGTTTCCCTTCCCTCAAACAGATAAATACCACAGAAATGAGATTTGGACACAGCAAAATAAATATAAATCAATTAAATCATTATTATGAAACAATCGCAGACTGGAATTACCAAGACTGACTGTTATTTGCAGCTAATGCTAACCGAGACTGACTCAGCAGGGGAATACTTTCTAAGGTTAAATTACTTAGTGAATTAAATTAAACTCAACAGGGACTGGGTTCTGTTTGAAAGTATCCTCTTTATGGGATGTAATTATAAGTGGGCTGATACAGACCGAGGCTAATTTTCTAAAGGTTTGATCCTTCCCTAACATTTATTTCTAACTGCTTGAAGCTTCTAGGCAGCATTAGCACAAATGAACGTGCGCAGGTAATTTGATCGAGTGTATATTTGAGATGGGAATGAGTAATCGGAGAAGGAGCTGGAAACAGAGACAGATAGATGATGGGTAGAAAAGGAAAAGACAAGAGGAGAGCTAAAGATTAATGAGCAGGCGAGGCAGGTTGGAAGGTAAAATATGAAGATGAATGATTCCCAAGTGGAGGAAGAAGGAATCTTTTCATTAGGAAAAAGTACCAAAACAGAAGAAATGGTGGAAAAATTGGAGCGAAAGCTCCTGAAGTACAGAAAAAGGCCGTGCAACACAGCCACAAAGTATACTTAGTGCATATTGCACATATATGAAACTTTGGTCTTTGTGATACATGCGTGATATTTCGTAAGGGTTTCTTTTCATTCGTCGATGTGCGCAGATGTCCATTGAGGGTTTTGGCCGACGGGTCTCTACCTTAATTCAGTTTTAGGCTGTGGAACATTTTTGAGGTTCACGCAGTTTATTTGACGTAGCTTATACTTAATTATACCATGGTCCAGGTGAATATTCGATTCTGATTGGCTGCTGGGTGTGCATTAAAACCTGGTAACCGCACGGTGAAAAATGAAGTTCTGGTCACCTCGCTTAAATGTTTTGTATCACTGCACCGGCTTCTTTGAGACAACCTTATGCTTCATCATGTGGACAAAAACAAGCGGTAAGAGGAGAACTTTCTCTCTGAACTGATGCTTTATTCAACCCATCGGGACGATCAGCATAGCTATATCGCCAAATCTTGACCGCAGCGGTGGTGCTGCGCAACGCAGACTATATGCTTCGTGTCGGAAGGTTCAGGTTTCAACGGCGTGCGTTAAAAATTAATAACGCACACTTCGTCGGCCATTAACCCTTACATAACGCACACTTCGTCGGCCATTAACCCTTACTTATTACGTCCATCTCATGCAACTGTGCATACTTTTTGCGAGATGCGCATGCAAATTCGTAACTTTCCACGACCGTTCCACATATGTCTAAGATTTTTCATGCGTGTACCACCGAGGTATAACCTTCATATCGCGTATACGGCGGACGCATCACATTAAAATGACGTAATTGACGCACGCATCTCTAATGTATTGCATATTAAAAGTGCAATAATCACACACGCTTCATGTTCTACGTTGACTTACGTGATATTTGCGTGGTTATTCATGCGTCTTCCGTGATTTTGACATGGTTCATTTGATGAATCGCGTAAAGACCACAATTTTTCTTACCCTTTTTCCACGTATATTTACGTACGACCAGTTTTTTATCTGTTCAATATGCGCGAAATGCACATAGTGGCACCCGAGGCGTGACACGGGCTAAAGCTTCAAATGATGGACGCTTTCATATGCCTGAGACGTGAGGACGACGATGAAGGACAAGAAGAGCTGGTGATTGATGGAAGGGTGATCACTGGGTTATGAGTCAGAAAGAGAAGTCAACAACTGCACTGATGCACAGAATTTGATAAAAAACAAGCTGCGATTGGACCAGCCGGAGCGGAGATTTTCCCCAAACGTCATCTTTGACGAACGCGAAGGAAGGAGGGCTGTGACGAGGAGGAGCGGCCTCCAAGAACAAGGTGTATTTGCTTTGACAAGCTGTCACCAGGGAAGCTGACTGTTCAGCGTGACGTTCTGAACCAAGTTGACCCGCACATCCCAGGAAGCAGGAGGCTGAGGTGGGGGGAGCGGAAGAGGGAATCAGATGAGGAGGTGAAGAGGATGTAAAGGTGGAGATTGATGAGGGAAAAGCAGGCAGTGAAAGAAAGGAAGACACTCTATGTGGCCTGACCTGAGTCAGAGCGTATAGGGGTGGATGGATGAAGAAGGACTGGTCTGTCTCACTTGATGTTTTCCTTTGTAGGAGAGATTGAGGGATGCGATGGAGGAAAGAATACCCAACTGTAGGGCCAACCAAGAGTGGGTGTTCTGACTACAGCCATATTGGAACATCACAGTCAGTTAAATCAAGTGGAAACATTCACTTGTAGAGGGAAAATAAACTGGTTGGAAAGGTGACAAGAAGCAATGTGTCAAATCAACTGTGACACAGAAGTGTGCTGATCTTATGGATTTTTATTTATTATCGAAGCAAAAAGAAGGATAATATCGTATATAATATGATTGTCGCTCGGTGAATGCGTAAAGCAAAAATGTTCATGCATACTGCAGGCGACAGGTCATAGTTGAAGCACGTAAGGGTAAGTTAGGGTGAAGTGGGTGAGTTTGCAGGATGAGAGTCAGCCTGACTGCTAGAAATGAGGTAATCAGACAATCAGACTGTAGTTTGTGTTGGAATCTTACAAACATGCGTTCCATGTTCCTGTACCATACAAAAACCCACTGCAACCTTAAATTTCCTCTATTTCTCTTTATTTTATACCTTCTCATTACTACTTCTTTTTTTTTTTCTTTCAAAAAAGCTGTTTGGATGCTTTTAGCTTTTAATGCATGCAACCTTTTCAATAGTGGTTGCGTTGCCCTTGAAAATTCAGCTAAGCTCCACCCCTTTCTGGTGGTCAGGTCTAAAAAAGGGAGGCCAATGGTCCAAAATCATCCATCCATCCATCCGTCCGTCCATCCACCCTGAACAGGTTTGGACCTTTTCTTTTTGATTCTCTTGTGTTCTGGGATAAAAGTCAAAGTTGGTTCCTGTCCCAAAGAAGCCGAAGAGCCTAAAACCGAATTCAGGTAAAGACAAGTTGGCCAAAACCCTTGACGGACATCTGCACCCATCGGCAAATGACCAACGCAAGAAACACTTATGAATAATCTATATCATGTGCAAAATAATTTTGTGAACACGTAGATTTTTTAAACCTTTATAAACAAAACAGTGAGTGTTGCGTTTGGAAAATTGGCCCAAAAATGCCTCAATAAGTAGCAGAGACACACAACCACCCTGACATTGACAGCTGGGGGAATTTAGCGACATCGATAAACTTATGAAGCCTGTTTTTGGACTGTGGGGGGAAATATTAAGAGAAAGCTCACACATGCAACGCAGAGCACGCAAACTCCGACTAGAAAGGTCAAAACCTGCTCACTGTTAGGCGAGAGCGTCAACCACTACACCCCTGAGCAGCCCTAGATGACATGACTTAGACTGAATTATGTAAAACGTTTTTACAACTAAAAAGGTGGAGGCAGTATAAAGCTCTTTCATTTCAGAGGTGAGGTTAACAAAAAACAATATTAGCAGAGATCCCACTTTCAAAAATGGTAATCAGTTAAAATCAATAGACAAAATTACTTAAATAATTTAAAATATGACTAAAGTCTGGCATGGCTTCTGAAATGTCAAATATAGCCATTTCAAATGATTTTTTTGTACTTTTGCTTTGTGAAATGTCCCCTACCAACAAGTTAATTGAATGCATCCATAGTAAAGCTACCAAATATATATTAAAACTAGGTTTTATGTCTGTTTTGGGGAGTAAAAAGATTACATAAGTTTACTTTTGTGCCTCCCATTTTGTAATTCTGTTTTTTTGGAACCATTGACTGTGTATCGGAACTGGACTGAGTAACCCCCCCCCCCCCTCTGGCTCCAAGAAGCCAAAATCCTATAGACTCCAATGGAGAAACAAGCAGCTATTACTCAGACGTTAGTGTTGTCTGTGATGCAAGCAATTCAAGTCATAAACTAGCCAATCAGAGGCCTCAATAAAAGTTGGTGGTCTCACATCCAACAATGGTAACATTTGATTGACAGATTTCGTGTAGCCGGCTTTCAGTGGCGGGTTGTGGACTTCCAACAGAGCTCATTCCGGTTTGGTGAGAGGGGTTGCCATAGAAACGTTGCCCCAGGATGACACGAACCAGCCTGAGGCATACAAAAATGGCGACTGAGCTGGAAGCAAACCATTTCATATGGGTGATGTCGCACTCGCACATCTTTTTTAAAGAAAAGCTTAACTGGAACGAGGCTAACCGGTACGCCAATCCTGACCAATCCCAGCAGGACAGTCTGCAGAGAAGAAGGATCTCATATCAAACTGCTCTTCACCTGAGGCGCAAAAATCTCCCGCAAGGAATTTTAGTCTCTGAACAGTCGCTTTTGACCCATGAATAAAGAGAAAGAGAGGCTACATAATCAGCGTCTTAGCTACAGCAGAACCCCCCATAGTTACCAGTCGCGCTTTCCATCTATCCTGGGAAATGTAAAGCGAGGATCTGAGGGGGGCGACTGAGAACCCCCCGCAAGAAAATGGGTTGAGGAGTCGAGATGTTCTCTTGGAAGGAATGTGAATTTCCTGCACACACGCAGGGCCGGCGCGCTATATGAATATTACCGGAGGCGTAGAGGCTCCTTGGAGTATTTCACTTCAGCTAAATTCATGTCATGCATTATCCATGGTATATCTACTGCAATTCAGAGCACTGTCTAGTACAGTGCTGGTGGAAGAAGGCAAAATGTACCGAACATGGCACCTATGAGGTACATGCCATGTTCATTTTGAAGGCGGTGCAGCCGTGAAAACGCCCTTGATGTAGAAAGATGAAGTCGTTTGGAGGAAATAAACAGGCAGCCAAATGTTTCTTCTTCACTTAGCTGTCAATAACACGTCTCTGCAGCTCTAAATGCAGCTGTAATGTGAGGATCTGCTGACATCTGCAAACCCAGAAGCCGGCCAAAAAGGAGAGAGAAGAGAGTAAAAAAAAAGCTCCCTTATCTAATCCCCCATATCGGGGCATGCGCTCACTTTACCACACTTGCACTGAGAATAGTTTTGGGGGGGCCAAGTTGTCAGAACAGTTGCCAATTCTAATTTCGTTTTTCCAGCACTCACATCTGCTCAAAGGCCTCTCAGAGCCAGCTCCCTTCTGCAAGGTCACCCAGACCTCTTCTGTTTTACATGTGTTCAGAAACTCCCCTTGATCGCGCTCTTCTCAACACTTTGTTCGTTTACAGTCATCCTCCGCTCTGAACTCTCCACCAGGAAGGAACATGTTATTGCTCTAATATCTATAATGAGCAGAAATGAAGATTTATCGTCTCTCATCTTTGTGTTTCTGTTCAGTGAATTAATGAGCATCTGGTTTTGTTTAAATGAAAGTTCCAAGTAAAGGTAGCTGGAGCCGAGCGGAGGGCAAGGTCAGGAGGATTCAGAAGAAAGTGCGCTGTGAGCAGAGCACAAAGAACAGACATTCTTTCTGCAAACGTAACGATACGCTCACTTATATTCAGAAACAGCAAAAAAACAACAACATCTCTTCGCGCTAAAACATGATAAAATATCTGTCTTAAACGGGGACTGGAAAAAAATCAAATAATTGGCCAGAAATAGTGGATGTGTAAGTCCTGACAGTCCTGGCCTTATAACTTTTTTAACATACGAATTAATAAAACCTTTGTTGAAATCAAATACATTTATAAAATCAAAACCATATATTTGGGGTTTTAACTGTCGTTGCAAAAATCAGATCCATAGAATTATTGTTTTACAACAGGAGTACCCCTGGGCTCAATGTTGGAGCCCCTTCTATTTGCAGTTCTACTCTGTTCCAATAAGCACTATGGAAATGATTCTAGCTCTATCTACTATGGAGCTAAACTCTATCTTGTGAAAGGAGTTTATGGTTATTTCTGCCTTCTGGTTTATCCATTGAAGGATCACAGAGCAAATCTGTAAGGGGCACGCAAGTGGTCCGCATGAAATATCAAAGCCGTAGACCATCCGGCGACCCCGTAGAGCCAAAATGTTCGTGTACATTTTTTGTAAGGCCATGCTGCGGACGACAGGTCGTAGTGAACACTCCGACAACACGTAAGGGTAAGAACACGTTAGGTAGGTGAGAAGCAGGTGTGCCGTACAGGTTTTCTTTTCGACACCCCCAAATCCTGTGGACTGCACAAGGGGTTCATGAGTGCTGTTGAAGTGACAAGTGCCATGTCCTTACGTACAACCCGGCTGTTAGAAATGAGAAAATTAAACGATCAGAGCCTATTTTGTGTGGGCAGTCTTTTGGCCTCTTGCGTCTCTCGTACTAGTACCTTACTAACCACACCAAATGACAGCGTCACCCGTACGTCACAAGTGTGTAAACCTTACAGTATTCTTTCAAGTACTTCACAATAGACTTACCACACTCACAACAATGGTACGTTCCATTTTTATCCCTTGAGTTGCCAGTGCAACGCTTAAGGAAACAGCAAGACACACCTGCACTCCCCGTACGATGGGGCCGCTCTCCTCCACGACCCCTCCATGGACCCGGACAACCCAGATACCCACAACACCTGTACAGGTGCATATGACTAAAACTGAAACTTAAATTAGGATTTCTCTATCTTTCTTACCCAAATTCTACTTTGTACCCTCTTCACAAATGACCTTTATCCTCCCACCCAGGGATAGGCAACTCCAGGCTCCACTCATGACTGATTACCTGGTTCAGTTGTGTCCAGCCAATTAGAACATGCCAAAGCAGGGAATGTTAGAAAACATGCAGGAATGCGGCCCTCGAAGCAAGGAGTTGCCCATCCCTGCAAAGCAGACTGTTCCATCTTTGTCTGCAGCTGATTCCAAAGTGAAAATCACCTCAATGTAGTGGATGCAACATTCAGATAAAAGCTAAGTTCCAATCTGACTCGACCTCATTTTTATTGGAATTCAACCCAAGCAATAAACCGTGCTCATTTCTAATTTGAATCTCCCCGTGTCCAAACACTAGCAGACGGTGGACCAGAGACGTCAGGATGACGAGCAGGCAAACAGCATGCAAAGGCACAACCAACACCCTCCTTCAGTGTTTCTGAGGGTTGACAGTAACCATCGTTGATGGTTTTCAGCGCCGTTTCCGACCACATTTGATCTGTTTTATTAAATAAAAGCCCACAACATGCTTTTTAGAAAATTTCCTTCAGGCTGTGGTAATTGTGCAGCCACAAGGCTTTATGCAGCCATTCCAAGCAGTGATTCACTTAGCCTGTGCTCTCAACAAGTGTGGAGAAAATGACATACCTCTTCCAAAAAAGAAAAAGCCTTTTGACACAGAGGCGCAGGTTTGTTGTGGTGCCATCTGCTCCAGCCGAACAGCTTGCAGGGCTTTGGACAGGAAAACATTAACTACTTCTGGCGTGTTACCTGCAGCCACACTCATCCGTCCACAAAACAGGAGGGTTTGAGCGGCGCATCAACGTTTATGATCATCAGCTGTCCTGGCTCTAGTGCCGGCGGTAAATGCAGCTGGAAGATGCAGCAGACCTGCGGAGGATTTGCAGCTCGTGCGGACCCGCTGCTTTCCCAGGATGGGCTGATTCATTTGTTAATTAGCTGCAGCAGCTCCTAATGAGAAGCTTCTTCCTTGAGCAGACGAGGAGAGGCAGAGCCGAACAGGTGGACGAGGGGCACACCTTCCTGCTCGGAGAATATTCCATCACTTGTGTTGAAATGCCTGTGGGACTTTTTACAACCATTTTTTTTGGAGGGGTTGGATTTTGAGCGCTAAGAAATGACCTGGCCCCCGCAAGGATGGCGAGCTGGTGTAGCCGGCTCTCCCAGCATCTGCTGCTGGGCCAGTCAGTTCCTGCGGCCGGCCCAGTGTTTGGCATTTCTCTCTTGGAGGGGGAGAGCAGTGAGTGAACACCGTCTCTCGTTCTCGCCTTCCCGGACTCCTCCCTCCCTTCACAATCTCTTTTCATTAGGTGTGTGTATGCAGCCGTGCAGGTGCTGCTGTCGGCCGTTGCAGCACCTTTGGCGTTTTACTGCAAGCAGTCCTGTCCTTGACCCCATCACACTAAATGCAGACGACTGTCGTCAGCTGGAAGAAAACATCTCACACGTGTCATTTTTATATAAGTATATATAAGCGCGCTCTTTCCCTCTGCTGGCCCCAGCTGCTGTGGGGGGTCGTCTTGATAGGTTAATGCAGCCGTAATGGAGACTATAAGAGGGCTGGGGGGGGGGCTGCAGGGTCGATGGAGCGTGGCGGCCAGCTGCGTCCGGCTTCAGGATGAGCCAGTGTTTCTGGAACGAGGGGATCCGGCGGCGGGGCTGACCTGGCAGGAAAAGGCCCGCCCTGCTCCAGGATCATTTCGCTCACTGTGAGGAAGTCATTAAACGGACAAAAGCTCCGCGAAATAACTTTCCAGCCTTACAAACTAACCTGGACGGTGCCCTCATTCTTGTTGTGGATGCCTGGCTGTCCAAAATTTGGAGCAGACTCTGCGCCCCACTCCGGTAATCTTTTAATTATAATCATGCCGTTTTAGCAAAAAATAAAAAAGTTTCTGCAGAGCGGCAGGAGTTGATTAGAAATTGGCCTCTGAGTTTTGGGCGGGACTGTTTGTGTGGAGCATCCCCGCCCCCCCTTCCACCGCCTGTTGCTGAGAGCTCTCGTTTACACTCTCTTCTGCTAGCTTATTGACCCTCACACCCCCAACCTAACGTTAGCGGTGCAACAGAAATGGCGAGACATAGCAGAGCTATCCAGCCGTACGGTTTTGCGCCAGACGCCAGAAAATAAAGACGTACATGGATCTGCTCGTCTACAAGTGGATGAATCGGAATGGAGCAGAGCAGGGAGCTTATGACCCGCCCAGCGTATTTTCTATGTTTCAAATATGATCTATTTCTGTTCACAATGATTAGAATAAAGAAATACTCAGAAATGGATGAGTTTAATTTTGTCCTCCATCATCAGAAAAATGCCGCAAGAATGTTTGTTAAAAACACCAAAGACACTGTTTTCATCAGAGTGGGTCTTTCCGGAGCTTTCTCTGAAAGATAACTCATGCAATGAACGTAAGATTCTGAAGCTGACAAAAGACCGACCTTCTTAGCTTTAGAACCCGATGGAATTGCGTTGATTGCGTAAAAGGTTAAAGAATTTTAAGAGGTTAACCAGTTGTGTTGAAGACGTTGGAGGGAAATGTTCCCTGCGGAACTGTCCAGTTAATTCTTTGAAAATAAAAATAAAATATTCCTCTAAGACAGGGTTCTATGTTCCTTCCTCATTTTAACCCTTAAAACCAGAGCTGATGTCAGCAACATGAGCAGAATAATTGATTTACCGTAACGCTTTGATATGGATGGATGGGTACGTTTGGATTTTATCAGGTGACAGGTCCCAACTGGTTCTTTTGAAACGGTTCCCGTGCCTGAATGGTGCTAAAATCTGTGAAAAAAATACGCCAAGTGGTGTCACAGGGTGAAGAAGAGCGTTTAATTGTGCCTAGGATGCTTCATCTCCATTTTCACACTCTAAAAAATGTAGTTCCCCATCTATCGCCACGACAACGGCCCTTTTTGAGCATCGTACGCGTCACTCTTATCCATCAGGGCGCTGAATTACAATCGTTACGTTCAACCAAACATTTAGCGTTTTGACTGAAGTTCCGCCCGCCCATGATGGTCTCACACTTTCTTAACCCTTTGTGCTATCTTGTGGGGTCCAGATGACCCCACTCCCAACGTTAACGTGCCTCGGAGGCACAAGACAGTGCGCTGAGCAAGCCGATACCTGTCTTGTGGGGTCCAGATGACCTTGGAGGCACATTAACGTTGGGTCATCTAGACCCACTAGACAGTGCTCTGAACCTTTTTTCATCAATGATTTGTGATCTTCACTGGTGTCCATGGATGACATGAAATCTTTCCACCTTTGTCATGGTATACAGAACACGTCAATGTAAGGGTGGGGTCATCTGGACCCCACAAGATAGCACAACGGTTATATGAGCCCGTCCACAATCACTGGAAATGTAAAATGGTTGGCTAGAATAGCAGAGCAAAACTGAATAGAAAAGAAGTGATTGACATGATCAAAATGAATCAGCAAAATACGCTACCGCTAAAACCGTATCCGATGTACCGGTACCCATTCCTACTGTTTGATGGTTTCATCAAAGTAATTCCTACGGATTCTGACGCGGAGAATCGTTACGCAACCCTTCGCTATTGTCAAGCGTTGCGTATCGGCTCAAAGCTGTTTTTCCTCGATTCAGAATCTGTTGGAGTTCCGTTAACTGTGCAAACAGTGGAAAAGTGATGGGAGGTCATCGAGTCTTAGCTCGAGTCGAATCTTTCTTTTCCTTTACCCTATTGTGTAAAACTGTAAAAACACACTTTTTTCCCCCTTGCCTTTATAGCTTAATCAATGCACTGCTTTTCAAACCGCCTAAACTTGCAGGTGTTGGACCACACCGTTAAAAAAGCAAGACTCTGCTTCAGCAGAAAGATTCATAAAAAAAAACCCCAAAACAAAACAACATCAAACACTTTCAGTTCCTGGCTTCATGGGTCTCGCTGCCTCTTCCTCAACACGGGGAGAGCTAACCGCCTCATAGATCTTCCAGAGTTTCTCAGAGAAGTAAAAGTGCAGTACATCACAGAGAGGAATCAATACACTTTGCAGGCAAAATACAGATTTACTGGGAAAATTTTCTCAAAAGCAGACAATACGAGAAACGCACGATGCTGGAGAGCTGTCTTCAATATGTCCATCGTCTCTACTTTGCGTTGTCTGCTACACGCCGCCCGTGTCACGAGTGTCGATGTGTATTCGCCGACGAGCGAGGATATGCCAGTTGTGGTTCCCAAAACGGCTCCACTGTCCCCCCGCGGGGGGAAGTGAGTCGCCCGATCAGCCCCGTGGCGCCGCGCCATGATTCAAGCGGCTGTCATCCCGCCGTAATGATGATCCATCCAAAGCTATTACCGGCCCATGGTTTCTCACTTACAAAGCTCATTGTTTGACATGTGAAACATACATCAGCATAATCTGCCCCATAACTCATCTTTTAAAGGGAGGGCTCGCAGCAAGTCACAGAGGGGGGGGGCTGAGGGGGTACAAGGGCACAAGAGTGAGGGGACGGAAACTAAAAGCCGGGATTTGAATTGCCATGTTTTTTATGGGATGGAAACGAAGAACAGCAACACAATAGTCATACGTAGGTCTTCAGTCATGGAAAATGATGTCAAGAGACGGTGTTGCGTAACATCTGGACCGTCTATGGCTGCCAGGAGTCACGTTCCCTTGCATCACGTCAGCGTTTGTCGTCTGTCTTCTCTCCGGTTCTCGTGGTCGGCTCACAGCTTTCCCTCACATACTTACAGCTCTGCAGCTCTGAATTCTCACCAAAACTGAGCAACAAAAAAGAAAATGTCTAAAAAATAAATAAATAAAATTGCTTTTCCTGGGTTTTGAGAATCTGCAAGAATCTGGACCGATCCAGAACACCTGGAGCCCGAATGTTCACAAAAGGCCAGAAAATGCAAGCGGGAATCAATCTTGGCCTTCATGGCCTTCATTTCCCACTGATGACCCCAAAATCCTCAACAGACGGGTCTAAGATTTCCTTCAAAATTCTTTAAAATGTTCCATTTTCGGCTGGGTAGCTCGGTTGGTAAGGTTGGAAGCTACCATGCAGGAAACCAGGGTTCGATTCCCGGAGGGGAATGAGCAATGGTACTGGGGTCAATTACCATATCAATGGAGAGCAATTAACATCACCCAGTGAGGATCCTTAGGCAAGACCCTTAACGCTGCCGCCTCCCGAGCGCGGTTTCGGCTGCAGCTCACCGCTCCCCAAGGTGATGGGTCAAATGCGGAGAAAGAATTTCCCTTCGTGGGATAAATACAGTGTATAAAAAAAAAAGAAAAAAAAATGCTTCTTCACAACATTCCAGTTTTTATTTTATTTTTTATTTTGACTTAGGAAACTTTTGGGGGGTCAGAAGTGACCTCTGGAGAAACTTTTAGGGGTCATCTAAGATTGAAGATCTCATCCAGTGAAGGGATTTTCTGGGTAACATTCCATCACAGACCCAGATTAGAGGAGATGATCCCCCTCCCACATCAGTTAATATCAGATTGAAATCATCACAAAAGTTCATCTTTTATCGGCATTTCAGTATTTAAATCATATTTATGATAAATTATGGTTTCTTTACAGATACAGTTTGTCACTGAGTGCATTTGGAGATTATCATTACAAAAACTAACAATGGTAAAAAAAAAGAAAATTACAAAAAACTGGGAAAACTATAAAGTTAAGAAAAAAAAATCTGCCTTTTAACAACCCGAGCTTATGTTTAGGAGGAGGAGGATCGGGACCAGCTGTCCGCTGCTGGGGGCACCAATACAACACGGGAGCGTTTATGACATCATCTGTCATGTTTTTCAGTTGGGTCCAGTGAGAACTGGACTCAGTAACTCATCCCACCCTTGCATTCCAAACAGGAAGCACCTGCTGGCTCCAAGAAGACAAAACTCCACTGATAAACAGATTTTTGTGTACCCTACTTTACAGTGGTAGGGGTGTGAACTTCCAACACGCTTACTTACTTCTAATTGGTCAAAGCTTTTAAGTGTATTATAATGTTAACTTGTTAATTCCTCAAAAAACAAAACAAAAACAACAACCCCAAAGCGGTATTTTGTTCCTCTAAAACCCGGCGCTCTGACCACCAGCCCATCCCAATCCACAAAAACGTGTGACATCACTGCCCCGCCCCCGGGCTCACGCAAACACCCATTTTCTCCGTGAAGCTAGGGGTGATTGGCTGAACGCTTTCCGTTCCTACGCACAATACGCACATCTATCTTTGGGAAAAGTTGGGATGTTGTTTGCTTCCGTGGGCGAAACGCAGACACGCTGCCGAGGCTGGCTCTAGCTTGATGTCAAGAAATGGGTGGCAACCACATGGAGGAAGAGGCTGAGCCTCTGAGATCGAGTCGTCTTTCTTCCGGAAAGGAAAAGGAGTTGCAAAAATAACTATTATTTTATTAAAAGTTGTTTTTTAGTGTGCCAAAGGTGATATATTATCATATACATGGATGTAGATTGTGCTGATTGTCTTAGGAATAGCAATACCTTTAAGTAGTTTCCATAAGAATGATGACTCAGAACAATCACTGCTTACTGACGTTGTCTGGCTCCAACATGGCGTCATCCATATTACGAAAAAAACTACGACTGGAAGCAAGCCATTCTCACACTCAGTCAGTCCAGTTCTCATTTACCGTCAATGATCGGGTCGTGTGAACTCTTCATGCAAATCGACAGAAGACAAATGACACCTGAATGTCCAAGAAGATCATAACACTTCCTGTTTGAAACCTTTTCGAAAAGGAAAGTTCACTAAGTCAGATCAGTTCCCCATGTAACCACTAGAGGGCAAAGCAGTTCCGATTACTCCATTTTGACACAGAAAGCAGAGATAAGCCTACTTGTAGTCCTCCTCCAAATGTTATTAAGCCTCTATTGCTGGAGTCAAATGAAAACTTTGCAGATTTTTATTTTAAGGTCTTTAGAGATGTCATGTGACCTTAAAATGTCGAATGGACGTGTGTCTGACTTGTTTTATTTTTGATGTTTTTAATCTTTTCGCTAACTTTTGGCAATTTAGAACCAGCAATGAACTCATGAGGCATGTTCACTCCGTGTGGATGTCCGAACAGCTCATCTTATGCTTGCTGATTTTTAAACGAAAACAGCAACAACAACAACAAAAATGCTGATTTTTTTATTTGCTCAAACTATTTTTTTAAGCATAAAAAGGAGGCTCTCTGGACCCACGAGAAGGAGGAGAACTGGGTTTTTCCTGCGCCTGCAAACGTACTTCCAGCTTTTTGAGGAGAGGCTGAAAGCTAAGCGAAGTAGCAAAAGCTAACAAACATTGTCCGGCACATTTCACCCGGATTACGGACCTCAAACATTCCTCATAAACAAAGCGAGTGTTTGGGATTTGGAGCCACTTGTTGCCACAGTGAAAACCCCGGTAGGACCGCCGAGAGCGTAGCTCCAAACAGCGTGGCTCTGACGCCCTCGACCGGATCACTCCATTGATTTTAACGAACAAACAAACACAAATTGATTTTTTTATGCTATGGGAGGAAACCGAGGTGCTCGAGGAAAACCCACACATGCACAGGGAAATCCCAAAACTATTTCATTTTCATTTATTCCACAATTTAACTAAATTTCTTAATTCCAACTGAATAATTTAGCTAAACAAACATACATTGTTTGGCTTCCATTCAAAAGCTAATTTCATTATGCTGTGGTAAATTGTTTCCATACACCTGGTGATTTAAACTGGTTAAGGTGGACTAAATTATTGGATTCCTACATTCATAACGAGAAGGAAAACAGCGTGGGGACGATATTTCCCCATAAAATACTTCATCACCCACTTCATCCATCACTTTTACCAACTTGGGTTGAACTAGAAAAACAAGAAAATAGAAGCTCTGGAAGGATGAGGTGGGAGCGTCGAGGACTCATAGAGGAGAAACGGTGTCCAGGGAGTCATCGAGACCCGACGTGTCCTTAAAGGCACGTGTGACTGTGTGCATATGTGTGCCATTCCGAGGAATGTGTCAGTCAATGTGTGTGTGAGACGCTGGCCTGCTGACTAGCAGGTCCCCCCAGAATTCAGGAGACGAGTCCGCCCCCGCCCTCAAAGTCAAAGTGGCCGTCGCGTGCATGCTCACTCCAGACATCGCCGCCCTCTTTGCTTTCCCCTCACAAAGAGTCGACGGGACTTTGCTCATCCGTTCTGTTGGGGGTTGCTATGGAGACTGGGAACAGTGCAACCGCGTGTGTCTGGTACAGGTGTTAGGCCAGAGTGTGTCTTAATATGTTGCCTGGCCCCGTCAGGTCTCGTTTGATAACTGATTTTTCTTACAAAATAGGGTCACACACACACGCACGCACGCACGCACGCACGCACGCACGCACGCACGCACACACACACACACACACACACACACACACACACACACACACACACACACAAAGAGAGGAGCTGCTGCTGAAGTCTGGAACAATCATTTATTCTCACCTGTCCTCCATGAACACCCAAAAGAAAGTGAATGAACCGTAAAGAAGTCTTTTATATAATGGGAACGTCTGCAAGAAAAAAATGTGTACTTTATATATATATAGATAGATATACACACACATATACACTGTATATATAAATCTTCTATAGATATATAGATATATATATATACACACATATTTACTATATATATTTACATATATATTCATTAATTGTATCTTACACATGTACAGCGTTAGTGTACCTATATACTGTAATTTGAGCATTATAGGGTGCAGCAGATTATAAATCACAATAGCTGAAAAAATATTACGAAATAAAGAGGTTTATTAAGAACACGAGTAGATTTTTATACCGGATGCCCTTCCTGACACAACCCTGTATTTTATCCAAGGAGGGGACAGTCGTGCAGCAGCTGACCGTCCAATGGAGGCTCCACAGGTTTGATTTATAGCTTCAAAGGGCCAATGTGCGCAAACTCACTGCCACTCATCTCCTAAATGCCCCCCCCCCATACCAGTTTCTCATGGTGGCACCCTCTGATGTGCTTCCAAGTGTTCAGATGGCGGCGAGCTTTGTGCGGTTCCACCTCCCTGCTCTGATCATCATTGTTAATGTCTGAATGAATGTGCCGTCTCCCTTCCATTGCTGTCGCGCTGCCCTTCCTCTCATTATG
Organism: Oryzias sinensis; assembly: GCA_037389245.1. Classification (NCBI taxonomy): domain Eukaryota; kingdom Metazoa; phylum Chordata; class Actinopteri; order Beloniformes; family Adrianichthyidae; genus Oryzias; species Oryzias sinensis. Next base: position 4,221,953 of record CM074505.1, on the reverse strand, counting down.
GCAGTAGAGGGATGTAAAAAACCTCCCAGGTAGTGGGGGTGGGAGGTGAAGTCTGCACCGCAGGCACGCCAAGGCAAGGTCAAGTGGCCCGGCGCAGCTTTTTATTGCATATTTAACGCAGCTCGATTCCCTGCAGAGACCGGAGGCGAGACACTCCTTCTGGTCCCGTGGACCTTCAAAGCTCGCCGGAGGGACTCTGCAAAGACCCGGCACGTGGACGAGGCGTGGGATTTAGTCTGCCAGCAGGAAGAAACAAATGATCCCCACTTTCAGGCTGATTTATGGGTGAAAATTCCCCCCGCAGAGTACATTTCACGGTTCCTTTTTCTATAAGGGAAAGGGCTAGTCAGCTGATGATACATGGAACGCATCAGCGGTTTATTTAGGGAGTGGAATATTCCGTTTCTGTTGCATTCACAGCAACATGATGCATTTGCTTTAACTCTGAGGAGGAAAACACACAACTGTAGCACTAGTTTTAACATCTGGAGAAGGAGACGAGTGAGAAAAGTAGCTCTTTACACAAAGCGGTGGAGATGTAAGGACATGTGTTAAATGGTAGTGCCTCAGTCGTATGCACCTGTAGAGGCCCTGCGGGATTCTGGGTGTTCTGGACTCTTAGCAGGTTGGAGAAAGGATGGGCTGCAACGTGAGGGAGCGCAGGTGCGTCTTGTTCCCATGAGGTATGTATGGCCACCTCAAGAGACCTCCATGAAAGCGGAACGTACCATTGTTGTGAGCGTATCGGGGCGTATTGGTAGGGATAATGCAAGTTCAGGGCACTATGACCTACGGGTAAAGCTGTGAGATGCTCCTACGCCACATTGTAGTCGTTGGTAACATCCACGCACTGGCTCCTTACCGACCATGGGCAAATGCTTCACGCCGGTTATCTGTAAATAGTCATAAGAACCCACACAAACTATGCTTTGATGGTCTAATTTCCGAAATTCTGAGCACAAGGGCCACGCAAAGAGTGTCCAAAAAGCGCACACCTATCATGCAAACATCATGCATAGGGTTAGAGAAATCTTTTCAAACCCTACGCAGCATGCTGTAGAAAATGTGAACAGATTTGCCACTACGGGCTCAACGAGCATTCTACGGCTTTGATATTTCAATCCGCCTCCCCCTACGGGTTTGGCCATTTTACCCCCTCAGTATCTATAGTTTGAGTTGAGTTTGATTTTATTTAAGTGTCATGCGCTCATGTGCCCAGCCCACGCGGGCTTATAGGAGACTAGAAGACAAAATACAGAAAATGGCCATCAAATAACAAAAATAACAATATGCAATAATCCACCATCAGAGTCTAACAGAATACGACGTGTCCATTCTTATTATCCATGCTTTTGCCAAAAAAAAACAGAATATTAAAACACAAACGTTTATGTTCAGATAACCAAAACAGATGGTTGTATATATACTGATATAGCGCTTTTCTACCTTGTTGAAAGGCCCAAAGCGCTTTACAGTCTCAGACCCATTCACACACGCTGGTGGCGGCTCCGCTGCCAAACACTGATGCCAACCTTCCACCAGAGGCGGGCAAGGTGGGAATCAAACCCGTAATCTTACAATTGGAGGTCAACCAACCACGGCGCACCACGGCCGCCCCTAATCTAAATATAGGTTAGATTTCATTAGAGCAAATGACAGGTTGGATTCTCTTTATGATTTGTGATATTTTACTACCACATTTGGGCTGACATCCATGGGTGTGTGACATCTCTGCATTTGACCCCCGCCCTGGGGGATCAGGGAGATAACAGTCACCAGTGTGCACGAAAACCATTTGGTGATTTAAACCCCCGAAATGAATACTTCATATTGAGCGTCGAACAGGAAGGCGTTAGGTTCCGTTGTTCGAGTTATTGGTTTGACCCAACTGTTGATTTGAATCTACGACCTCCAATAAAACCATATCTGATATTTTAAAAAGTTTCTATTTTTTTTTAAGGATATAACTCCTTGTTCAACCAACAACAACGAAAGCTTTATGGTACTTACGAAAAACAACACCAGCACTAAGCAAACATGAAAGCAGTTTTGCTTCAAATAAACGTATTTAAAAAAGCATTTCTAAGCGTTTCTTTACTCATATCATTAGGAGCACACACAAAAACACTGTTTGTAAAAGATTGTTTTTGTTGGGTGGGACACAAGCTCCCTGCTCCAAAAAAACGTGGGGAAAGGGGGGCGGGGTTGCTCTGCTACAACCGGCCCACAACTCAAAGGCAAATTCTTGCCGCTCTGCAGAAACAGCGTCCTAGAAAACGACACAGGTTTTTGAGTTCTGGTTAAAAATGGCACAATTAATCGAAATTAAAAGACGAACGCTTAGAAACAGCAAAAGGGGTAGTGGTTCAGAGGGTCATGATGCAAGCAGACTGTTAAGCTGGCAGGCTGTGGTCGCTCTGATGAGATACACATTCAAAGAACGTACACAGTACATTGACGATACTTTATGGCAGAAATGTTCCTATTGGCTAACACCAATAATGACTTTAAGGAATGTTGTACTGTACTCCTTCCAAACACAAATGCCTACACCAAGCCTAGTTTTTCATTCGAAAAGCCACTTGTGACCCAGTAACTCTCACGCAGTTCTTTCTATTCCTGCATGAACCGATGCAGAAAAGGTCGAGGAAGTGGGAGCGTAAATCCCGCTTTGATGGCCAAAATATAAATAATTTTCACAGCATTCTAAAAGATTCATGTGGAAAGGCTTCAAGAAGTTTTCCATTAAAAAAAGATTTTCTCTTTCTGTCAGAAGTCCTGGTTTGATACACAGCAGGAGTCGCACTTTAGAAGCTCAAGAGCACTTTGGCCCAGGGGACACTGGAAACCTCATGTGTGCTCCTCCACTTGTGGCCTTTGCAAACACGCTGCCATTGAATAGACTGCTTTCAGTCTAAACAAGTGGGGTTAAAATTGCTCCAACAAAAATAGATTTGGTCTAAAATAGATTTTAAAATTGCCAGTTTAGAAAACTTGAGTGTTTAATTGGTAGGTTTTTTTTATTTCACATGCCGCTTTTAATTTTTCTAATCAAAATAGTTTTGAGTTACAGGACAATCAGTTATGGATTACAATTAGGAAAACAGCATTTAAACGGCATCACTTTTACTATAAAAAAAAATGAAAAATATACATGTAATTAAAGATTATGCAGAAAAAAACCCTTCAGGAAACTTAAATTTTAAGGGGTCCCGTCAATCAATGGTCTGTTTTTTGAACATTACCCGTAAGGCGCATTAAACAAGACAGAAGAGTCAGAGATAAAGTCAGACTTAAAAAACGTAAAAAACACGCAATCAGACACTGCTACACGCTAGCCGGATTAGCGTGTTCAAAATAACCCCCAATCTTGTTAGCATCCGAATTAATCCGTATATAAGTCGCTCTGGACTATAAGGCGCACTGTATTGTGAAAAATAATTTGGCTTTTAAGTGCGCCTTATAGTGCAGAAAATTCGGCAGTCATTCCAGGTTTTCTCTAGATCCATCCACACCGAGAGTTTGGAGCCGGTGCGACCGCGTCCCAGCCGCTGTATCAATAATTCCCGCACCGCCTTCTCCAAACCGGCATGTCGGATCGCTGAGGCAGGAACACAAACACGGCAGAAGGCGTCCGGCGACATTGGCATGCATGAGTGCAGCCGAACGTGCTCCAAACAAAACAGACTAAACCTCACACTCACTGTGCTGCCCCCCCCCCCCCCCTCCTGTCAAAGGCAAACCCAATCCATCATGCGAGATGCAAGAGGTGAAAGATTACTCACATTTCTCCCAATCAAGGCCAAATTGCTCTGGATGGCTCTCATATTTGGGGAGATAGCTGCGGCGGTCTCTTTGCATGCAAATACCCAACGCTCTTTCACGTTCTCCTTCACTCCCAGATTGTGTTCAGGGGATTTTGAGAAAGAGGAGGTGCCACCGGGAGCTCACAGATGGGAGGAAGACGGTGAAGAAACTGTAATGTGGATTCGCTTCCTTCAGATTTGATAACCACCTTGGAGTAGCTGCTGATTGCTCCACAACCAGACTCACCCTGCCACTAATCCATTTATTTGGATGCCTGTTTTTACAGGATTAATTTTTTTTGATCCGACTAAAGCTGAACACGCCCGGCTCGGGAAGACACAACTCCAAAGTCGGCATGACGGAGCGACACTTTCCTTTTAAGCCCGTTTTGTGGCAGCAACAGATGCCATCATTTACACCAATTCACATTCATTTCACTGAACGTTTGGGGCGAGAAACGTTTCAGGAAAAGCCAAAACTTCAAAATCGCGGATGAGTCATGCTCCCTAATGGAAATTACTAGCATATTTGCACCGTACATCTGAAATAATAATTGTTATTTAAAGGAAATTCCACTTAAAGGATCTCTGCTAATTGTCACAACACATTTCAGAGGGAGAACACTCATGAACTTAATGAAGATGCACTTAAAAGCAAACACTTTAGGCAATTACATGCAAATGAAAACGTGTCAGCACTGTAATGGCAGCGTTAAAAGAAAAATAATAAAACAATACAACGTCCTTTAGATGAAGGCCTCAAAACATATTTATGCCGGGCAGTGTGTTTGTGCCACAGCCTCCAGGAGCCCACTCTCTGCTCTGCTAATGAAATATCTAATGCACTTAGTTTCCTTTAGTTAGCACCTGCCTCCTTAGAGGCATGTTCCCCCTCTCACAGCGAAATTACTCGATCTCAGTGGAGCGAGACAGAGAGCGGGGAGTAATAAAGAGGAGAAGTCAAGAGTATTTTCAGGAAAAGAAGGATGACAAGCTTCTGCTGCAGAGCCTCAAGCCGCCACTCTTTCCAGACTCCACCTGAACAGACGACGCTTGGGCCCCTAAAAAGCTGCTTTCACCTCTTTTTGTTGTCTGCTGCGCCAAGTTCCCAAAACGCCCTGCAGAGGCCTTTTTTGTTTTACAATCCCTGTTTCTTTTTTTTTTTTTGGAGGAGTGACTTACCCCGTTAAAATGAGTTGTGAGGTGCCTTTCTGTGTCAGTAAAAGTGACAGGGCTGGGTCTGATTTGCATGCTTGTTCCCCTGTTTTGCATTCACTTTCATAAGGACCTTTTCTGGCAAATAAAAGGACTCCGGCGCCCAACACCCAACAGAATGTGGAATCTATTTGCAGGAAAAGGTTGCAGATATTGAAGTATACATGTGAGGAGATGGGAACTAAAGAATGGGAGTTGAGCACTTTTCCAGTTCTAGTGGGTCCTCAACAACTAATACTGCAAAATCCTTAGAAAAACAAAGAGGAGATTGCTGCTGTCTGCACCCAACAGGCAATGCACATATTTTATTATGTGATGTTAAGCTCATATTCCTTTATTTTATTTATAAATGTATGAAACATAAAGCTACGACCCTATTTATTTCACATTATGCTTTAAACCATAAATACATTTGCTGAGATTGTTATGTATTTATGATAAACATAAGTGAGAAATAACAGGATTCCTACTATTGTAAATCTTCCACATAAGAATTTATAAATCTACGGATTTATTCATACTTTCCAATCGAACCACTTTGTTTGAATGCTGTATGCTTTTTAAGAAGAACATTTTAGAAACCTAATATTGGGAAATTTCAAACCACAGCAGGACCCGGGAAAATTGGTTATCCGAGGTGTTAGTTTATGGAAATTGATAAGTATGTCTGCTGTGCTGCTTAGAAGGCGAAAATATTCCAGGGTGCTTTTGAATTTTTATAATTTGGCTTTAAATGATGTCGAAGTGGTTTGTTTCTTCTGACAAGAAATGAACCTTTAGGCAGCAGTGGATGCAGTTTACTTTTCACAGATATAAAACCTCAGCCGTAAAGGTTTTGTCATTTCCTTCATGGACAGCAACCTTTAGAGAAAACTCAAAATGACGGTGGATTTACCATAGCGCTGCTTCCTAAATCAGTGTTCAGACTGGCCAGGAACCTGCTGAAAAAAGGTTAAATCTGTGCATTACGTCTGTGTGTACGTAGTTTGTATGTCAAAAAGATCCTGTTTGGAAGTTAGGTGTTCTGTATCAAGTCTTTGTAAAATAAAAAGGGTTAATAAGCAACATTTTTTTTACATAAAATAAAACCAACATCCATAAACTAACCCATAAAACGTAATTTAAAGGAGGCAAACCTCATCCTAAATTCACATTTTTTTATTATTTCTGCATCTTTTTAGATATTTAAGAAGATACTTTTATTCTGAAAAACCCTGGCAATAAGCCAATTAATGCCAGGAAGCCATTAGACGCTTGTTGGTTGATGTACCGCTAAATATAATTTTTACAACATCGTAGCTAACTCTTTTTGTGAAAAGGCGTCTTTCAGCCTTTTAATTGTTGCCATGGCAACACATCGATGCGGTTATGTGGTTACAGTACTTGGTGAGGATGGTGATGGATCATCCTGCAGGGGTAGCGCCAAAAAATAAAAATAAATGAAAAACGGCGCTGGTTGTTGTTTTTTTCTACAGGACAAGGTTTGAAACCCTGTGTCATACATTCAGTCAGTTCCTGTCAAACGTGGTTAAAACATTGTTGCAGATGGAGGCGTGTGTGTGTTTCAGGGAGCGGAAAGCTGAAAATCGCTCACCGAGCACGCCCAGACGGTAGTTCATGGTCACCACGATCACGTTGCCGTAGGCGGCGAGGACGCTGGCATCAAACATGTTTCCGGTGCCTTCCATGAAAGAACCTCCGTGGATGAACATCATCACCGGCTTCTTCCTGCGGTCACGAATATCTGCAAAAAATCATGAAATAAAAGGAATATTGAACAAAAAAAAGGAGCATTTCTTTTCCCATATCATCCCTAATTAGGGGTTAAAAACAAGATAGAAGTGCAGAGTTCCATCCAGGAGGTTGGGTCAAAAGGAATAATAAAATAAAAATAAAAATAATAAAAAAGCTTTTCTATGAAGGTTTGAAATTTAAGAGTCCAAAGAGAAGAGAAACGTCTGACAATGTTCATGTCTGTCTGAGAAAAGTGAGGAGTTTTGCTTTTTGATAAACAAGTGACGGCTGGTTTGTGTTTCTGTAATAAAAGATAGATACAAAAATATAAAAAACCAAATTCTTGAATTTCTAGGCAGAAATGTTTGTGTTCATACAGCAACAGGAAACCAATTCCAAAGTTCAAAGTGTTTTTTTGAAGCACGAAATTGAAACGTTTAGACATAAAAAGTCATTAAAGAAGGAATGAGGGTTTTGTGTGTGACCAGCAGTAAATAAAAAGACGCCTTTTGTTTAAAATCTCACATCTACGGTTGATGTTGCAGCTTGGATCCTTAGATGTCGCACTCCCATCATCTTTTGATCTATTGTAAAAGCGTCCAAATAGTTTTTTAATGAGGATTATGCTGTTTTTAGCCAAACTAAAAAAAAAAAAAAAACTGCATCGTTTCCTAGTATAGTTTCTGCAGAGCAGCAGGAGTTCAGTAAAAACTCACCTCTGTGTTGTGGTCTGAGAGCTCTCTGTTTACACACTCTCCCGCTAGCTTACAGCCCCTAACCTAACATTATCAGTGCAACACAAACGGTAAACATTATTGGCTTGAGCTCAGCGTGTTTTCTCCTGAAACAAATATGATCTTTTTTTCAACAGCTTTTATTTTCATTTGCTCCTGATTTGCAATACAATTTGAATAAAGAAATACACAGAAAAGACAGTTTAAAACTTAATTTTCTTTATAAATTTCCTCCATTGTGACAAAAATGCCACAAGAACATGTTAAAAACACCCTAAATAACTGCAAAGTACAAGCGGACGGCCAGCTCAGTCTTTCTAGGCCAGCACACCAGTGGGTGGGACGTCTTTAGAAAAAAAAAAATCTGAATGTTTGGAACCTTGGAGTGAAAAATGGTCCCAAAGATGGAAAAAAAAAAAAAACTAGAAAGTCCTCTAAATATGAAAAGGTGAGGTTCAGAGTGGATATTTGATTTCTGTCTGTTCTGCTGTGTAACATGCAAATGGTTTCAGGAAGAATCCATCACTGCTAATGAGATGAGCTCAGCACTCCAGCGGAGCCGTGTGCACAGGCGGGACAGTCGCTGATGGGCCCTCGTTGCCCTTTGAACCGCTCTCCCGGCTGACGGCGGACTCCTTCGCCTGCCAAGAGCCCCATGCGAGCATATGGCTGACCGGACGCCAAGCTGTGGCGCAGTGTCAGCCCCCTGCCGGCCCTGGCGTGCGTGTGTGTGTGTATTTTCCCATGCTGACCAAAACGAGGCATCAGCCGCCGAGCGCTTCAACAACAGCATCTGCTTTGGGGTGGGTGGAGGCTGCATCTGCATTCCTGCACCTCTATATATGCGTGGTGGCACGTGCGCCGCCAGCGCACCTCCACGCTGTCACACGCGGTTCCAACGACAGGAAAATGGATGCGTGAGTCCGAAAAGAAACGCTCGCTCTGGGAAGAGCAGACATTTACAGGCAGCTGCAGAGGGAAGTCGCTATGGCAACTGCTTCACTTTCACTCCTTTTTTTTTTTTTTCTCCTCGCGCTCGGGGTGAGAGAGGTCTCATTGACTGTTACCGTGGTAACATATTGCTCTGGAGCCCGGCGATGCCCTCAGCCACCTCTCAGCCCGCGTGTCATTTCATTAGTCGCAAATGAGCACGTGCGCACCTGCTGCTCGCGCACGCCCGACTCTGCTGGAGGAGACGTGGACTGACAGCATCGAGCATGATGGGAGACGGACTGCAGATGGACCCGCGTGTGCCCCCCCCCCCCCCAGAGGCTCACAGAGCAGGCGGTCATGCTTGACCCGGGGACTCTGCGACCACGGATCACTTACAGGGCGAATGGCTGGCTGCAGCGCAGTGACAGATAAGACCGAGGCCCTCGAGGGCTACAAGCTCTTCCTCTTTCTTTCTCTCCTCTTCATCCTTCTTTTTTCTCGGGATTCTCTCCTTCCGCCTCCAGCGCGGTCAGGTTTCGTCCTCTGCCTAAGTTTGGCGTTCGGCGCCCGCAGACAGACATGTTGTCGGGTCCGTTTGACCACCCAGCGAGGGAAGAACTCCTTCCAAAAAATAAAAGACTTTGGGGTCATTGCTGCCTTCAAAAGCCAAGAGGAGGAACAGCTGCCCTAGATTGTGATTTTCCGTGAGCAAAAATCCCAAAAACCACGTCTTATTAACCCTTGTGCTATCCTAGGCACTTTAACATTGGGAGTTGGGTCATCTAGACCCACTAGACAGTGCGCTGAACCTTTTTTCTTCAATGATTTGTGATCTTCACTGGTGTCCATGGATTACATGAAATCTTTCCACCTTCATCCACCTTTGTCATGGTAGGGAGAACACGTCAATGTAAGGGTGGGGTCATCAAAGTCAGTGGTCCCCAACCTTTTTTGTCACTGCGGACCAGTACAACGCAAGACACGTTTACCGCGGACCGGTGGGGGGGGGTGTTGAGGTGCAACACAAGGCACGTTTACCGCTGCCTATTAAAGGCAGATTTCCCTTTTTTAGCGGGTGCAGGTTCCTCTTCTATCCCTTCATTGGACCGTTTCCCCTTGTCAAAGCAACTTTCTAAAGAAGTTTGTTTTTTGCTCATTTTGGTTGTTTGGGTTTAATTTTAGCGTGGTGTATCACGTGATGTTTGGTGACGAGACTTTGACGGATGTCACAGAAAGAATCCGGTCACTTTTCAAAATAAAACATTTTTTTTCGAAAAAAACATTAAAATGGAAATTATTTTTTCTTTCTGTGCGTCCCGGTGCCAAAAAGCCGCGGCCCGGTGGTTGGGGACCACTGATCTAAGATAGCACAAGGGTTAAGGGCAGAAGGAGCTCACTTATGACACGCCATAACAAATGCGAATCACGCATTCACTAATTCACTGCTCAACAACTGTCCAAAAACGGGTTCATAAACTTCGGTAATCGCGGATAATGACATCATTCAGAGATTCTCCCAGTATGGTAAGCTTCAGATCCACTACAGGACGGACGCTTTCAGCTGTACTTCCACCTCTCTGTGACCTAGTTTGACGACTTGCTGTCCAAGGTTTGATTCCTATCAAAATGAGAATAAAAGTAGAGGATCTTTCTTTTATTGTCTCCCAACAAATAATAGAAAATATCATGAAGTTGAGATGGAGAACGATCAGGTTCTCTTCAATGCTGGGTTTGGACTCCACCTGCTGATTATATCATCAACTTGTCACGGGTCAAAGGTGAGACACTGATTGGTTGACGCAGCGCAAACTCTTCTCAAAAGTTCAGGTATGTGCTGCTGCTAGACTGCCATAGCGTGCCCGACATAATTGGGACGCTTTTTTATTGATATGATTGTTGTGATGTAGATCAATGTCAATCAACCACCTCAGTGCAGTGTCTCCTGTACGGTACAGAATTAACCAAATTTACATCAATCTTTGATCGCAAACAGATCATTGTTTTTTATGAAGCTTTCAAACTTGAGAAAAAGAGAAAAGTGTGAAAATGCTCATGTCTGTCTGAGAAAAGAGTAAAAAATGTATAGTGACGTGTTTGACAGCCTTAAAATGTCTATGGTACAAAATAAAGCTGATAACACGGATGTTTTCTATCGCAGATTGGTCAACAGCCAATCAGGATGCAGACCACAATAAAAAAAAACTGTAAAAAAGAAAAAAGTATGCGAAATTGAAAAAATAAATCAAATACAATTAGCGAAACAATGATACTGCAAAAGGTTAACTGCATTATCTAGTAGGAACCTCTGCATAAGGATGGAACTTCTCCTAGTTAAAGTTAATTATTATGGTGCCATGCAACCTGAAGGTATTGCCATGTAAACATTCCTGATTGAATTGGCAGAATATGGCTTTACCATTAACTGTACATGAGAAGTGGACTGAGTGACATCACCCATAAAAAAATGGTGCCAACCAAGCAATGTCAATTTTGCCACCAATTTTGTGAGATACGGACACCGAGATGTTAGAAACGTTTACGCATTTAACGTGACTCTAATGGGGTCAGAAGGAGCTGATTTAAATCAGCACAATAATGCTTTTCTACATTTTCTGAAACAGTTGGAATTACGTTAATTGCGTAAACGGATGATGCGTTAAGACAATTCAGTACGTTAATTTGGTCAGCTTTTGCGATATAGACGCTGCCAGGCTGGATCCAGACGTCCAGTGATTGTCAGAGTCCGTTTGAGTTAAGGTTTCCATGGGAACCACTTTTACCAAAAAGGAACAAGCTTGTTGGAAGCCCACACCCCTACTACTTTAAAGCAGGCTTCACGAAATGTTTCAATCAAACGAATGGGACATTGAACTTTGAGGCCTCTGATTGGTCAGGTCATAACGAGCATAACTCGCACTATAGCAAAAACATCAGGAAAAAAAGATGTTAAAGAAAAGGTGGTAGAGCAAAAATGCTTATTCTGACAAAATGAATGGCTGAGTTTATGTGTTCTATGGAAGTCTATGGGATTCCTTCAAAGAGCCAGCGAGCACTTCCTGTTTGGAACATGAAGGCTCAGCCCAGTTCTCATATACAGTCAGAGGTCTGAACGTCTCCTTGTTCGTGGGAAGCATTTGAAAGACGTTCAAGTTTAATGTGTGGTTTGCTTCAACCAACTGATCCAAACTCAATACAGCCGTTCTTTAGACGTGATTTTTAGAATCACTGGTGTTGAGAAATTCCTTTGGAGGGACAATTAGGGGGAAACCAGAAAACAATGGGGCACTGGGAGAGGCTTCCATAAAGGTACGGAAAATCAAATTCCCAGACAATACTGGATGAGAACAATGGCGGTGGTAAGAAGACAAACAAGAGCAATGAAGACAAAGCAAGATGGCAGCGAAGACCCAGAGGAGCTTAGAAAAGCTGCTGATCCTCTCAAGCAGAACCGAGACAATGAGACGATTAGGCCTGAACTTGTGTCGAGTAGTTTCAGTGTGGTGCGATGCCCGCCACTGATCTGTGAGGCACCGCCCCCTGCCTTCCTGAGAACCGATGTGGCCTCTCAGTCGAGGAGACTGGTGTGTCCTTAAAGTGGGTTCAAATGCACTTTAATTTGAGCGACAGAGATGGAAGATTAGGAAGGTCGCATTAATATTTTACTCATTAATTGTGTAATCAGGAGCGCCATCTTGCCTTGAAGGGCTGCAGCATTTATAGTGCCTTCCCTTTTTCTACCACAGCGGGGGGCAGAGGGGGCAGTAGCTGAGATATCATCTTCCCATAAGCTCACATGGTAAAAATGATAGATGGCCGAGGAAGACGCTCCTTTCAGTCAGCCATAATTAAAAAGATATTAAATCACAATGATGTAACTATGAAAGGAGGTTTCCCACAAATCAGCATTTTTGCTTCTTTTCTCTCAGACATAAAAAAAATAAATAAAAAAGCTTCACTTGGTGCTTTTCTGGCCACTATCACTGCTTTCATTACCATATGCCAGTGTGGGGTGTAAGCACCTGAGGTAGAGATAAGTACTGACCTTTTACACTTGGGTCCAAACAGTAATAACAGAAAAATAAAATGCTCCTAGAAAATGAAGAAGTGTCATCTCTGAGCAAACACAGGTCCTTTGTAGCAATGATCCAATTAACAGAAAAGGTTACAGAGTGGTAGAAGTGTTGCATCAGTGCAGTGGAGGGAATCTGCTTGGGTACTCTTTTGCAACTCAGGGGAGGTTATTTGAGGATAGAAAAGGTCGGATTTCTTACAAAAAGCACATTTTTTCTTAATGACTTTTTTTCTTGTGTTATGTAGGCGTTGAGCTGGTTGGTTGTATTGAAGAGGGGAACTGATGTGGATATCGATGCTCTCAACCTACCAGTTGATCTTTGTTTGAAATCGAGCGTTGGGTCACGACCAAAAGAACGAGGTCGTGGATACTAGCGGCTGAAATGAGCTTCCTCCTCAGAGTGGACAGGCACTTCTTTAGGCAAGGCAAGTTTATTTGTACAATACAATTTGTACAGACAGTAATTGAAGGTCTTTACAAAACAGGAATATGCATTAAAATCCCAATACGTAACAGTGCAAAGATTAAAAACATACTAACTATTAAATTTACTTTAAAAGACAGGAAAGAGAAAACAATATTGATAGATATGCATCGATAGAGGCATCGATAAGGACCCTTCAGTTATCCCTTGTGCTTTCCTATGGGGTCAAGAAAACCATTGACGTGTTCTCCCTACCATGACAAAGGTGGATAAAGGTGGAAAGATTTCATGTAATCCATGGACACCAGTGAAGATCACAAATCATTGAAGAAAAAAGGTTCAGTGCACTGTCTAGTGGGTCTAGATGACCCAACTCCCAATGTTAACGTGCCTAGCTGTCAAAGTGTCAAAGGATAGCGCAAGGGTTATGCACACGGCTGAACAGGAAGGTTTTGAGTCTAGATTTGAACCTTTGCACAGTAGCTCCCAACCTCAGGGAGACTGTTCTATCTTTTAGCTGTATAAGAAGGAAACGCTGAATCCCCTTTAAGCCTTAGGCTCTCAGGTTGCCCGCACAAAACATCAAGGTCGTAGATCACTCAGCGAGCAACGGACGCCTCTCTTCCGACGCAGGTCAAATTCGCACATGGACACATCCTGACACTTGTGGGAGGGGCTACTGTCAAAGGTTTTTAGCTTTATTGCTGCATGGAAGCATTGAATATAAATCTCATTCAAGATGCAAGGAAGACACGAATGATGTTTAGAGATCGGATGTTTCTATTTTTGAAGAGCTCTACAAAAACATTGGTTCTCCCATGCCTGGGCTCCTGAGATCATTCAGAGACTAAATCCAAATTGCTTCCCTACCGCTCTGGCTACTCCCTATTGCTCCAATTCTAGTGGTATTTGAAGCTGTCGTGGTGTCCAAAAGTGTTTTTTTTTTAAGGTGAGAGACTTAGGCCCGGGTATCCTTCTACCAGTGACACGGAGGAGAAACAGAAGTTTACATTTTAATGTAAGTATTATGTTTTAGCATAACTTTTTGAAGTTGTAAAACCGACGTTGTGTATTTTCCGAGCACTGGCAGTTACTCGCCAATGTAGATGACTGGCGACTATTGATGACATCATCAAGTGGTAGTAACGCATGAATTTGAAGAGACAATTTTTTTTTCAAATCTCCCGATCAGATTCTCCTCCTTGTTGGTTTTAGACTCCACCCCCTGATCAACACATCACGGGCCAAAATTACGTTTTTGAATGGTTGACGTAACCAGTCCTTCAGATTTTTGAACTCTTGACCCACATTGATGGCCAAAATGTGCCCGACGCTGCCAGCTCCACGCCAAAATAGCGCCATAGGACCTCAGATCGTGTCTGTACATCATGTCTTACATGCAAACTGTGTTTGGTGTGAATGCAGCTTAGGCTACAGAGATAGGGGAGGAACTCAGCTACCCAGACCAGATACCCAAACCACCTCAACCGGCTCCTCGAGGAGCCGGTTGAGGTGGTTTGGGTATCTGGTCTGGATGGCTTCCTGGGGAGGTGTTTTGGGCATGTCCCACTGGGTGGAGAGCCCGGAAAAGTATCAGACGGTATTTTCAGTAACATCCAAAAACACCCAGAAGGACCAATGATACCTTCTGGAAATTCAAAGTAAAAAATTCAAAGTAAAAAAATTTTTTGTGATGCTGCACAACCACAGAGGTAAATCCCCCAGAAAACAACGAAAAAAAAGCACTCAGTGTGGCCTGTCCTCCAACGGTGTAGCATTTTGTGTCAAATTGGACAAGTGTGGCGGTGCGCGGGAGTCAGAAGGCGGTCAGCGGGTGGCTGGTGTGACGATGAAAGAGACAGGCAACGGATGATGAATGGAAGGTGATGAGATGCGGAGCAGCAGAGCTGACCACCAAGACTGGCTCGGGCTAAATCATTAGAGCACAATGGATCAAACCAAAGGCCACGCTGATTGCATCTTGGACAAATGTGTGCGTGTCCAGAAACCGTGAGCTCCTTGGGTCCTGGAATTCTTTCTAGAGATTTCAAGGTTATTTCATAAGATAAAATCAACATATTTTTACTTATTGATGAAACTAATTAACTCTCTGGCTGACTGATGCATTTTTCATTTTGTTTCATTTAACACCAGTGCAGCGTGGAAAATCAGAAGCAGATTTATTGAAGATCTTTTAGTTGGCAAACTATTATTATAACCCAATCTCACACAAAATTTTAAATTTTAGTTTTAAGGCCAACCTATTTCAAATTAAGACTCATAATACCTTGATGTAACCATTAACCAACATATGACTAATGTTAAAAAAAGTACTTGAAACTGGTCAGCCTGGAGTTTAACTTTCCATTCTGAACCTTTCTTCAACATGTTGGGAAACAGTGGAATTATTCTGAGGTCCATTAAATGTCTTGTAGCGATGCATTAGCACGGCTCTAAAGGAATATACAATTAAAGGACAACTTTACCAAAGCAAAAAAGATCCAAACAAAAGTCGTCAGACAAAAACAAGGACGGTTCAAAGGTTATCCAGTATAGTGTGTGCTTTAACCAGGGCACTGAAATTGTTTTCTTGGTTCTCACAAATATTGTAAACTGACTGTTTTTGCTCCTCTTTAGTTTTGACAATATGAGCGGTTTCAGGTCGAAAGTAAAGCCAAATAAAAATAAGCATCATTGTTTTTCTGTATTTTCATGGCTGACAGCTGAAAGGAGGAACCTACCACCTACATATGGACCAACGTTAGCCAGGTGTAGCCGTGGTGCAGAGGTAAAGAGGCCGACAAAGTGTCCTTGGGCAACTCAGAAGAGTGAGTATCTATCCATCCATCCATCCATCCATCCATCCATCCATCCATCCATCCATCCATCCATCCATCCATCCTGCCCTTTTTTCTTGAGTCTACAGTCTTCTGCTTTAAGGAGATCACAATCAAATGACAAACTTAAAAATAAAATAAACTAAAATTTCGATCGGAATGGATTTTTAAAGACCCACTCCAAGGAAAATTATGTTTTTGCTTTTATTATTAACATGCTCTTGTAGCATTTTTTTCTCATAATGGAGGACATTTAGAAAAGCATTTGAGTGCGTTTCAGAATATCTTTTTTTTATTCAAATTGTATTGGATCAGGAGCAGAAGAAGACTGGCCCGCTCATAGCAGTTGCTGCTTTCCCTCCTACAATTCTGATGCATCCACCTGCAGACAAATAGATCCATGTACATCTTTGTTTTCCTCGTCTGAGCTGCCATCTGGCTCCAAACCGTACAGCTGGATAGCTTGGATGTATACATATATATACAGTAATGTCAGCCTGGGCTTGTGAGGTGCTGTAAGCTATCGGCAGAGAGTGAAAAAGTGTTGATGGGAAACTAGCGGAGCTAACTTGTGCGTCTAAAGTCCCGCCCTCCCAACTCAGAGGCGAATTTCAGAACTTATGTTGCGCTGCAGAAAACATGAGAAAGGATTTTGATTTAGCTAAAAACGACATCATCCTAATTAACAGACTACTGGGAACGATTTTACAATAGAGGAAAATATAGTTGGAGTGGGACATTAAAGACCATGAAAGCAGCTCCACTTAACAAGCATACGGCGACATAGTCCCCCACCAGCAGGACAGACGTCATTTCTCACACTGATGTACGTAGATTTCCCATTTTTTGACCATTTTATTTCAGTTACGGGCGGAAAAACTGTCAAAATAAAAGTAGGAGCAGCCCTTTCTCAATGTCCTTTGTGGAAACACAAACAGCACTGCAGCTTCTGTTCTCCCTGTCAGTCCGACTTCACGAAGCGGGGGGCTGCAGGGACCAGCGTGGAGTTGGATGATGGCAGCTCCTCTGCAGTTTGTCTTCACGAGGCGTCCGCTGCCTCCTCCCAGCTCCCCATGCTCCCAGAGATCAGGAGGAGAAACAGCTTGGTGCTGCACAACAGCTACAACCTGCTCCCCAGGAAGAATTACCCGACTGCAATGCGCCTGCCCCCCCCCCCCCTCTGTATTTTGAGCCGCACACCTCCTTCCTGCACCCCCTCTCCCAAACCAAACAGCGATGCCTCTTGTTTCCTTCCACAGATTAAGTGTGGGCGAGGAGCAAAGGAGCAGAGCAGGAGCAAAAAGAGGAGTTGGGCCGCGGGGAATAAGAGCAGCCGCCCTGGCCCGTCTTTGCTACAACACCATCTCATTAGTCTCAGCGACGTCTCAAGAAAAATAAAGTAAAATAAAACACTTTTCCTCCTCCAAGCCTCTCCTTTCTGCTTCCGTCAGGCTCCATCTTGCTTCATGTCAGATTTGTTCTCCCTTTTTCCAGCTGCTCTGCTCTTCAACCCTTTTTCTAACTTCAATTTTCTCAGAAATACCTTCGTTTTTCTTGTTTTTACCACCTTACACATCGTTTTTTTAGGTTGAAATCCTTTTGAGCATTGTTTTTTAACAGCTTTGCAAATTGCTCTAATAATTTACCTTGACAGTTTTTGCTCAAGCCCAGTTTCCTTTTATTTTTTACAGTTATATATCATTTTACTCAATAGTTCCACAATCACAGAACACAGGGACATAAAAAAAACAAACATTACTAACGGGTCTCTGTATCCAATATGATACCAATGACTTCACGAGGTTAACCTACATTTTTCTCAACTCTAAGCTGTCTTTTCTTCAAACACAACAGCCCTCCATTTTTATTGTCCTGAACAGTAGCTGGCCTTTTTTTTGGTTTCGTTTCACAGACTGTTAGGGAACGGATCAATGTCACAAATTGAGTGGATTGGGAAGTGGCTGAGCACGCCCCCCCCCCCCCCCCGTCCTGGGAAATGCCACAGCGACAAAGACGAGACAAACAGAGTATTGCCCTCTTTTTTTTGTTGTTGTCTCCATCACCGCTGGCTTCCTCCTCTCCACGAGCAACAGCCCTCTTTTCCTTCCCAGCATTCTTTTCTTCTCGCCTCAGGCCCTTTGAACTCAAGTTGACCCCCCCCCTTCCTCTTTCCTTCCTTATTTTTATTTCGCTTTTACTCATCTCCACATTCTTTATGCTTGAATAGCGGCAGAGCTCCCTGTTTTGGCGAAGCCCAGAAATACAGAGCGAGCTCCACAATCAATCATGGAAACTCAATCTGATTCTCAGAGTTTTATTCTGCCATCTTTCAATGTTTTATTTCTTTACAACCAAGAAATCTTCGTGAGCTCCCTCATTCTGTTTTGATTGATTTCAAAAATAATAAAAAAAGAAAGGAATGTCTCCTGTTTAGTTGCTCAAATCCCAGAGTTTGTGCAGATATTTTGATCAGAAAACACCACAGGGGCAACAACAAAACAATTTGAACTGATATAGCTAGAATGAAAATGAAATAAACAAAAAGGAGAACTGAACGTGTATCGCTTAAATGAAAGAACCACCAGTTTTGGCAAGTCTGACAGAAATCTGATTCTATGAATACTCCTATACACGACAATCCTAAGCTTTTATTTTGAAAGGCAGAAGAATATTGCTTGTGAATTAAAATCGACTTTTGACTCAGTGTGTTACATGTGATGGCTTGTCCTCTGATTTTTTAAATGTCCACAGGGGGGTGCCACAGGGTTCAATATTAGGACCTCTACTTTCCATTTTATATATTAATGAAATACGACAAAATCTTCAAGATGCCAATATTCATCTTTATGCTGATGACACCATTATCTATTACTGTGGACCAACTCCAGCAAAAGCAGTTGAATCTTTGCAGAAAGCTTTTGATAATGTGCAGCTTACACTTCTGCAATTGAAAATTGTCCTAAATGCTGAAAAGTCCTAATTCATGTTCTTTTCTAATACCAAAAAGGTGCCAGAAGATCTCCCCAAGATTTTCACTCTTCACAGAGATGCTATAGACAAAGTACATGAGTACAAATATCTTGGGGTCTTACTTGATGATATCTTAACATGCAAACCCCTCATTGAAAATGTTGTGAAGAAACTAAAACTGGGTTTTCTTTTTAGAAATAAGCTTTGCTCTATTTTAAAATTGACTATGCCACTAACATGTACACAGATTTAAAAAAAAAATTATTGCCGCAACTATGATCATTTTATGTTTTTAGAAACATTTAGAGCATTTAAATGTGTCGCCGACTACAATTATTTTGAAGTGCTGCTGAGAGGACAGGAAGTCTGCCCTCAGGAGATCCTGTCTGCATAAAAGCTTAGATTTCGGTTGTGCACCTGTAACCAAACAATAATGAAGCACTGCCCATTGCACCGCTTTGTTGCCTTCATGTAACGTCTCCTTATCCACGGTCCACCCCTAACCTCCTGTCACGGCCTTTCAACTCTTTTCACTTCCCCGACCTTTGATCTGACCAGGCGATAACCACGGCAACCGTTCGGGCCGGGCTTCAGGCCAAACAGGCTGAACAGTGACCAGTCTGAGCTTGTGTTGGTGTTTTATTAAGAATGTGTGAGATGACATAAAATCTGTGTGGAAATGACACTTTAAATAAAAATTAAGTCTAGCTAAATATGTTCCTACATCTCTAAATAGCCAATAAGGTTTAGGAATTGCTTATTAGATTCCTTAAAACTTTAGATTTTTCCATAAATCGGGAAGTGGATTTTTTTTAGTTGTCGTAAAAAACAAATGTACTTAAAGCATAAGTACACTTAAAGGTTTACTTTAACCCCTAAATTATCAACAGTGTGTCATCTAGCGCGTCTTATGTTCAGCCCAATTCAATTCAAATTTGTTTGATTAGCCCAAAATCACAACAACAGTCGTCTCAATGGGCTTCGCACCGGTAATTGTAAAGTAACCATACAATCAAAGGGATCATGAATACATAGAATTCCATAGGAAAATAGTAACTGAACTAACTAAACTGAACTGGGCATCCCTGCCCTCGTGTGTGAGTTCTGGTTGATCAGACTGATCCAGAACCGATTTTCTGTGGCAAACAGGGGCTCAAAACTACAAAGACCCACTGGCTGATGGATTGTTGGAGCGACCATTGCACCACATGAATAACAACACAGTTATCTAGAAAATGTACAGAACTTCCAATCAACCCCTCTGACCAATCGCCTGCCGTATCTTGGCTCGTCTAGGCATTCTGGGTAGTGTAGTTGTATACACATGACTTTTTTGTTATATGCCCTAAAATCTGGTGTGAAGGACTAATGTACTATTAGCCAGAACAGAAAACATAATTAAAGATCATATATATATATTTTTTCCCCCTCTTTTCTTGCGCGATTTAAACTTTTTTGTAAAAAAAGGGGGCAACCCCTCTTCTCTGTTTTCCTTTTTTTCTTTTTGATTTTCTTCTGCTTGTAGTAAGAGTCTGGATCAATCTAGTGGAATGGTTTCTTCTAAACTGGTGCTGCTTTTACTTTTTCGTGTTTTGTTTCGGTACGAGCAGCAGAAAAAAACCTGTAAATTGGATGTAGAGAAGCTCCGATTTCGCTCCAGAATGAGTGTTTCCTTTGAGTGTTGCTGTCAGTTCTGTCTTCTTGCAGCCCTCTCCATCCAGTTTTTTACAACACCTCCCTAATTGGGAGGCTCCTTCAACGGCTACTGTACAATAAAAAAAAAAACAGAAAGACAGCTTTGCGGGTTAAACCGATAGTTTTGCAACCTAACAATGCAACTTGTTAAAGTGTGCATCAGCAGAACTCCATGTGTTTGCAGAGGGACGGACGGAAGACACCTTCCCTGCTGCTCGTGCCAGCGTTTCATGTGGGATTCCTGCAGAGCGAGGCGCGATTCCAGAAACCTGCCAGGAGTGCGGTTTTTCCTTCCACAACTGGAAGCCGGTGTGAAGGCAGAAATCACACATGGAAGTGGTTCATCTGGGATCAAACGGTGCCTCATGAATGGAGGTCCTCCATGTCAACCCTTGGAGGTTCAGCCTATTGAGAGGATGCAGCGTCGTCTCACTGGCTTTGACGCAACTAAGCGAGAAAAGAGCTTGACGTCTCGCCTCCGAACTGAATCTTTGGACGTGATTGTTCCCCCTGCTGAATCATCCAATCTCCCAAAGACGAATAAACCTTTTGTCTTTCTGCTTTTGGAAAAGTGGCCTCTGTGGTGGAGTTTGGTCTGAGCTGTGATTGCTGCTGTCCACTGATGTTTTCCTGCGTTCTCTTTCTGTGCACTTGTTGGACAAACCACTTCAACACTGGAGCTTTAGTTCTATTGTTGACATTCTGTGAACTACCATCACTCTTTGACCACATGTGCAATTAATGCAACTCCAACAGATTCTGATGCCAAGTGAAGCAGCTTTGCGCTCATAAGTAACATTTGACAGTTATAGGGGACTCACTCAATCACAGCGAATCGACTAATTCTGACATAGAATAAAGCAGCTTTGCACAGATATGCAACAGTTGAAAAGTAAAGCTTTGTGTCGAAATTCAACACTTTATGGTAATAAAGTAAAACTTTGTGCAGAATTGTGACACTTTACTATAGTAAAAGAAATGTTTGCATTAAATTGCAACACTTCACATTAATCCACACTTTTTGGTACTGCTCTAAAATGCAGTGCTTTTGGGGAAATATCTGTGAGGCACTTAGCTGCATCTTGGGAGTCAAACTAACTTTAAACCCACTTGTATTTCTGTTTGGAATAAACAGTGGGGCTCCAACATTGCCTGCAGGTGGTCAGAGGATCATTACTTTTTCAACTTTACTAGCTCGACGCCTCGTTCTTCTTAAGTGGAAGGATGCTGCCCCACCCACTTTATCACATTGGATTGGAGATGTGCTTTACCATCTATGAAAAAATACGATTTACTGTGAAATGATCAGAGCATAAATTTAATAAGGTATGGAGACCATTTCTCAACTTTTTTAGTCTACCATCAACAAGTGTGACAGAATGATGGCCCTTTTTTTCTTTTCTCTTTCTTTTCTTCACGTGTGTGTTGATATATTTGCATTTTACTTATTGTTTTTTTTATATACATGCCATTTCACCTTTTGTGACTGATTTTATATATTCTTGTCTCTCTCTGCTTATAACTACAACTTTTTACTAAAATTGATATTGGTGTATATGTCACTGACAGCAACAGGGGGTGGGGGACTGGGTTTTGAATTTGTTTGTTTTATGGTTTTAGACTGAAAACTTAATAAATATATAAAACACTAAATTGCAAAACTTTGCAGTAGCGAATGCTTTATGGTAATAAAGTAAAGCTTTGCATTGACGTGCAAAACTTTACAGTAGTAAAGTGAAATTTTGCGCAGGAGTGTCACACTTTACGGTAGTAGAGTGAAGCCTTGCGGCGATGTGCAACACTTTACGGAACGCTCACATCAAGCTGCTTTCCTCCGTCATAGAATCGGATGGAACCACGTTAATTGTATTAACGGTTGAAGAGTTATGGAAGTTTGTGTTATTCCGCATTGCCAGAGACCGCCCTGGGGGTATACGGGTTGGGTGGGACTACCCGGCACACCGGATCCAGCCAATCTATGTTCTGGGAGTGTTGGCATCTCTAGCTCTGCATATCCATCATTGTTCAGTGAGTCAGCCTCTTTAGGTCCCAGACATCGACATGAGTGGCAGAAGTGCCTCGAAAGTCAAAGATTTGTCCCATCAGATGAGTTTTCCTATAATAAAAGCTTTTGTTCTGCTGAATTAAGGTGCAGTCTTTGGTCTGCTGCCGATTAATATGGGGTGAGAGAACTTTCCTAACAGAGCATGGCATGCACCCTTTAGCTGCATCACACTGTTAAATCCCATCCATTACACACTGTATCACAGCCTTTTATCCTCTAACTCCACAGCGAAGGCTCATTTCTCCATGTTTGACTTTATTTTCTAACTTGCCATCCTGGGAGCCAGAAGAGCTGAGAAAGGAGAGCATTTAGGAGGGCAGCTGTCCTCGACCGTCGTCCATCGTGTTAGTACTGCAACTATTTGCTTCTGTTGCACGGAGCGCACTCCCATTGATTTTTTGCTTCTCATAACTGTATAACCCTGAATGCAGTGTGTAACTCTGCAATGCTTCACTGGCGCGGCTGCCTGCTGGGAGGTCTTCTCTGCAACACGTTCTGACAATTCCGAACTTGATTTGATTCAGCGGGCCCTTCCAAGAGAATTGATTGGGTCCTAATAGATCCACGAAAGCTTTTGGAAGCTCAGAGGCAGTGCTGGGCCCTCCACTGAGGTGCAGTGGTGGAAGGAGGCCTGAGAGAGCCTTCGCTGCAGTGTCCATTGTAGCAATACACACAGCCAAGTGCTGATTTCTCCTACAAGCTCCAATCTAGCTGACAAGCCGCAAGGCGACAAGGAGGCGTGTTGCTGCCCTATTCCAAGCCTCCATGGTTTGCAACCCTTTTATCTAACTCTCTTTCATTGCATCTTTGCCTTGTTCCTGTCTTTTGCTTTATTTTCCTCAAAATGTTCCATTTTCTCGGTCCCCTGATTTGATTGGATTCTGTCTGGTATAACTTGTGGCCAGGTTTCGGGGACATCTTGAGGCTGTACCTCTGATGAGGTCTTCTTTAAATCTCTAAAAAATCTGTTCCGTTTTTTAAAGTCTCAGTTACTTAAGTCATTGTTTCTGTGAAGTTGTCTTGTTTTTTTCTATCTGGAGCACAGGTAAATGCTGGCACGTGGTTATCTTTTGTACCGTCACCTCAATTTATAATGCAGTACATCGGCACATGTACTGTTTGGCTTGTAGGTGTTTGTACTTAGATTTGTGTAACTTAGTTGTTTGCTGTCATTGGATGGGGCCAATCAGATTGCGGATGGTGCTGTCATTTGTAATGTCCAATTGCACAGGATCTGGGTCTCCATGTTCCTGGAAATTACAGGGTTGTGTCAAGGAAGGGCATCCGGCATAAAAACTCTCTGCCAAAACCAGCCTATGTGAATCTGTGAAAGCTGATTTGCTGTGGCGACCTGACGGGATGCGCTAAAAGGTGAACACCACCTCAATGTAATTAGATGTGGGTAATTGGGTAGATGATGGGTAGAGTCAGACTTGGATCATCCAGCTTGGATGGTGGGTAGGAACTTTACTGGAGCCCAAGAGCCCGATGGAGCAGTATAGTACTTCATTGATGACCGTATTTCAAACTGTCAGATTAAACCAGGATTCTATATATTGAGCTGTTGGTTGGTTGGTTTAGATTGTGAGCCTGTTCATTGATAAACAAATGTTTATTGTCTATCAATCAATGGCCATTTTATAGAAATTATATTTCTCTATGTACTGTTCTGTACGCAGTATGTTTTCTTTGACTCGCCTCCTGTTTCCAACAAATGCCTCATTTGAAGAGACTTGATAAAAAACCCACCTGTATGCTAATCATTAATATCGTATCCTGCTGTAATAATGTCGTACTGCTGCACTGCTAACTTTGTGTGATCGCGAAATGTTTTTCGCTATGTCTTTGCCTATATTGTGTAGCTGTAAATACAGAACCATACTGTATTTTTTTCTACAGCCTATCAGAAGATATTTGGTACGTATATTATCATCTGCCTTGCTAGTAGAAACAACTCCAAACAAAACTCTATCTCTACCCATAACCTGACATTACTAGTCCGTAATTGCATAAACATAAAAAATGTATTTGTTACCTTTGTCTGTAACAAACAAAATATTTCCTTTTTAGGAGGTGACGGTGTTCTACGAACAATGACTGACCCAATTCTAATATTGTAGTTAATGACAATAATAGAAAAGAAAAATCCTGCTTTTACAAACTTTTTATCCTCTTGAATTCCTAATGATCCGCATTTTACACACAATCCTCTGATGAAGTCATCTCGACTCACTAGACAGTGGAGCAAAATTGAACCCTCTAATGTGCTTTCCTGTGCAGATTTTTCATTGCTTATCTTGTTTCCTTGTTCAACTCTTCCCAGATTTAGCTGCAACAATGTGACCTGCACAGAGCATTGAATACTGTAGCATTCTAGCCTAGAAAAGATTTAATAGGGAGACGCTCCAATTCCATGGAACAAATCGAAGATTATAAGCTCCCATCGCTACGTTCCTGTCTGTAGAAGAAAACAGAACCCTCCATATCATCAAAAAAAGTGGGCTGAATAGAAAAAACGAGTCTCAGACAGACGAACAGACTTCATTGATCACCAAACTACAGACCAACGTTTGAAATGTGCTCTACGCAGATCTTCCAACGCGTTTTCAGCCATAACTGCATGCGGCACGTTGGGAGGAATGACATCAATTCAGAGCCGTTTCTGTAAAGTGTGCTCACCGGAGCGGAGCCCGTTTCTAACAGAGCCGCTGCTACAGGCCGTTAAACAACGGCGTGGTGCGGAGCTGTTGTCGGGCTCCGAGCGTTCAGCGGGTCTGCGGGGAAAATGCATTTCACACTCCTCGTCTTTACAAGCGTTTGTGCGGCATTTAATTTGAATAGCGTGCTCTGGATTTAATATTTTGTTTAGCAGCTGAGGCAAAAAAAAAAAAAAAAAGCACGGAGCGCATTATCCTGGCTTGTGATCTGTTACTGTTTATCTAGACTGATTGGAGGCATCATGTGCCATGGTTGTAGGAGCCACAGAGGGAGCACAGGCAGTCATCTTAATGTTCTCCTTTTTTATGCACAACATTGAAGAGTTCATGACAAAATAGACTGTCAGGGAATATCTTTAATACTTTGTACCTCTTTGGTCCAACAGATTTAGAAGCAGCTTTAAATTAAATCCATAAAAAACATTTCAACTTCATTGAAGCCAGAACGTCTTTCCCTTACATTTGAAACTAGTCAAAAAATATAAACAAAAATGTTAACCTTCATAAAACCATAAATTGATCAAATCATAATTTGACATTTTCATATATGTACTTAAATGCACGGACTTTTTTTAAACTGAAAAGCAGATTTGAATCAAATTGAATTCAAAAATTAAAATTGATAAATTCAGATGAAAGTGTGAAATTACAACTAGAGGTGTCAAATTAGCACATTCATCGCTTGGATCTCATTTTTTTATTGTTATATTCTGAAATTTGAATATTTAGAAACTGTTTACTTGCATGAATGCCCCTTACATTGCTCCCAGTGCATGTCTTGGTGCACCGCCGTGTACGCGGCGTGATGCTGGTGTGACGCAGTCTTTGTGGTTCTTCACAGAACCAACGCATTGCCACAGCGATGAGATGAGATATGAGATATGAAAGATGAGAGATGAGATATGATGAGATGAGATATGAGATGAGATGAGTAGATATGAGATGAGATGAGGAGATATGAGATGAGATTTATTATATAAGGGATGAAGTCTGACAAGGTGTTGGTTGTCATAAATGGGGAACGTAAGGGCCTGATCTCAAGGGAATAATAAGTGTGGAGGAAGGTATGTGAATATCTGTGTTCTGGTATTAATAAAAAGTTTGTGCTGAATATTTTTTGGATTGATAAGAGTAGTGTTCCACCTGTTATATGTGTTGTTTAAGATTGAAAGAAAAAAAAACAACCTGCATTTTTTTTCTACCTTAGCAGTGAAGATTGAAAGTCTGTTATAAAAGGAAATCTTTTTAAAACCACTTTTTTAGTTGTAATTTGGATTTTTTACTGCGACACAATGTCACGGAATTACATGAAAATACTTCAAAATCAGGCTTTTTACAGCAATTATTAGGACAAAAACAATTGCGATTAAGAAATAGATGAATTAGATAAATTAAATACAAGTCATGATGAATGAATCGCAAAATAAATCAATAAATAAATCGCATGAAGGCGCTAATAACAACGTGGTAAAAAGTGCATGTGCACCGACGTACATCTCAGAAGACGTTCGATTAAACGTCCTACATGTCAATAAAGTGATGTCATTTAAGGGCGAGGCGGGAATTTAGAAAAAAAAGAATATTTGTATTTGGCTTTGATGGGCTGCAATCCACATTCGGATGTTGTTACGACGGGGGATTGAGGGAAGCACCCAGGCGCGGAGAGGAGAAGGAGGCAGATGGTTCCAGGGGATCAGGCAGGGATGGGCCATTTGACACGGACGCTCCGGCGCTTCCTTCACCTTCATGAAACAGAGTGGTTGGGCGCAATATTTCGGGGCGTGTGTCAACTATCGCAGATCACGTAGTTGATGACGTATGAAGCCCCAAATGCTTCGTTTGGTCGAACCACGGTTCAGATGTTACTTGTGTTTGAACAGTTGGGTGCGCTATTCTCCCTAAATAGTACAAAGGAATCCCGAACGTTTCTCGACCAGTTCTATTGTTTCCCTTGTGTTGAAATCAGCGTCAGTTCATTGGACTTTACCATGGTTCCTGGCAAAAAAAAGTACTGTGGCCCAGGATCGTTTCAACTCGATTTCTCCTAATAAGACAATTCACTATGAACCTTATTTATAAGGAAAATACTTCTATCAATATATCATGGCGAGGTGCAACATTGCAGTTGAGATAGCTCAGTGGAGTAGTCATGGTATCTACATCCAGAGATTGTGGGTTCAAGATCAGTGTTTTACAATTTTTTTATTTGCTTTGCGTTTATTTTCTTCATGTGATGTGTGTTTCGGTGTGTCAAGCACTCCTCACAGACAACGTAACTCGTTGTGTTGTTTTACGTTGTTTTTTTATCATCATTAACAACGATATTTTGTTTTACGTTGTTTCATCCTCATTTCCACATTAAAGCAGACGATGCAGATGATATACGTCCAGTCCGCCACCAGATGCCGCTGTTCTGTGTGGTTTCAAAGCCCTAAATGGTTGGTTCATTTTTCCGGCACAATCACATGAACCCCGTGAAAGCTTCTTGGGGCTTCTATTCCCATCCCTAGGATCAAGATCTTTAATACTTAAAAACTAAACAAAACTACAAACTGAAAACCACTGCTGTAGGCAGGCCAACTGGAAACACTAGAAACAGGTGATGTACACGAACCAGGGAGGGACAGCATAATAAACTATTGAGCAGCACAGGAGGAACGGAATGACACGACTTAAATACATACAGGACTGACGAAACACAGGTGGAAACAATCAGGGCAGATGGGGACCTACAGTAAAACTCGAAAACACCACACAACACAGGAAACCCTACAAAATAAAACAGGAAGTAAACTCCAAGCATGAAGAAACAAAAGACAACTAGAAAACAAAAGTAACCAAACTGAACCATGACAGATGTATTGGGCAGACCAGTTAAAGATATAAAAAAATTTATAATAAGTGTCTAAAAGGATAAGTTTCTAAAAACTAAATGAAAATCTCCTGCTGCGTAAGTATCAGCCAATGCTAAAAGCTGCTTCCGTTAGTGCAGTATTGCACTTTGCTTATGACCATTTACATGTAAATTCTAGTCTGTGAGGAATTATCAGCTCTGGTGATCTGATTGTATCAAAGCAAAATGTTATTAATGGCACTAACAGAATTTAGACACGTTCAAATTAGGGCTCAGAAAATGGATTTGTAACCTGCTGAAAATTCAAATTGAATAAAAAAAACAGGAGTCAAATGCAATGGATGCACATTAATGAGCTCTGTCTAATGAAGGAGAAACGCCTTTTGCATGAGAACACGTGGACTGCATTCATAAAAGGACTGAATTATCCTGTAAAGTGGAAAAACAGCAGAATCTGACACAACAAAACAGGCAGGTAAACCGAGTCGTTGGAGCGAATCTGAACCTCAGTTTTATTTCAGTTTCTTTGTGTCGTAGTAAACCATTACCTTAAAGGAGGAAGCACAGAAACGCCAGAAAAAGTCTTGAAATCCACCTTATAATGTTTCCAAAATGGCATTTTAGGAAGATTTTTGTCTGTCTAGAGGTAATTGGACAGCATATACTTAGAAATTTTTAATAA
Organism: Oryzias sinensis; assembly: GCA_037389245.1. Classification (NCBI taxonomy): domain Eukaryota; kingdom Metazoa; phylum Chordata; class Actinopteri; order Beloniformes; family Adrianichthyidae; genus Oryzias; species Oryzias sinensis. Next base: position 4,193,215 of record CM074505.1, on the reverse strand, counting down.
AGGTAAAAAAATTAACTCACTAACCCCTTTTCTCGGTCTGTTTTTATTTAATCTAAACCTGAGTAAATAATTAGAATTGCATGACTAGCCTACGTGCATGATAGAACTTCCGGTTAACTTCCGTGTTTCGAGTGTAAGGCCGACAACTTCCTGTTGGTCGTGTTATTGTTGTGGGGAGTTTTGTTGAGTTGCTAGTTTTGAGTAAATAGGAGCGGATTTCGGGTAAAAGAAAGGCGTTTGGTGTTTCAATGCGTGACAAAGACATCACAACATTGTTGTGTACCCGTGTGCGAATTTGTCAAAGTACAACAGTACTAATATAAGCTTTCATAGCTTTCCAGTATATGTGTCGGTGAGAGCCGAATGGATGAACACGGCGGGAGGACTTCACCCCAAGCAAGACGAGTCGTGTTTCGTATTTGCAGCAATCGGAAAGAAAATGCGTCATGTAAACACGCCGTTCGGAATACTTTACCCCGGTCAGACTCTTTAGGATCAAAATTTCTTTCCGATCGAGATAGCTGGGTTACCGATCGTTGTTCATGTAAACGATCATTTCGATCGTGTGTCACTGCTGCTCTGGTTTACGTCATGCATAGACGGTGTTTCGCTGAGAGTAAGCTTGTGAGCTCATACGGGACCGACCAGCGGCTCTGCGGACGCCCCGCGTAAAGCGCAGCTCCGCTCTCGCCCCGCTGGCTCTCCCCTCTCTTTCACCCCTCACGAGGGACATGCGGGGGGATGCTTGTCCACTGAGGTCTGGACCCGGCACCTGAGCTCTGCGTTCGGGCTCCGGACCCAGTGGACCGAGTGATTTAATAATGTGTTTGAGGGGAGGGTGCTTTGTTACGTGTGCGTTTTGTTGTTTTGTTATGTGTGAGAATTCGGACTGCGAGCCAAACCGCCGCTCTGGGTTAGCGGCTGCCGGACTCGCGAGGACAGAGCAGAGCACACAGTGTGTGTGAGCTTTTCAGAGCAGAAATGCCGCTCAGTCCTTAGAAACTGTTCAAAAAAATCATAACACATGGAATTGACTAAAATGGCCTTTGGTTCTGAATTTTCTCCAAAAAATATAGCCTGATGATTCAAAGAGTAGCGATTTTGTAAATTCACAAAAGAAAGTCATGACTTTACAAGGCCACAGCACTCGTGTCTATTGTTAGCAGTTTTTGTGAGTAGAAAATAAAAAAAAAGTGGAAAATATTTACAAAAGTTTGTGCTTCTCTCAATTAGCACATTGAATTTGTTTCTCTGACTGTGCACAAAACTTCAACTACTTAACAACTAAACTGACCAACATTCAGAGTTTTACTCTCCATGTTTAACAGAGAGCAAAGAGCAAACGATCTTTGAACTATGGTAACTTTTCGTCCGTTTACACAATTCACGCAGTTCTAATGGGGTCAGAATCAGCTGATTTATGTTGATTACGTAAACACTTCACTACTGTAAAATGTTGCGTGTCAGAGCAATACGGCTCTTCTGCATTTTTAGGAAAGCATTGGAGTTACGTTGTGGATAAGTTTCAAGAGTTACGGCCATTCAATAAGTCAATTCAGTCTGCTTTTTTTTTTTTTGCAATACTGTATAGCCGCCGCCACGAAGGTGACCAAACGCCGCGAGTAAGGATTGATTCTCCCGAGTCGATCTGAGTCACTCCCACCAATCAGGAGTGAGCTTATTGGAAGTCCACACCCACAACGCTTGAATGGGAGCCCCTACGAAATCCGTCAGTTAAACGTTTAGAAAGTTGGGGCCAGTAGGCACCGCCTACTTTCATTGAGGCATCTGATTGGTCAATACAGATGTTTCTCTGTTTCTGCCAAGCCCCTACAGGGCTTGTTTAGTCATTTGCGCTTCATACAAACCGTTTCTGCCGTACGCTGACCCCTCACTGCATTGCAGTTTATCGATCACCATCTCCCTGTTTTGTGGATTTTTTTTTGCTACAATTAAGTTTCTTTTGTTCTGCATCCTGATTGGCTGTATACCTTTGTCAATTACTCTCCTCCGTGTCGTGTTTCCTGTACTGAAGTTGCCAAATTGACTCAAGCCTTCGATCGCGATCATGTTTTCATTTTAAAATACTGGACATGTTTTTCTGTTTAACAAGAAAAAAAGTGTGGAAATGTTCATATCTGTCTGAGAAAAGTGTGTAGTGTAAAATTTCACAGTGATAAGATAGTTTAAATAATTTAACCTTTTGTGGTTTGATCACCAAAGAAACCGTTTTAAATAAAATTCTTAAACAAAACTACAATTTTCATTAACAGCTACATGATTTATACTGTTACAGTCAAAGTTTTGAAATATAAAATGGAAAACAGATTTGTGTTAATGGTTTTTGTTGCAACAAAGACTCTTCTCTCTCTTCCGTCTGTTTTTAGTTTTTTTGGCGTGGTTGGAAGAAAAATCAATCTCTTGAATGAGCAGCAAAGATACCAGCAGAATATTTTTAGGACATTTTCTCTGCCAAAAAGATCTTTTGTGTATTTCATCAAAAGGTTTTTAAAAAAAATCCAAAACAAAACATCTAATTTCCCAAAAACCATGTTTATTGTTAATTCCGGGATGAAGTGGGCTTTACTGGCTTAACCCTAACAATTCATATCACACACATTTCTAAAAGTCCTATATCATTAGCATAAACCAAACTTTTCTTAAAAACCCACTGGAACTTGCTTGGTCCATGTTGTCTGGTCCGTCGTTTTTCACTGTTCCACGCGATCAGGGGTTTGCAACCTGTGGGTCCAGAGCCTCATGTGGCTCTTTTACCCCTCTCTGGTTAAAGACCCACTCAGGTCATCTTTTGAGTGATATTAAAACCGTTCCCAGTTGTATTTTTTTATTATGATTATGCCGTTTTTATCAGAAAATCAAAATAACTATCTGTTTCTAGCACATCGTTTCTGCATATCGGCAGTAAGCCATTAGAAATTCCCCTCTGGGTTGTGGGCGGGGACTGTAGGCACAGAGTTGTGGAGCAGGAAGCTTGCGGCCCGCCCAGCGTATTTTCCACGTCACAAACACGATGTTTTTATAAACAGCAATTTTTCACCTACGATTTGAGTAACGAAATACCGGGAAATGCTATTTTGAGCTTTATTTTATATATCCTCCACCTTTTTTAAAACCTCTGCTGACATCACGATTCCTGCTACTTTCGTGCAGTGACATGATCCCATGTCGCATTTGACGTCTTTTATTTTGAAAAAAAAGTCACATGAACCTCAGTCAAAAGATATGAACGATGTCATATTTTAAATAAAGGCAAATTTCTCTTCATGTTTGTTTTATTTTTGCCAAAAACAGCAGTTATTTCGATTTATCACAATTGTACCAATAACATAAATAAAAAGACAAGCTTTTTTTAAAATAAAAGTTTGTGAAGTGAGACTTTGCGGGTCCTACTGGGTCGTGGCCGGTGAGTCATCGACCCGAATGGCCCTGTAAGTGCTGAAGGTCGCAGACCCCTGCACTAGGCGCAGTTGAAGGGCTTTTCCTGCTCAGTTCAAAATGGCTGCCTCCACGAAATCTCATAGGCACTTTTGGCGGGAAAATTTGAATAGTTTTGCAGTAAGAATAACCCGTCTAGTCTTTTTTTTTAAAAATGACTACATGGTGTGTTGAAAGAACACAACATTTAATAATAATTAATTCTTTATAATACAGTAAAAACTGTAAAAACAGGTGAATAAGATGCTTCTTTCCCCTCAACACTGATTAAAGTCAATATTTTAATAAACTAACATTGTTGTTGCAAAAGCTTGCCAAAACATTCAATGTATCCTAATCGATCCAATCTATATCTCATAAAAGAAATGATATGGTGAAAATGTTCAAAAAACATCTTAATTACAAGAATTTTGAACTTTCTGCCTATCCTGTGATGTAGTGTCTCATTAAATATTACTTTTTAGATGAGTCTAAAGGTGATAAACTATCATCGGGACTCCTTTTAAAGGGATAAACGTGTGTAAAAGGTAAAAAAGTCATCTATATGGTGATGATATTCTATATAATCCATGGATTTGCATTTACGAGCTAGCCTGGTAAAGAGGCGCTAGCTGGCACTAATGACCCAGTCAACAACTTATGCTGTGCGTTGTAATTAAGGATGAAGGAGACGGGGGCTGTCTAGCGAGAGCTGGAGTGTTTCTAACGCTCTGCTGGCTGTGGCAGCTCCAAAATTTGTGTCTGCGCCAGAACGTTTGATCACCAAGAAAATCCTCGTGTCAAACTTTCTCCCGCTGCCAACTTGAAGAAAAAAAAATTTAAAAAAGGGGAAAAAAAAGAGAGCAGAATCAAAGAGCATGAAGGAGCAAGAAAAAGATTCACCCCCTTAAAATAGCACAAGAGAGAAACGTGGATCAAAATATCATCAGTCACTTTAAGAAAGGATCCAAAAGAGGAAGGGGGGGGGGGGTGTTTGCTGCAGGTAGGAAGTGAATAAAATGCAGTGTTTATTGCTAAAGTGGGGCACAAGTGTCCTTGGATGTTCCTGCTTCTCTCCTCCTTACCTGATTGGATATGATCGTCTCTGACTTGAAATAAGCGCAGCTTAATATTTTCTGTGGTTCCTCGTTCGACTGCAATTTTTATGGAGGAGCGGGCGCCAGGGAAGCCGTCACAACGCCTCATTGTGTGTGCCGGTTTCAATAGGCGCTCTGAATCCTGACAAACAGTTTGAATTCGGGGAACAATGCCGCCGTTTTCAAGGCTGCGGAAGCTACGATGCAGTGCTTCTGTTAGCTAGGCCTGTCTGTCCAAGGTTACACCCATTGACTGTATATGAGAACTGGACTGAGTGACCCCTCACCCCTGGCATTCCAGACCGGAAGTAAACAGCTGGTACTCAGTCATATTAGTCGGAATACCACTTTTTTTTTCACGTTCTTGCTAATCCTAACATTTTTTTCTGAATATTTTTCTGGAGTCCAAGTTGTGCGAGACACAAACTGACCAATCAGATGCCACATCCAACGTTCAAATTGTTTGATTGACATTTTCCTGTAGCCCACTTTCAAGTGGTCGGGGTGAGGCCTTCCAACAAGCTCCTTCCTGATTGGCGGGGCTGGTTGCCATAGAAATGTTGACTCAGACTGACTTGGACCAATCACAGCTTATTGACACCAACATGGCACCGTCCACGTCGCGAAAAAAAAAAGGCGAATGAATTGACATTGGAACTGGAAGTTTCTACGGGTGACGTCAGTCACTGGGTCCAGTTCTCATATACAGTCAATGGTCACACCAGGCAGATAATTAACATTCAAAAAGAAACCTTTATTTAAAAATGATCAGGAACACACATGTATGTGGTCATGAAGTCCCACCAAAGACTTGTGTGTGCGTGCGTGTGTGTGTGCCTTTGTTTTTGACGTGTGCCCCCCTCCCCCACCCCCAAAAAAGACTTCAAAACAAGAAAAAAGGAAAAACATGCAACAAAAATACCTTCGTCTCGCGGCTTGTTCATTGAAGATTCATCAGTTTTTTTTGTGAGCGGACCTAGGGTTAAGAAAAAAAGGGGGGAAAAAGAGAAAAGAGAAAATTCAAAAAAGATTACTGGCAAAAACGGAAAAAGAAAAAAAAAGAATATCAAAAAAAGAAAAGAAGCAAGAGCAAAAAAGACAAATCAGCAAGAGTTCATGTTGGGTTTTTGTTTTGTTTTTTTTTTATAAAAAGAGTACAAAAACAAAAAGCATTACAGACACAAATTTATTACAAGAAAAGACACAAGATCAAAGAAAACATCTTTTTTATTCCTCCGTTCTCCCCCTGTTGAAGAAAATGGCTGCCATTGTTTGTGAGTCTCCCCTTTAAACTGCCCTCTGTGGTGGAGTGGGGGAGGGGTGAAAAGGGGGAAATTGAAAAAGGGGGTTTGAAGAACAGGACCCAGCCCTTGCCTCCAAACTTAGGAGAAAAATAAGAACCATTTCAAAATGGAAAAAGAGGACACCTATAGAGGAAGAGTGGCGGGTTTGGGTCCTGATGCTCAAACGCTGAGGAATCTCAGTCGTGAAAGCCAACGGGACACGATCAGGCTCACAGTGTTAGGAATGAAACCCCACACTTTGATAGCACAGCCACGTCGGAGTGACATGACCCTGAAATGGTGGGAGGAAAAAAAGCATGTTAAACAGGTGAAATCAGGAACAGGTGCTCCCGTGTGTGTGTTGTCATCTTTTGTCAGTTACGCTACACCGCTGCTCCACCGTCTAGTTGACAATTACACAGCACAACAACAGGACGCCGACATGAAACCACAAGAACGTGTGACGCTAATTGGACGGAGGCCTGGAGGTAAAAGGTGAGGGTCATTCAATCGTCCCTCCGGCTGCTTTTGGAAAATTGTAAAGTGTTCAAACCTTATAATCACACTTGGATCATCTTTTGATCTATTTTCAAAGCGTTCCCATCGGTCTCTTTAATCATGATTATTCCGTTTTTACCCAAAACCAAAAAGCCTGTGTCGTTTCTTAGGACATAGTCTCTGCAGAGCGGCAGCAGTTTATTCGAAAATCATGGGCGGGACTGAAGAGCTCTCTGTTTACACGCTCTCCCGCTAGCTTACAGACCCTTGCAACCCTAACGGAACATGACATTACTGCCGTACGGTTCTGTGCTAGACGACAGAAAACAAAGACGTACATGGATCCAGTCGTCCACAAGTGGAGGTAATTGAACGGGGGGGGGGGGACTTGTGGCTTCTACGTCACAACTACAATCTTTTTTAAAAGCATTTTATTTCGTCTGCACTTGATTAACAACATTTTGAATAAAAGAAGACTCAGAAACGCAGTAGTCAGAAAAATGCAAAAAGAACACGTTAAAAACATGATTTTTGTCCAAATTGATCTTTAAAGTGTGGATGAAAGACATTTATTTTTCGTGTCTCCCTGTCTCCATTTTATTTTTTAAGAGAGCAACTTGCATATTTTGACATTTTTTTTTCCCATCTGGAGAAGAAATGAAAACTGGTGCTCTTCAGTGTTTATCTACGTTTTCAACAGGAAGAACAGCTGTTCCGAAAATTTTAAAACCACAAAAGACTAATTCATGTAAGAAATACACAGATGGACAGAGAATGAATGTTGTTAAGAACTTTCCAGAAAGCAGAAGAAATTATATTTTGGGGTGGACTAAAGCTACGGACTTGGCAAAAGGGGAAAAACAGGAATCAAGCCACCCTGAGTGGCCCAGCGGGCTGCTGGGTAAAAAGGGATGAACGCCAAGCGTGATTGACGTCTTTCACAATGAGAATCAAGGCGGTTTGAATCCTGCTGTGGTGGAAAATGCAGCTGGTTTTCCTGCCGCTCCAATCAAAAGAACCGCACTGATGACCGACCTGATTCCAAACCTGTGAAAGTTTAACATTCACACATCGGCACACAACAACAAGAACACAACCAAAAGAAAAAAACAGATGTTCAGCCGATTTTACGTCCTCTAAACTCGACATTTTGTATTTGTTATGCATAAAAGGACATCTAACATTCCTGTTGGACCGTTTTCTGTGTTTCCTGTGCCCGCACTGAAGGCTGACTCCAGCTCACTTATATAAGATTTCAGCGTAGAGCCGCTTCTTCTAGAAAAGGCCAGAAAACTCCTATAAACGCCACACTTGCTCAGCTCTTTGCAGGACACGTAACGAGGCGAGGAGGTGTCTGATTGTCTCTGAATAGCTCAAGTGCAAGGTGTGTGCGTTCAGTGCAGAAAAAGCATCTATGGCGGTTGTGGTTGCCTTTCTAACCCCATGAATACACATGATTGGATACCTGCAGTGTCTGCATGCCAAACATATAATCTAACCGTCAATATACCTTTATGTGCTGTTTGAATTCCTTCTGGTTTTATAATAGTTTGACCTGTTCAATGTTTGAAAAGAAGAAACTTCTTCTAAATGAAAGCATGCAACATTTTTTCCAGACGTGAATATAAATGGAAGAAAATTACATAAAAATACAAGAGGTTTAACTCGAAAAATGCTGAAAATGAAAAAAAGATTTCAGAAAAATCGTTTGAGGAGAGTGAATCAGATCGAAACGGATCGTTCAAAATGAACTATCGACCGTGAATCATATCGGCAATCACAAGTTTCGATATGAATGGAATCCTGGTTAAAATGAAAGGCTACGCCTCTAGTTTGGACCCTTTCATGGTCAACCTTTGAGATCAAGTCAAAACTGGACCGCTCCATGTAACAATAGCAGAGGTTCAAATTTGTTTTAAATCTGTCAAATTTGGTGCCATAGACTGTAAACAAAGTTTTTAACCTCTTTGTCACTGTTTATATGGCGCTATCAAACCCTTACCTTTGAGCAAAAAGGGACCCCCAGAAAAAAGGTCCACTCAGATGAAAATGGTGTTTTTGGGATTTTTAACACGTTCTCGTAGCATTTTCTCATAATGGAGGACTTATATAAAGTAAATATACATTAAAAAGTCGTTTGAATAGCTTGTACTTTTGACTTAGAAGCAACTACGTTGGACTTAGATCCATGGACTTGTTTGTTTTCCTCGTCTAAGCTGGCATCTGGCTCAAAACTGTACGTCTCTGCCCAATATTGCTCGCCATTTGTTGCAGCAGTAACGTTATGGGGGTACAGGTATGAGGGGCTGTAAGCCAGCTGGACAGTGGGTAAACAAAGGGACGATGGGAAGTGTTGGCATGCTTACTCTGCGGAAATGGTCCAGCCCACTACTCAGAGGAGAATTTCTAATGAAATCTGCAGGAACTATGTCCTAGATTTTGGCCAAAAACGGCACAATCATAATTAAAAGACCACTGGCAACACTATAAAATAGATCAAAAGATGATCGAAGATGACTAAAAATGGGTTAAACGGGTTAAGAAAAATTGTCCTACCAAGAATTCTTGTTTGTTTTCCAATAAGAAAAAGAAATCTAGTTCCCAAGACATATTTTCTACATTTTGCTTTTGACAAACTTGTTGATACAAATATTTTTCTTGCAAGACAGAAAATAGGACATTTTTTTCTTTGAACAAAGGTCTTTTGACTTGCTTAAGGTTTAGTTTTCTCAGGTACACTTTAAGGTAAATAAGTACATTTTAATTTTGTGTTCTGAATCTAAATGGGTTAGAAAAACACGTTGGGTGCATTGGGGGCGTACTGATGTCAGTATGCTATCAGAACGTATCTGCTAATTAAGTCTCTATGTTTTTGATGGTAACATTTCTGTCAGCCCTGTTTCTGTGGGTTTTATGACCAGATGAGGGTCTCTTACACTGTCTATGTGCTGATAAAATAGCAACTCGGACTGAAAGAGTTCATTCAGGGGGGGATGAGTTGATCCCAGATGATCTACAAGGAAATGGAACCGTGTCTGACATCTTGTGAGACTGAAAATCAACCATGAAAGATTGTCGCGGGTTTGAAGCCCGTCGTAGAGAGCCAAATGGAGATAAAAGCAGAAAATAGTCTTTATCCTCCAGCTAAAATATCGCAGCAGAGTGTACAATCAATAACTCAAAGAGATTTGAGTGTGTGAGCAGGTTGTAAATGAGGAATGAGTGAGATGTGACTGCGTCTTTGAGGTTTGCCCAACCACAAAGGCCTCCCTTATTTCATGCAGTCTTGGTGCACGTTGGGCTTTGTGAGTGTGATAATGCGGGACGTGAAACGCTCAGACGATCAAGAAGGCGGGGAAGCACCGCTGTCAATCTTCCTGTAAGCTCCGCATGTGTGTGTGTGTGTGTGTGTCACAGGGGCTCAGAGACACTCTGCCGTCACGACAAACAGCTGTGAGGTCCATTTTCAGGTGAATGGCGGCAGAAAAAAAGTGCTGCTGAAGCTTGAGTTGCGTCAAACTGTCACCAGGTGTTTTCTGCTGCTAGCCGTCCTTAAGTCGCAATCCAATTATCCCCTGATATTTCTATAGACTTCAGTACTTCAATGGAGTAGCAGAGACGTTATTAAGCCTTTAACAGTGGAGCTTTGGCGCCAACATTGGCGTTTTTTAAACTTCCGAAACTTCTCAACCTTTGACGCCGTTAATGTAATTCCAAAGAAAAGCAGCTTCAGGTTGAAATGCAACACTACAGTGAGAAAGTGTTCACACAATCAACGTAAACCAACTGATTTTGCAGAGAGAAAAGCAGTTTTGCGCCGTATCACCAAAACTTTGAATCCGACCATTTTGTACTTTTTACAAAAGTACATTTGCTACATCTTGGATGAAGCCCTGACCAACCATAATTGGTGACATAGAGCTATAGAATACCGCTATAGCTGTTTTACTTCACAACGTTTCTCATTTTGTGCAACAGCAACTCTTGCCCGAACAGAACCATGATGTTTCCCCCTCCGTGCTTGAAAAATGGGGTTGCACATCTATGCATTGACCTCTAAAAACTGCTATTTTTTAAATTTGTGAAAATGTAAACGGTGAACTTCTGTTTCAGGAAGCTTCACTAAACCCCTGATAATTGTCAATGAACTCTGCACTCTTTTAGTTTGAAAAACTCGCACAAAGTTGGTTTTGGCAGATATTTGCACAAACAATAACTTCTAGTCACAACTTTTAAACCATCTAATGTTCATCTTTTTGTGTTTATTTTTTTATTTACTGTGTTTATGACTTTGTATTGTGTAACCCTGTGTTCATGTTGTTTATGTTAAGCAACATGTGTTCTATACAAGTTGATAAAGGCTGCTCTACAGGTGAAACGGTGGGTTGGTTGGTCAACTAATTGCATTGGTTGGTTCTTGGTGGGTTGGTTGGTTAACTAATTGCATTGGTGGGTTGGTTGGTTAACTGATTGTATTGGTGTTGGTTGGTTAACTGATTGCTATTGGTGGGTTGGTTAACTGATTGTATTGGTGAGTTGCTGGAAACTGATAGCATTGGTGGGTTGGTTGGTTAACTGATTGCATTGGTGGGTTGGTCGGTAAACTGATTGCATTGGTTGGTTGGTTAACTGATTGCATTGGTGGGTTGGTTGGTTAACCGACTGTATTGGCTTTTGCTGGTCTGGTAAACCGATAGCATTAGGGAAGGCTGGTTAACTGAATGCATTGGTGGTTGGTCTGTAAACTGATTGCATTGCTGGTTGGAATGGTAAACTGATTTTGCATTGCGGGTTGGTCTGTAAACTTCGATTGCATTGGTGGGGTTGGTCGTAAAACTGGATAGTGTCAGTGGGTTGGTTGGTTAACTGGAATGCATTGGGGGTTGGTTGGTTAACTGATTGCATTGGTGGTTGGTTGGTTAACTGAATAGCATTGGTGGGTTGGTTGGTTAACTGATTGCATTGGTGGGTTGGTTAACAACTGATTGCATTTGCTGGCTGGTCGGTAAACCCAAAGCATTGGTGTTGCTGGTTAACTGAATGCATTGCGGCTGGGCTGGGCTAACCAATTGCATTGGTTGGTCGGCCGGTCGGTCAGTCAACTTGTTGTATTGGTTAATTGGTGGTCCGTCAGTTGGCTGGTTAAAAAGTGGGGTAGTTGTCTGAAAGAAAAGCTTCTTGTTGATGCTTTGAGTATGTTGTCCTAAAGCAATAATCCCAAAATTTTCCCGGAAAGATTTCCATCCTCCTGTCGGCGAGGCTTGCAGAGCAGTGATGGGGTAGCAGAGTAGCCAGGGGGAGAGGAACAAGATCTCCGATATACCTAAAAATTCAAATGTTTGTTGTTGCATCTTCACATGCCAAGAAAAGTGAATTGGCCAATACACAAAAAGTTTCTGCACCTAATTGTCTCTTCTTGAAGAAAGAGAAAATAGTTTGCATTTATTATAAACAATAAAAAGTTATCTCAATTAGTTTTATCCACAGATACAAGAATAAAAATCTTACTTTCTCTGATCTGGTCCACTTGTTCGGCTCACTCCTTTTCTATTAAGCGATCAAATCAGATTGCCCCACTCCTCTTTTGAATCAGACACTTGTCAGTTTGTATAATTACAATAACCCAGTGCGGGGCCTGGCATTTTCCACATCTTTTCAAACGTCATTTTTCTCCCGGTGTCTGTACATGATAACAGGGACAGAACCTTCCTGTCAGAGAGGGGGCACTAACTTTCAATTTTTGTTTTATCATATCTAAACATAAGATTTTCAAAAATTCAACAGCCACTTGTCTTTTTATTTTGTTCAATCTACATGCAACAGACTTTAAACATAACTGGTAGTTCATCAGCAGCAAAGTTTACTCACTGTGGAAAATGATTTTGAGGGGCCATGTTGCTGCATTTTAAATGAAAGAGAAACTAGAGGCATCTACGACTCTACAAGCTGCAGTTAACATGCCCAAATTGGAAGTTTATTCCTGTATTTCCTCAGCAAAACATAGTAAATACAGGTTTCTTTGCAGAAGGGAAAAGTCATCTCTCTTTGCTTAGACTTGCAAGGTTGATGCCAAACAAACAAGACTTCTTGAAGAAAGTCTTAACAAAAGCCGAATAAAATGCAACAGGAAGTAAAAAACAAAATCTGAGGTGACCTGTGACCTTGCAGGGAGTAGTTGCTGTAGTCTGGAGTGTCCTAGAAAAAAGGATACATGAATGTCCAAATACTGAGATATCCACCCAGAAAAAAAGAGAAAGAAAAACAACATCTGATAAACCAGTATATCTTTTCCTAGTTAACAAACCTCTTTCTGTTTCAAATGCAGCTTGGAGACAAACAAGCTGCAGGCTAACAACGTCTCGACCCTCGATTACTCCCTTTTATTAAGAACAATTGCTCTTAATATGGGAGGCTAACTCTCCACATGGTTTGACGATAGAAACATAGAAACCACGGTCGCGCCAGTAAATTAGACTGGCAGTTTATTATATGCAAGGAAGGAATAGGGAGATCAAGAGCTATCTACCCCCTCCAAACCTTTTGTAACTTTGTACAGATGTTACATTTGCAGAAAAACAAAACAAGGGGTAAGTAGTTGATCAAAATTAAACGCGGTTTCATTTTAGTCCGAATTTTGCAGCTTAGCTAGTTAGCGGAGCTGATCAACAGGAGGGATTGTAGTCGGGGCTGTACAGTGGTGTAGTGGTGCGTGGGTCTCCTTGTTCATGTGTGCGTTTTTCCAGGATTTCCAGCTTCATCCCACAGTCCAAAAACATGCTTACAGGTGAATCGATGACTCTATCAATGGCTGGTTTTCTACTTGTTCTCCAACCATCCTGCCATTGAAGCCCCCATTGGTCAAACACACTTGATTCAGGTAATCAGCAGCAGATAATGCAAGATTTCTGCCCAGCAGAGGTCAATGGCCATCTAGCCTGGATTTGACATCCCTGCTCTGAATGATCTCTAGAGTGTGTGGACCTTCGCCCAACAATAAGTGGGATAGGCTCCAGCCACACCTTGAACCTTGACAGGGATTCAGCGCTTTTGGAAAGTAGATGAATGGAGGGGTTTAGTCAACAAGGAAAAAAGTATGATGCAATCAAATTGGATACGTAAGTAGTATCTGAGAAAAAGAAAAAAAAAACAAGACATCTGCAATCATTCTGGGGGGAAAAACAAGAATCAGAAACAAAAAGGCAGGCCGTTTAAATCAAATGTATTTTTCTATGTTTATGTCTAATTCCTCACTTTTTCCCCTAGTGTGTTATGTATTCCAGACACCAAGCTGTGTTTTTTTTTTTTTTGTCTAATTCCTTTGTTTTGATCTTATTTTTTTGGATTCTAAATTGTGTTATTTAAGTGAAACTGGTTTTCTTTGTGTCTTCCTCATATCTAATTCAGGGCTAAAGAGCAAACCCCGGATGATGGTGGATCTATTTGGTATAACTATGCTGTTGCATCACTGTGGCAGGAGCATGCCTTGTCTTCACAGCAAGAAGGCCCACGGTTCAAGTCCCGGCTGGGGAAACTGGACCAGAACCGCAATGGGGGACCTTTCTGTGTGGAGTTTGCATGTTCTCCCCGTACATGCGTGGGTTTTCTCCAGGGAATCCAGCTTTCTCCCACAGTCCAAAAACATGCTTCAGTAGGTTAATTGTTAATCTAAATTGTCCATAGGTGTGGAGTGTGAGAGTGAATGGATGTGTGTGATTATGATATTCTACCTCAAGTACAGACTGGCTTAACTGTCTTGTGTGTCTCCCCTGCTGCCTACAAGGCGTCGGATAGGCCCAGCCCCGTGACCCCGAAAGGGAAAAATCGGAATAGAAAAAAATGAATATGCTGCTGCTAGCTTACTTGCATCCATGCAGAAAAAAGTCACGTTTCAGAAAACAAACAAACCAGGAAATATACGTATTGCAGTTCCTCAAATGACCACCAGATGTTGGCAATTTTCTTTCCCAGGTTTAAAAAAACGAATTATATAGCAAACATAGTTTCTTACAATCTAGTTTAAAAGATGATTTTTCTCTCTTTGTTTTTAAATCACAGCAGCGTTCCAAATATGTAAAAAGGTGCGCGGTAGTTTTCAAGCGTAGACACTATAATCAGAATTTGTCATTCTTACTTTAAATTCCTGCATTACTAAGAACATGCTTTCATTTTAATAACATACTGCAGACCTGTGGGTGAACCTAACAAAACTAAACTTTGTCGCACCCCAAAGTGGGCGGAGTTCATAGTCACCACCTCACGTTAGGCTTTGTCCCTGTTCTGAATCCTACAGGACATAGTCAGAGATTATCCCTGAAATATTGTGAAATTGAGTTTATTTCATAATTGATTCTTTGCACAATTCTCCAATAAGAGTAACAGAAATAAGTCTATATATCTAAATATTTAAGAGAAGAAATTACTGATATGGAAAAGAAAAAATAAGAGGACAGTGACTTATATGTTTCAAACATGTATATGACGTGTAATTTTACCACCATTTTCCACCACTGCTTTTGTCTTTTTCTCTTGCTTATCTTATCCATTTATCTTATCTACTACTAAAAGAAACAGCAAATGCTGGTTAAATGCATGTAAGGGACTTTTATGTATCAAACATTCAGTGATGCTTTCGTTTGTAAATCAGATAAAAATAACACTAAAATAGTTTTAACCGATCCAAAACTTGGATATTTACAAACACTCATAATCAGCAGCGGCTCCAACAGTTTGAAAACTGCAGGGTTTTTAGAACGGCACTAAAACTATTGATTGTCCTCTAAAAATGTCCATAAATAAATGACAATGGTAAAAAAAAAAGCAGCTTCACGAAGCCTTTGACTGTGGCTCCACGTTCAGAGCAGCAGACTGTGAGCCGTCATCAAGCCGAAGCCCAGCTTTTAAAAATAAAAATACCTGATCGGGAAGAAAGAGCTGCCATTCTTTAGCAGAACAAAATGGTTCTACAAAGTGAGGTATGATGTTTGTTGCTGGCTTCTGCTGTGATTCGGTGGAATATTTTTTATTTATAAGACTCTTTTGGCCCCCTTCTCCTCCTGAAATGCATCATTTCCTTCCCTTGCCTCCCTTTCCCTCAATTAATTTCCCTCCTGTTCTCCATACCCTTCGCCCTCTCCGTCCTTTTTGTACACTATTTTTCTTTCCGCCGTCGACTCTGGCTCACTTTTCGGTCCTTGGGGGCCTCATTCTGGAGCCTCAGAGTGAAAACTTGAGAAATATTGATCAATATCCGCTGAATGGGGGGGGGGGGGCAGCCAAGAAAAAGAAAGGGGGGAATAGAAGATGGATAGAGAAGTAGTTGCTGACTGTGCTTCTGAAACAAGCACCAAAGAGAAAAGGGATGCAACAGAGAGTGGGAACAAGGGCCAGCATGGAAGAAAAGAAGACAAAACCAAAACTGGCTGAGTGGCCGCAACAGGTACACCACTCCTTCAAAATGCAGCTATTTTTCAAGATGGCGGCATTTCTGTTGGTTTATCTTCATAGCAACCATTTTTAAATGACTTGTCTGGGGCTGAGGAACAGGTCTATGTTATTTTTAGATGAATCGGCATAAGTACATTTTTAGATTTCCTTGGCAACGCAGGTTTTCGGTTAACTACGCCCACATTCCTAATATGTACACCTTGTGTGTTATACTGTTTCATTCAGCTTGAGATGAGGATTCACATTTTCACAATATTCCGGTTAGAAATGTGCGAACAGCAGGGGGATACCACTTTTGCAAGCTCGCTATGCTAACGCCGTTCAAAATCTACAACTTCTTATCCCGACAGATATTTTTAAGTAGATCTCCAATGATGCTCTGAGTTGGGAGGCGATGGATCACTAAGAGGAGTTTAAACACTTGAGCCCCTTAGGAGATTTTTGGACGTCTTCATCTACTGTGATGTCATCATTTTCTTGGGGGGTGGGCTTTTATCATGTCCAAAATTCATTTTCACGGGTCCTAGGGTGTGCTTAGGAGTTGTATTAAAGAAAAAAAGCAAGAATAGGGGGATAAAAGCAGCGGATGAAAAAGACAGACAGGGTTAACGGTGGGGGCACGGCGGGGAAACGCGATAGGAAGGAAGGCGTCAGATGAACGGGTGACGGCGCCGGATTACGGAATCCCAGGGGTGTAAACAGTGATGTAGTGAGCAGTGGGAAGGCAGATGGAGTGACATTTACAGAGTGATGATGATTGAATAAGCATGGAGGTCAGAGCCATTGTCTCCCCTTGTAGACAGACGCACAGGAACACAACCAACCACTCGTCTGCTAAAGCCTTCGGGCACACAGTACCGGGACGAACGGGAGCTCCTGAACGCCACACGAGAGAATGTGACTCATCTCTGATCATAAAACACAAGCTTTTAACCTTGTTGGTACATTTATTGACTCTATTTTATGGTTGTTTCAGAACACATCGACCGGTCAAAACGATCTTTCACTTCTTATCTACAGAGAATCACATTTAGAAACAAGTATGGAGTCTAAATTCAGCACGATCAGTGAGGTCGTTCATGTTTAGGGTGGTACTTCTTTGTTAGGACAGTCTTCTTTGGGAGTAAACAGTATATCAATAGAAAAAAACAGTTTATTTCCCTTTGAAATGGTGTCACAGAGCAACCATCCCATCCCAAAAGACAAACAAACAAAAGAAATGGAATTTGAACGACCCTAACCAAAACAATGATGACATCACAGCAGCAGAAAATGAATGGGGCCAAAATCTCTTATGGAGCTAAAAAAATACTACTATTACTACTAACAAAACCAAAACAAATGGTGGAATCTGTTTTTGTGAGTATTTTAATAATAGTTAATTCCACCATTTTCCATCAGAAACCTTGAGGATCCAGACTGAAGAAAAATAGTTTTGGTGCTCAACCCGACAAGTAGTTTTCAGATCCCTGAGGATTTTTGGCTTAAACAACAAAACCAATGAACCGGTTCTCCTCTTTGTCCTTTGTGTTCCTCCTCCTCTCCTCTTTTTGTCTGTTGTGGATGAGAATCCATGAGTTGGAGCAAGAAAAGCTTCACGTAGTTTCCATAGTGAAAAAGGTCAGAACCATTGGTGCCGCCATGTTGGAGTCAGACGTCATTGTGTAGCAGTGACTGGCCCGACTCGGTCTGAGTCGATGTTTCTATGGAAACCACTCTCCTCGATCAGGAGTGAGCCGGATGGAAGTCGACGATCAGCGTTTGGAACATCGGAAATGAACGTTGGACCACCTACTTTTATGGAGACATTAAGTTTATAACTTGAACTGCAGCAAAAAAACATGAAAAAAATGATCAAGAATGCTAAAAAAATGGTGATTCTGAGAAATAGAGTGAGTATTGGCTGTTTATTTTCTCCAAAACATTATAGGATTTCGGCTTTTTGGAACCAGCGGGTACTTCCTGTTTGGAGCATGAGGGGAGGGGTCACTCAGTCCAGTTCTTATATACAGTCAAAGTGATATTAGATTAATAAGTCACTGCCACCGCTTGGACTCTGGATTTTCCCAGAGGCCGTTCAAGCTGAAATCTCATCTCTTACTGCGTAGTAATTTACAAAAACGATGAAATGGATGTGTGGGAGGAGCCAGTCAGTCCCCCCGGTGCTCTGGGTGTGGTGAAGTCAGGATTTCCCTTTGTCATTTTCCTCCCTCTCATCTGAAACTTGAGAGCCTGCCGTGGAATGCAGAGCAACGCCAGGTTTTCCCGTGTTTTGACATTTGACGTGGATGATGGCGAACATTGGTGTAAAACAAAGCCTTCGTATTGGCTGGGTGAGGGGGGGTGAAGAGGAACACGAAACCGGCGGTCGGCTCCGGCTTTGTTGTTCAAAGTATTTGCCGTGTGAGGTCGTCTCTGCGCCGCTTTGTCCTTTTTCTCCTTTTGTCCAGAGCAGAAAAAAAACAGGAAAGGATCAATCGGTGTTTGAGCAGCGCTTCAACCCCATCGGCCGTCTCTGCTGCAAATAAAGACTTACTGTTGATCTGCGCAATAACCTTCGTCGTCTGGGACACCAGAGCTCCTTCAGACTGGTGCAACACAAAGTTTTCTTTTGTGTAACTCGTGCTTAAGGTGCGGTAAAGTTCAATAACAAAGAAAGGGAAAATAACCTCTAAAAGGTGATAATTTTGTTTTTTTTAGAAAGACCAATGACATCTACTCCTTTAAACAGGAATGAATCAGTCTCTTATTTTTATCATTAGATGGTCTGCTCATTTTATTTTTAAATGTATGGATTTATTTCATTTGTTGTTTATACAATGATGTAATTATTTGGATAATTTTTAGAAACAACATTGTGTATTCTTTGGTTAATAATGTCAAATTTGGTCCTCATTTGTTATTTTTTTTATTTTAAAATTTTGGCTGCTGCTATTAATTGCAGCTTCCCACAGTGAGCAAACAAAAACCAAATTTGTTTAATGAACTTTAAATTGTCATCGGTATTTTGTGTTTATCGTTTTCTAAATTTGTCCTTTAAATTTAAAGAGGAGGGTTAATTTAGCTTTTTTTTTTCCATTAATGATCTTTGGGTTTTATGAGCTGCAAACCAGTAAATGTTTCCAAATCAAAGTTAGCATTTTTATTTTCAACAGGATAAGTTCTATGTGTAAATGCTAGCATAAAAGTATTGACAAAAACTGTTTCTATTAATGTTTTAGTAAACAAGAAAACAAAATTAGGCCTCAAACATCAATATTGTACATTTTTTTCATCATCTGTTGCTTTATAAACACAACATATAAGCATATCTTTTTCACCACTAACAGATCAGAAGCTTTAGTAACATTTTGCTTCTATGTAGTGAAGCTGCTTTCAGTTTGTTACTAATTACACTTTACGGAGGATTTGTATCATTTGATTTGATTGATTTGTTTATTTGAAGCATTAATTGTAGAAAATACAGTAAAAAAAACTACACAGATAGATCAAAGTCATTACAGAAATGATCAAATGCATGAGTAATAAAAACAAACAAGTCTCATTGGATTCATTAAATCTGAACTCAAGTAGAGCTTGATTTAATATCATAACTCTGACATTTTGCATTAATGCTCTAAAGATCCACTCTGATCATCTTCTGATCCATTTTCAAAGCGTTCTCAGTGGTCTCTGAATTATTATGATGCCGTTTTTAAGACCCGTGTCGTTTTCTAGGACATAGTTTCTGCAGAGCAAAACATTTTTTTTCATCTGCTCCCGATTCACAACAAACTGAATAAAGAAATACTCAGAAATGCAATTTCAAGCTTATTTTTCTTAATAAGTGTCGTCCATCAAGAGAAAAAAAAAGCATGAATGTCTTTGACACTTTTAGTACCGCTTCTCACCTGTTTCATGTTTTATTGCACTTAAAAGACGGTCAAATCTGTAGTTCTGACTGGAGTGAGCGCCCTTTAGCATCTTCACTCTTCATCTTCCTTCAAATGAGACAACGGCGATGATCCCACATGAAGAACTTTGAAAAAAATTGTGGATAGAAACTGACTTAATCTCTTTTTTCTAACTGAAGAAGCCTTTTTTATGCCTGCTGAGTTAAATAGAAAACAGTTTTAGTTTGATGAAAAATAATATGACAAATCATCAAGGACACTCGTGAACGGGCAGATTTTTGTAATAAAAAATATAAATATTAACAATTTAATGCAGTTGATAAAAGAAAAATCAATTTTAAAGCTGATAAAGAAAGAAAATGAGGAGAGGGGCAGGCCACAGGTGCCAGAAAGGCTTTAAGTTAGTGACGCTGTCCATGGTGCTGAAACCCAGTTTGCCATTAGGAGTCGTGTTGACAAGAACCTTGTAGATTATCTGGGGGAATTTCAAAGTCAAGATCATGAGAAATTGTGTGAAGGGTTTAGGGCAGCATAAAAGAACAATCTTTGGTCATGAAGTACGAACAGTGCAACAAAAAAATGAACATTTGTTGGAGTGGACTGTAAAAAATCTGAATAAAATTCAAGATGTGTCTTCTGTGTTTTTTTTTTTTTTGTTCTTATGGGTGGAAGGGGGCATGATGGGAACATTTCCACTGCATTATTTCTGGTTTATATGGTATCTCTCTGTGCATTTGTCATTCCAGGATTCACATTGTTTGTCAGGCATACCTGTACAGGTCAGTCCATGTATGACCGCGTGTGGATAATGATGCGTTCATACACGTGTGAATGTCAAATCTGCACAGTAGGACCGTACTTCCCTCAAACAAAGTCCCTCCATCCCCTTACTAACCTGTGATGAATCAGCATGCAGTCAGGCACCTAGTTTATTTTTTTCTTTTTTTTCCCACCTCACCATCTCAACAGTTGCTCCTCCAGAGAAGGAAGCCTTAACTCTGGATAACCTCCTGCCTCCTCTATCTGTCCCTTCAACACTTCCTTCTTTTAATCCCTCTTTTTGTCTCTCTTTTGCTCCGCCGTTCACGGTTGCAGGCGGCGCACAGAACAGCGAGACCTGGCAGAGGGAGATGGGTGTGTGTGTGTGTGTTTGTCCATGAGTGTGTGCGTGCACGGGGGCCTGATTTGCATTCTCCGCCAATGGCCACCAAAGCCTCAGAAGCCCTAAAGAGATGGTCCTTTGAGCCGCATTGAAAGAGATGGGCCGTGTGTTATGAGTGAGCGTGTTGGATGGGAGAGTGGTTAAAAAAAACGAGAAAGAAGACTCATACCTCCATGTGCATAATGAGTCTTGCATATCTGCTGTGTGTGCATGTGTCTGCAAACAAGTGCGTTTTAGTCCCCGGGCTGCCGAATATAAAAACACGCTTTTTCACCTTAAAGGGAAACCGTCTTTTAAAACTTATTTTACAATTTAAAAAAAAAAACATAAAACAGTTAAATATAATTACAAGGTAAATCAGATGTAATTATCTTTAAGGAAATCGCTTTTGGTCAACCGTGTTAGTGCAACAATCTACAGCACCGTGGTACATATTTGTTGGATCTTTGTGGATTATCAAACTATTTTTGAGGTAAAATTGTATTGAAATGTAGTTAAAGCTACATACCTCCAAGATTAAGTTGAAACTTGTGTTTGGCATTATTTAGGAATATTTTAATGGCAAAGAGTGACAGGAAGTTACATATTGATTGAAATATAGCAGCATCCAGAAAGGTGATAGTTCATAGCAACCATAAATAGTTTTTCTTGTTTAAGGAGGATGCACACATTCAAAGACCTTTGGTGTCTCTAGCTTAGAGTAAAATATTCAACTTTCCTTAGCAACCATTATTTATAGGGCCACAGCCACACTAGTAACAAAATATGCACCATGCTATTTTTTTGATGTTGTTGTTGCTATTTTCACATCTAATTTTTGGAACTTCATGGACTATCTTGCATTAAACCAAAGCAACCTAACTTTTTTTCCAGTTAAAATTGCATTGGAATGTATTTAAAGCTACATAGTTTCAAGGTGTTGAAGCCTGTCTTTTGGACAATATATTCCAGGAATGTTTTTAATGACAGGAAGTTACATCTTGATTCAAGAATAGCAGCATCCAGGAAGGTGATAGTTCATAGCAACCATAAATAGTTTTCCTTTTTGGAGGAGGATTAAAATGTTTAAAGTGTTTTGGTGTCTCCAGCTCTGAGGTAAAATGTTCAAGTTTCTATAGCAACCACTATTGACAAGCGCCACAATCTTGTTAAGTTCACGAGCAGCAGTAACAACTGCCCGTACAGGTGGATACGGGTGTCTCTAGCTTTTCAGGTTTCTTATGTCTTTGTTTTAAAACCAACTGTAGTATTAGTTTGCCGATCCATAATGATGACAGTCGTAATGTTTACGATTTTATTAAACCTTAAAATACTACCACCCTGACTGGTTGCATTGACGGGGTTGGCGTCAGCAATCACATCAAAATACCTTCACTTATCATAAAAGATAGATAAAGAAAATGTCTGTCAGTTCTTGAATGCCGGCAAAGAAAGACGTTTCATTTAATGCAGAAAGCTCCGCCTTTTCCATAGATTTGGGTAGCGAACATCAGTATCACTGAGACTGGTGGAGCCATTAGATGAAAAACCTCTTTCGTCGCGGTTATCTCCATTTCAGAGCGTTGCTGGTGGTTTTATTTATGGCGTGGCACAAGGACAGCTGACCATGCAGATTTGGAAAGCCTGACTTAGCATTTCCAAATGTGAACAGTATCAATAACCGGGATGATTAACCATAAAGGACAAATATGCTGAGAACCGAGGATATTTATGGAGGTCTATAGTAAAACGCTGAAGGAATTCTAGCTTAGTGTTTGTGCTGAAAAGAACTAAATCCAAAAGAAAAATCACATTTCTGCTGTTAACTCTCAGATTTATGTTCTGGTTCTTGTTCATCTAAAACCCTAAATGCTTATTGGTAACGTATGTAGGACAAATACTCAAAAAGGGCGTATCTATCTATTTTTGTTGGAAAACAGAGCTTTACATTTGACATATACTGTAGCTCCACATCTATGGATTATTTGGAGTAAAAAGAATATTTACCAAATAAAAAACCTAATAGCTAAAAGGCTCTTGGGTAAAGCTCACTGGGTAAAGTAAAGACAAAGTGAAGGCTTTACATGCACTAGAAAAAGGGCGTAACGGAAAAAATTTCAGGGGAAAAAACTAGGAGCAGAGGTGCAAACATAGTTTATAAAAAAGCCATGGAATTGAAAGTGACTCAAAGGTAAATATTTCTAGTTTTGCATTGAAAATGTTGACGACCTGATCTGACCTACAGGCTTTTGTGAGCTTTTTTCACACATTGGCAGCATAGAAAAAGATGCTGCTTCATCTCGATTTTGTCAAACAACAAATGTTCATCATTGGGCGAATCCTGAACTATAAGGGTGAATTTTGCAATCTCTAATTATCTCTAATTATAAGCGATTTTTCGTGGAATGTTTCAGATATTAGGTCCTGTGTTTTGTTTTAGATTTGTTATCATTTTAATCTTGTTGTGTTACAATGGTTCCTGCAATGGTTACTGCACTGTAGTCAACTTGTTTTACGATATTTTTTGATGTTTTAAGGCTTTAAAACTCCGCACTGCACACTTGATACACTTTTCTCAGACAGAGATGAACGTTTTCACACTTTTCTCTTGTGTGAAAGCTCAAACTTTCAGAGAAAAATAAGTCGAGTTGTATGGGAAGAAAACAAATCAGCTAAAAATCAAAGATTTATGTACATTTGTAAAGCTGAATGCGTTTTGCACAGGAGAAACAACACGGAGAGAGTTTGACGGTGGTCTACAGCCAATAAGGATGCAGAACACAAACCACTGTGAAGAAAAAAAAGACCCAAAATTGTGCAAAAGTGTGAAATGATGAGGTCGTGAAGGGTGAACCATATCATACCAATTGATCAAAGGTGTTTGTTCAAAACAGTCATATTTTTAGGTTAATTGATCTCAAAATATAATGCTTAAGCTGTTGATTTGAGTTGTGATGCCACACCCCCTTGGAGAATGAGTCTTTGAGATTGGAGGATATTTTTACAGCTGAATGGTTTCAGTACTACTCCCCATTTTTGATTAAATGATAAAGTTAGATTGGGGGTGTGAGGGGTGGTAATATAGCGAGAGAGTGTTACCAAAGCTATCAGCAATGGGGTGGTAAAGAGGGGCGGGGTTGCTCAGCACCCACAACTCAGAGGCAAATTTCCAATGAAGTACTTCCCGCTGTGCAGAAACTATGTTCTAGAAAATGATACAGATTTTTGGATTTTAGCTAAGAAAAACAACAGCAAAAAACGCATCATCATAATGAAGAAACCACTAGGAACACTTTCACATTAGGTAAAAGGACGATCAGAGTGGGCCCTTAAAGCACCTTTGAACACATTAATACTCCAAAAAAGACACTGGAAAAGATGTAAAATCATGTTTCAGGCTTCCACGTTCAACACTCTAGTGTTAAAGAGTTGCCAAACAAGTTCCTACAACCGTTTTCAGGCTCTACGCACAAATTAGCACCAAAACTGAACGCGCATTGAAAGTTGAACCAGGTCAAACTTCGACCAATCAGGAACTCGGATTTGGCAGGGTCCTTCATAATTCACAGAAGAGCCAACTGGTTGAAGAGCGATCATGGAGGAGAAATGAAAAGTTGCGGTTTGCAAACATATAGAGCTTTGAAAGAAAATGGCTGGAGCAAAATTCATCAGCGCCGCTTTGACGTTTCGTACCACGCCTCTTCCAGCTGTGGGTGGCGGACGTGCCACAGTGGAAAAAGAAGAAGAGTTTGTCCAGTGTGGACACCGTGGAGGGACGTACGTCACCTGCCCCGGTGGTATTTAGAACCAGAAGCCAAAGCGAGCAGGTTCTAGTTGACCAAACTACTGCAGAAGCCCGCTGGTGGAAGGCCGATTATAAAAAGAAAGATGTTTAATTGATAGGACAGCATGTTTCAGACTTCATCAAATCCTATCAGAAACACTTCATCAATCCCAGAGTTAAAGCAGTTGATGTCACAGATTGTGCTGGAGCCCTTTTACAGAAGCCCAGCCAGAAGAACAAGGATAGTAATAAGCTCCCGGGCTTATTATCTAAGCACTGTTGTAAAGTAAGTTCACTCTCTGGAGGCTAAAACGATCATTTAAATGGACTATCTGATGCTCGCTCCTATTTCTGGCCTCGCTGCTCCTCCGAAGCGCCTAACTGGGAGGAGGCTGGGAAATCTGAGAGAACACGCGTCGGAGAAACGTAGACGCAGAAGAACAATGGCAGGAACGAGAACGAAAAGGCCGCTAATGCACGAAGAGGAGAGACAAAGGAAGGAAATAGAATGAAAGCTAGAGGATGGACGTGACAGTCCGCCAAATGATGACCCACGACAAAGAGACAAAACATGGCAAAGCACACGCTGGAGGTTGTTTGGGTCCGTGTGGGTACACACCCACTGGAAACAAATCCACCCATGCATGCATCCTCATTTCATTCTCCCCACCTCTCTGATTTTCAGGCTATAAATACCTGTGACTGAACTTGAGCCAATTCCTTGATACAGTCTAGAGGAAAGACAAAATGCCAGCAGCCTTTGATGCAAACCTTGACAGGAAGTGATGGAGGGTTGCCAAGATGATCCCCCTCCCCTCCTTATTCAGGGTTAGTTCCATCTTCCATCCTGAATCACACAGTCCTCCCTCTTTTACTATTCTTCATCCTCTGCCTCAAAAGTTTCTCCTGACAGGATGCTTTAGGGAACCTCAAAATATGATCAATATCCTAATCTGCCACTGATTGGCCATTTCATTACATAACGACATTGGTGGATTTACTTAAACCACGGTACTTGAAGAGGTAAAATTAAATGTCAATCGATCCAAAAATGACAGTTATCCCCATTTGTTGTGTGTGCGTGTATGTGCGTGGGGGGGGAGGGGGGGGTGTTACAAAAGACCCGGGTAAAACCAGCTATTTCTATTTTAAAAATGTTTGAACAGCCTGAACTCCATTCTGTTGTCCAATGGTTTTATACTGGACTTGACAGCTCAGTTCAAGTTAGTTCTTCGTATTTAGGAGTGGATAGTTATGGCAAGGATCCAAGTTAAATTGAAACCAGGAAGTGGGAATGAGGCAAAATCTGACAGTTTGTGTAAATTAAAGAACAAAAATGACCAAAGCTTGCACAGACACGCTCATTAAAATCATGTTTTTGGTGTTTTTAACATATTCTTGTGGCATTTTCTCTCACAATAGAAGAAAATGAAGCATAAAATGACATTTCTGAGTATTTCTGAGGAGCAGCTGCATCTCAACCCTTTAACATTGGAACTTTGGCTACATTGTCAACGTTCCTGTAGCTCTTCTACTGTTCACGCAACTAATGTAATTCCACTGGATTTTGACTGTGAGGAAAGCAGCTTTGTGCTGACATGCAAAACTTTATATTTGTTAAGTGTTGCTTATTGGTGCAAAGCCGACATTCAAAGCCGCTTCTCAAAATCAGCTGATTCAAGCTGATCACTTGAACGGTCGAAGAGTTGGGGTATGTCAAAGGATGTGAGTTATCTAGGTGTTGTTCACGGCATCTTGGTGTCAAAGGGTTAAGAGGTAACGCAGGCGTTTCTTGTAGTTCCCTTGAGACTTGAACTGTCACCTCAAGGAACGGTATAAAAATGGAACATACTACTGTTGCCAGTGTGGTAAATGTATTGTGAAGTATACGTAAAACTGTAAATGTAAGTTGCACGCACTTCTGACGGACGATGCTGTTGTATAGTGCCCTTACACCATACTCTAGTCCAGGGGTCGGGAACCTATGGCTCGCGAGCCATATATGGCTCTCTGGATGGTCACATATGCCTCACAGACAAATCTTTAATTATAAAATGTTTTTTTCTTTAGACCACTCTCTCTTGGGCGCGATGCGATGCCAGGGAGGCGCGCAGTAGTAGCGGTGCTTGGAGAGAAAAATGTGTGCCAGCGCTATAAGTTTATTATTATCTATTATATCACAGGTTGTACCAGCCTGAAACCTGTGAATTGCCGTGCCGCAACTGCGCGCTCCCATCTCTGAGAAAGAGTTGAAGGGACGGGATGTGTGGGTTAGTGAATCGCGCACATATTGTCATAATTTAAAACACGCTGCCCGTCAGATACTGCTGTCAGTATATGTTTGGCTCTACGTATGCATGTGAGCAGTCTTTCTCACATCTATAGAACATTGCGACCAACCTACCATCACGTTTAAGGGATGGAAGTCTCAACGCCTGCATGAAGCTGAAACTCACCACATTTCAACCGGACTAGACCATGATGATCAGCAAAACCACCACGCAGCACCAGAAGTCACATTAATGCTAAGAAATACTCATCATTTATTAGCAACAGCATAACTATCTTATTGAAAAGAATCCACAGAGATATTGTCCTTGCACCAAGGTTATTATAGTTAACGAAAACGAACTAAAAAACTAAAACTAGAACTGAAAAAACATTCTCGTTAACTGAAATAAAAATAAAAACGACAGTTTAAAAAAAAACGAAAACTAACTAAAACTGTTTGTTGTGTGTATAAAACGAATTGAAACTAACTAATAATAACCCCAAAAAATACTTTGTTTTCGTCTTTGTTAATATATAAGACTTTTGGGATGTCTATTTACTTCACGCTGCTAGTTTTACTGTGTATTTGACCCCTACGGCATTACGTTGTCTGTGACGTCACATGATGTCTGTCAGACACTGCCGGCTAGCGTTGTCATAGACTTTTACATGAGCGTGATGGCTGCATTTAAAGTAAGTGCCTTGTAGTCGAAGCAGGAGACAACATTTGTGGAACGCTCCTCAAAGGGAAAAACCCTACGAATCTAAAAAGTACATTTAAAAAGCGCACACAACAACGCAAATCAACAGTACCTAGACAAGCTAGCCTGTCGCCCGCCCTCCCCCGAAAAAGAAGCGAGAGCAGATAACGTAATGCTGTTATCGGCTGTTTTATTTTAATTTAAGGATGGTTGTCCTTGTGTCCTCTGAATAATAAGTGTTTTAAAATGTATCTTTGATTGAGTTTTTATTATACAATACTTATTCTGGGGATTTTGAATCATGCACCTGACAAATATCCTAATTTACAAAAAAGAAAAAAAAGAAAAAACTAAAACTAACACTAAAACTAATAAAAACTAAACTAAAAGGAAGCAATTTCAAAAAATAAAAACTAATAAAAACTAGTAAAGCTGCCTCTAAAAACTAATTAAAATTAAATAAATTTAAAAACAAAAATTCAAAACGAAATAAAAACTAAAACTAATAAAAAATCAGAAACTATTATAACCTTGCCTTGCACACATTCACTTGTATATTTGGTTTTAAACATTGTAGCGGACTGAGTTTAACTGGGCTGTTGGGCCGCGTTATAAGTTCCGGAGTTCATTGAACATATCATGCAGAGATCTGATTGGCCATCAGTTGTGTCGCTCAGCCTGTTGTTGGGTAGTTTGGACCAATGGGGTTCAGCTATGGGCCGAATAAGGAAATAGGAGGGTTGATGCGGGAGCAGGGAAATATAAAGTCGGGAGAAGCGCTCTCGTCTCGGTGGGAGAGATTCAAAAGTTGCTGGATTAATTGTAAGGCGTTTGTTGCGGTCTACAGTAACCAGAAAAAAGAACCCTATAAAGAAGTTAAGTCTCCGTGCCTCAGTGTGGGAAAGGGACGCTACATTACTGTATGGCTCTTTTGAAATTACATTTTAAAATATGTGGCGTTTATGGCTTTCTTGGCCAAAAAGGTTCCCGACCCCTGGTCTAGTCATTAGTAAGGTGTGTGCACTGGCCCCTTACTGATCGCGAACAAATGCTGCTCTCTTGGGGTTTTGCTGGTAAATGCACGCGGGACACCCACTCAACCTACACTCCGTCTTATTTCCCACTTTCTGAGAAAAACTGTGCATGAACATGTTAGCTCTATGGGATCACCGAGTGGTCTCCGACCTTGATTTTTCCTGCGGGCCAAATCCTTGCCCGTTTTTCGCTCGCGGACATCCTGTATTCACATGTAAGGGCAGATATGACTAAGGCTTTAGAAAGTATGGAGTCATCGTTTGTGGTCAAAACAAAGAGATGCTCCCATCACATTTGGGTTGCTTGTAGATTAAGAGAACCGGCAGAATAATCTTTGGCTCTTCCAGCACTAGAAGCAATGGTATAATCCTTTCTATTATCTGTTTGTTCCTAACTCTTTATCTATCCCTTCATCTCCAGTAGATGGAGGTTCCCAGTGCTGTAGCCTGGACCACAGATGCTGTGTGCATTATTGTATTAGTATTGAACTCCTTTTGATGGATCTCCTCAGGAAAAAAATGAAATATTGCAGAATGGGGTGATGTGGGAGTTTGAGCTTGATGCATGAAGATAGATGGAGTATTGGACGGAATAATTTATGAGGGACTCTGCCCGCACCCGGCAGCTCAGGCACAGCACCACTGACAGCGCTGAGGTTAGCAATTCAAATCCCAAGGGATTATCTGGCAAAACCAATGTATACCTTTCTTGAACTGGCTAATTGAACAAAACCAGCATCTTTAAAAGGCACTTTTGTACCATCTTATCGGGGTAAAACCTTCGCCTGCCACCAATGAAGCCCTGCAGGAAGAAAGGCATCAAAGAACGATGAGTTCAAGGCTCTCCTCTTTAGAAACCAATGGCAACATTGGCCCAACCCAATGTGACGCCCGAGGAAAGACATTTCATGGCGCCATTGTCCATTAGCAGTTTGTATAAGCTTAAGAAAGAAAAGCATTGGTTTAACTTTTGCTTTTATGTACTAGTTACCAAACATACCACTGACTTCAGATGTTTTACCAATCAGAAAAAAGAAAATCCCGAAATAAAACTTCTGTATGAGTTTACATATAATACTGATGGAAACACCAATAAAAGCTTAATCAGCCTTACGTAAATTAAAAGATAAAAATGGGGATTTGACTACAACTAGTGAGAATTTTTAATCTCTTTGGATCATCCAGAACAGTTAGTACACCTCCATGCAACCCAAGAACAGACTTATTAAACCGGTTATCTAAATTAAACGAGTTATTAACTTAACTGTAAATAACTAATGCAGAATAACTGATGCTTCTTAATTATTTTCCCTCTTAACCTTGTTTTCCTTCCTCTTCCCTTCTTTTTCTTTCCTGTTCTTTAGACAGTATTTTTTAGACGTGTTTAATCATTCTCACATTAAATGAAAGTCGCTCCGTCCTCCACAGAGAGTTCACAGGTGCAGACCAAAAAAATTGGCGGGAAGGGCTTAAATAATAATGATTTTCTTCAATATGAAATGGACATTGATTTATTTTTATGTATTTATTATTTTTTCTAAATTGAGGAATAATTTAGGACTTTGCTTATTCCCAGTGTTTGGACTTTGATTGTTGTGTCCCACAGGGGAAACTACTGGGACCTAAATGATTCATTCTCTATGTCAATGATCTATTTAAAGCATACAAGTATGGCCCCTGGTTTGAGTGCAGCTTCCAAAATTTCCTAAAGGCTCCGTTCTTAAAGATATGCAGCCCCCTTGGTTTTCTAAAAACTGTGTTGAAGTACGTTTTAAGCCTTTGTAAAACTATGGCAACACTGTCACGGGACCCTTCTGTGACACCGTCTCGCTTGTTTCTAAAATGTCGACTGTAATCAAAATTAAAAAAAGTTGACAGTGAGGTATACCGCTTCCAGGACAAGAGGAAATTGAAGTATTTTTTCAGTGAAATATGAAACAACTGTGTCTCCGAATATGTCTAGAGACTGTGGCTGTTTTCAAGGAGTTATATATCAAGTGGGACGACTAGACAAGACATGCTATCTAAGGCAGGCTAACTGAGAATGAACAGCGCAAAAAATTGACATTTCGATGTATTTGCTTTTGCAATGTTCACTAAATAGTTCATGTGCATTTAACGTTAATAAAATAGTACAAAGAATAATCAAATCTGGCCTTCTTTACAAAAAGTCTGCAATTAAGGTATTCAACATAGTAAATTTAACATGTTTGCTGATGACATAATTATTTTTGTTGTTGTTGTTATGGAGACAAACTACAGCAACTTATAAAAACTGGCACAAGGGAAATTGATAATTTTGTCTGATGCAAAAAAAAGCTCTCACTGAACTTAAGTTAAACAAAAGCAATGCTGTTTGGTAACCATTATGAACCATATATAAATATTGATATGCAGATAAACAGGGTGGAATTGGAAGTAATACAAGAAAATAAACTTTTTGGGGGTTATTACTGTTGACAAACTAAAATGTAATATATTAGACATCTGCAAACGGAATCTACATTTTTACCCCATATTGTGTTCTAGTCAAAATTGACCTGTTTTTAAAAGAACAAATTGGTAAAATTTGACCCATTTTAAGGGTTAAAATAATCATCTGACTATTGCTGTTGATCTGAAAATCACCCACATTTGTTTGTTTTAAAAATTATCACAACAACCTGTTAAGTCTTTAGCAAATATTCATTTTTTAAGCACAAATCAAATTGCAAACGTTATCGGCCGCTAACTGCTAATAGAAGCATGTGGGGGAGGGAGCCCAAAGTGGTGATAGCATTTCCTTCTCTCACTTCTTCCATCGATCCAGCATGAATCTGCAGAAAAGCCACGTGAAGACCTCTTTCTATGATTTATAGACCCATGTCTCCACGGAAACCATCAAAGCCCCTCCCTCCCTGCCATTTCCTCTGCAGCATTATGTATGATACTCCAACTACCACAGGCAGGAGGAAATAAGCCGGCTTACAACTGTGAGACCTCAAGAGCCCTTCAGTGTTCAGAAAGACACAGGAGCAGAGAACATCCAGATCCATCCATCATTTGGCTGAAGTGGCGACACAGAAAACTACAATATTTGGTTGGGGAAGAGGTGAGAGACGACACTGTTGTCGGGAACATCGACTTGTGAAAAAAGGAGCTAAAAACGTCTCCAAAGAACCAATTCTATT
This sequence comes from Oryzias sinensis, assembly GCA_037389245.1. Taxonomy (NCBI): domain Eukaryota; kingdom Metazoa; phylum Chordata; class Actinopteri; order Beloniformes; family Adrianichthyidae; genus Oryzias; species Oryzias sinensis. The sequence continues at coordinate 4,161,464 of CM074505.1, read as the reverse complement.
ATTTCATGAAATCTCAGAATCAATGATGCTATAAGACCTGATTGATCTGTTTGGAAACTACTTGTTGAAGATGAATGCGTGTTTGTGGCCATTAATCTGTGGAGCTAGTGGAGGGAGATGCTGGTCTGAATTTTGGAAAGCGATAGCAATTTGCTTCAATAAGGAAACAATACATGAAAAATTAAGATTTTTAATAATCTTCAATTTCTCATCATATAATGGATTGATTTAACATTTTTATGCCTAATTAGTACTTTTTTGTTATCTAACCACAATTGTTAGACATTTTAGCTCATAGAATAGTTTAATGTTTTTGGGTAAACAATTAGATTTTATGTTTGGTTTTACATCAAAAGGTATCTTGACCATAAAAACCTATTTTCATATAAAGAAAATAATGTGGGATTTACTACAGTCCAAGTGGCCCACAGAATACATTTATGCTTTTCTGATGTCACCATGGGTTCAAATTAAGATTTTCTTTTCATTTGTTTGCTTTACAGTAAAAGGTACCCAAATAATCGATAGTACAGCTGTAGCAATGACATCAGCTTTAATGGTTTAGATGCGTTTTATGAAGTGAGGCAAATCAAACTGACAAATCAGGTTGAACTGAATGAGTTGAACTGTCAACTTTGAACTGATCAGTAGCTGTAAAACCAAAACAATTCAGATAATCTGTTGTGTTGGACATGCGTGGTTGCAACCATTGACTGTATAAAAGAACTGGAGTGAGTGAGTGTGACGTCACCCATAGAAAATGGCTTCTTTCAGGCCCTAATGAAATGAAAACGATTTAGTTGCCTTTTTTTTTTTTCCCATGCAGATGCCGCTGTGTTAGAGCCAGATGTCACCAGTATGCAGTGACTGGTCTGAGTCAGTGTTTTGTATCGACACTTGTTGGAAGTCCAACCTGAAAGCAGTCTGTAGAAAAAAATGTCAAATGAATGGAACGTTGGACATGTAGGCCAACAGACATCAACTGCTTCTATTGAGGCATCTGATCGGCTAACTTGCTCTACAGAAAAAAATGAAGATAAGCAAGCATTAATTTTTTTAAATAAAAACATTCCTAGTGCTGTTTTAATTCTGATTATGAAGTTTTGAACCAAAATCCTGCAACTTAATGTCTTAAAAAGCCATATTCCATGGGACGGCTACTGTTGGGCGAAGGCAGGAACACCCCTATAGAGAGATCGGAATCACTATGCCGGCTCCCCGGAGGCGAGCTGGCGGCCAGAGACCCCATGAGGAGCCAGCCTACTTAGGCCTGGAGAACTTTGTTATTTTTCCTATTTTCATCGAGTCAATAATAAAAAAGGCCCCCTGACTTTATTCTTGTTTTTATTTTTATTCTTTCTGGTTAATGCGGGCAGCAAGCTTTTTTAAACTAGGTCAGAGCGAGAGCACAAATGCAGAGAACACATTTGGAACTTACACATTAACTTTAGATTTAGATACGTGCGGCCAACAACAAAATCCAGCCCCGGACGCATTTCAATTACAAGCGGGAAATTAAGCAATGTGCCGTCTTCTCTGATGTGCGCGCTGGACGGGGCAAATCAGGGAGCTTGTGCAATGCGGATGTGCTTCTGGGCCGTTGTGACATCACAACGGCTCATTAATTCAAACCGAGCATCTTTAAAACTGTTTGACACCGATTTAAAAGGAGAAATATTCAGAAATGCGAAAATGTAAGGTTTTAATTACATTTATTCTCTTTCATATGAAAAATGCCACACATGCATGTCAAAAACTCAAAAATATGATTTATAAAGAAGGTAGCACAGAAAGAAAGCTTACTTTGATTAAAAAAAAAACGACAGGGATTTTTGCCTTCTTCGAGCCCAAGGGTACTTCCTGTGTAAAATGCCAGTGGGGGAGGAGTCATTCAGTCCAGTTCTCATATATAGTCAGTGATTGGAGCCGAAGTGAAGCAAACTTCTCCTTGGACATCCAAGGCATAAACCTCTCGTGTTTGAAGCTAAACTCTGATTCTGCTGTTATATTTGAGCCCTGATGTTTTTTTTATTTTTGTTACCATCACATGAGTTTATTTGTCTGCACTCACCTGAATTTTCTGTCTCGTCACCATCACCTCCATTTGGGACAAGCCCGCCAAACCCCAAACCAAAAACTTTCACAAGAAAAGCCATAATCACACTGCTAACGGCATTACTCCTGCACTTTTAGAAATTGTATTTTTTCCTTTCAAAAGAAGGCAAAAAGGGTGTTTTTCTTGGTTTATGATGTGATGTTTTTTACCCGTACAGAGACTTCTCGTATTACGGTAGCTAAAAGGAAGAGATGTCCGAGTTAAGTTTCTCCGTTGCAACTCAAAAACGCTGAAGGGGATTAATTGGAAATATATGACAATAAAGTTCCATAAGTGTCTGACTCACGACAGCAAATCCGATGTGATGAAAAAACTGACCCCAAGCGATCCTGACTAATAAAAGAGAACAAATCCAAATTTGCAATATGGAACCAAAAGGATTTTGATTTAATCCACAACTATTAAAATTTCAGAAAAGTAATTATGTCTGAGTGGCGTCAATTAAATACAATTAATGAGAGAAACAACATTTGCTTGTTTCTCCTACTTAAGCACCCCAACAGAGTTAAAAAAAAAACCCCGTCACGAGCGACTAGAAAAGTAGACGAATTCATTGATCTGTCAGCAAAGCCCGTTTTCTTCCATTTGCACCGATGGCGGCATTAAGCAGTAATTCTGCAGGATTATTCCACTTAAAATTTGAGGAAGGTTTTTAAGGATTCAGTCGGAGGGTTGCCCTAAAAAGAAAGATACAAGGATGATTCCTCCGGGGATGAACGGAGCAAAGTGGAGCTGGAAGCTGGCGATGAGTCGTAATGACAGAAAATGTGCTCATTTTTGGTGGCGGGTAATTTCCAACTCTGTTCCCTTCGCCTCTTCTCTGCGGCACATGCAGTAATTATATTCAAAAGCAGTGTAGGAGGACAAGCCAGGGAAAAACCGGTTACAGGTAATAAAACAAGCGGGGAATATTTGCAGTGTTGACAATAAGCAGGCGCACGCCTTCCCCAAACAAAGACGTTTTGATCCTGCTGAGGAGGCGGGCGGAAACGCTGACGCCCAGCCGTGATGAACGGTCACTGTCTGAAAGCGCTTCACACCTGCGGGACGTTTCCTGCAGAAAGGAAGGACAGGCTGCATTTCTGTGTGTGACATTTACAGTTTTTGACATGCCTCTGCTCCAAAACAGGAGACAAAAAACATCTGTGCTGCCTGATACACAGATGTACCGAGAGCTGTGAGGGCAGGGTGTGGAGCTGGCTAAAAATAAAAGCCCAGTGAGTGATGGCGGTGCAGAAAAAGAGAGAGAAATGCTCACTGAACAAACACTGCACATACATTACATTAGCCTATAATTAGCTTTTCCTGTGAGAAAATGAAGTGATTGCTTAAAATGCACAAAAATGCTGATTGCACTACTGCTGTTACAGGATTGTGATTATGAAACGTAACCATTTAACAGAGTTATGCACCAGAAAGGACAAAATGGAACGGTGGGTTTGCGTTGCAGTGGCAGCATCAGGATTTTCTTTATTATTTAACTCTTCTTTCTTTTCTTTAACCTTTTAAAACTCTTTTAAGTATTTCAGCAGATGAAGCCAATAAGGTGGCAGCAAATGAGCAAACAGCAGCTGGAAACTGGTAATCCCCCCCCCACAAAAAAAAAAGGTTTAGGCCCTCAAGAGCCTCAACATGTCGCGACCCTTTTTGCAACAAAGTGGCGCGACAACTTGGCGCAGTTACGTGGCACAGCAACGTGACGCCGCTATGTGGTACATTTAAAAAAATCTAAACTTTGGCAACAAATTTGCGCCACGTCAACCAATCAGGAACTGGAGTCAAGAAGCCTTGGCCATTCTGATGATGTAATCAGTAATTACTAGGACTGCACGATATGAGGAAAACTTGAGATATGCGATATTAGAGATTAATATTGCGATAACGATATAACTTGCAGTGTATGAAACAATGGGAAAAACAACCAAAAACATTATTATTACCATTTCATTGCAACAGTTTAAATGACCCTCGTCGACATAGGACGCAAACATCTAACATAATAGGCCTCCATCTGATTGGTCAACAACGTGAAAGGCTCCATCCCATTGGTCAAATGCATAAAGGGATTTATATGATTCATTTAATGCCTCAAGTTGCCATAAGATTGTTTTGGCACATTTAAGGCAACCATTTATTGCAAATTTCACCGTCTTTTGCGATATGCATATTGCACAGCTTGATATTGCGATAACGATAAATACGCGGTATATTGTGCAGGCCTAGTAATTACATTACAGTAATTATCAAGACAATGATAAAAAGTTCTTCTTCTTTTATTCTTACTTCTGTTTTTCCTTCCTTAAACTAATGCGGGACAGCAAATCGCTAAAAAGAGTCACAGAGAGACGGAAGTACCGCTGACAGCGTCCGTCATTCAGACGCAGCTCCTGCAGTAGGTGGTGAAGCTCACCGCTCTGGGAGAGTCTCTGAGTGGTGTCATGATTCCAAACCTAAAGTCTAAACAACATCCGCCTCTTCAATGTATTGTACACTTGATATAAAGTCAATTCTTCCATGTAGCAAAGAGGCGAAACACCTTTCACAGTAGCTCCTCCCACACACGTCAGGAGCGCCAAGTTTAAAAACCGATCTTTGGACAAGCGACCAGCAGCGAATTCACCGCGCGCCAAAACAGAGGTGGGGGACTCAAATTTGCTGCAAAAACAGCTAAGATTAGGACAAGTTTAATAGTAGAAGGACACATCCGCAAAAATTCTACAGCGCAAGTCTTGAAAAAAGTGTAAAAAATGTGCTTAATTGTTAAAGGCATGACATTTGGATTTAGTATGAACCTAATTTAGTGAAAATAGCAAGAAAAGACTGGAGAAAATATTTGGACAAAAATTCCAAAATGGCTGAAAAATGGGCGTTCCCAATGGGAGACGTGTTTTAGAAGAAGAGGATTTGGCCAAAATGGAATCAACCAAAACAGATTTTTAGCTCAAACCTGTGACATTTCATGCCTTTCCTGTTTAAAGTATCATAACTTTTATTTTCGCCATACCTGGCTGAATGTTTAAAGCTGCAGCGTTTTTAGGATTGCGCACAGAAACGATTACGAACAACAAAACCATCATTTCTTTTAGCAGAGACAACAGATGAAAATCTTAACATGTGTACTTATAATCTCAAATAACAGGATATCCTTCAGTGTATTTTCTGCTTTAATCAAGCTCTGTGATGCTGCAAAGTAACATTTTAGTGCTTCACCCTGAAAATGTCAATTCAAGGTGAAAATACATATACCTTATTTCTTCCAAGGAAATTAGCCAGAAAGGTTCTTTGAAAGGTGTCCGCTTTGTGTGGCGTGAATTACTGAGAAATGAGACGACAAATGTCTAACACGTCTTACAATACCCGAGTTCGGGGTGGAGAGGGGCGCCGTGAGTCTTTACTCTTCATCCCGCACCTGCCGACGGGGCGGAACAATGTCTCCTCTATTGCTTTCGCGCCTAATTGAGCCTTGGCAGACCGAAGAGCCCGCGTTATGATCTGATATCAAAGAAAAGGCTTCATGACAGTCGAAAAAGAAAAAAGTTCTGAATCCTTTTTTCATGGATCACCTGCAAACGCTTCAAGTCTTTTGCCATCTCTACAAAAATGTAACCCTTAGAAACCTGTGATGTTGCCAGGAACAGAAAACAACATACCGTTTTTTTTTCGCACTATAGAGCGTACCGTCAATGGATGGTCTATTTTTTTTGTACTTGTGTCATCTATAAGGCGTGCTCAACCATAAAGCGCATAAAGCGAGACAAAAGAGTCAGAGATAAATCCGTCAGTCAGCAGGAATTTACTACAGTCACAGTAATTCTAGAACTTGTTTGTAACAAGCTACACATTTTCAGTACGTCTGACACCGCTGCACATTAGCCATGTTAGAAGCATTACAGGCGTTTACTCCCAAACTTGTTTGCAATATGTACAAAAAGACTGACACTACTAAAAGAAACATTATCGTGACTACACTAACTCCTAACCTTTTTGGTAATGAATGAAAAAGTAAGTCAGACACCGCTACAGCTTAGCCATGTTAGAAGCATTAGAAGTGTGAGCTACATTAGCGTATTTACAATACCTGTAACTCACAACCTTGTTTTTAACACGTAACAAACAGATTAATACTGCTAAAACAAATGTTAATGTGAATACCCTAACTCCCGACCTTGTTAGTTACTTTAGAAACAAAACACAGACACCGCTACACGTTAGCAAAGCTACAAGCGTTAGCAGCATAAGCATGTTCACAATTTCTGTAACTCTCAAACTTATTTACATGTACAAAAACAGACTGATAGCCTATTGCAAAAGCAAATGTTACAGTGACTAGGCTAACTCAAGATTGTAACATGTAAAAAAAAAAGTAAAAAGAAAAAAAAGGTTCCACATGCTACACGTTAGCCACAGTAGCATATTCACAATAACACCAAACTAACCATTTTGACAGGAACCTGTGTCAAAATTGCTTTAACAGCAGTAAGCACAACCGAAATGAATTCATAAAGTAGGTGCTCTGGACGACGAGGCGTATTGTTTTTTGGAATATATATATATATATATATATATATATATATACACACACATATATACATATTTTTTTAAAGTGCTATATAGTGCGGAAAAAATAATCTAAACTACTGCAACTTTTTGACCAATTTTCGTAATTTTAACTGATTCTGAGGCGGAGAAAAGCTGCTTTTGTCTACATCAGGATCGGCTGATCTATGGTGATTGCATCATCACTTTATAACTGTAAGGTGTTGCATTATAGCGCAATGCTCTTTTCTCAGCTTCAGAATCCATTGGATTTAATTGCATGAACGCTTCAAAAGCTCTGGTGTTGAAGAGTTTAAGGGGCATCGTATTTTATTATCCCCAAAAAATGTCTAAACTAAGGATTTAAACACAGAACCTTGTTCTACAAAAGTATTTAAAGTAATCTTAAATAGCTACTTGCACAAACCGATGACACAAAAAGTCCAAAATGGCAGTTCACTAAGCCCCTCCCTCCTGAACAGTGTGCGGTAAGCGGTTGACTTTTTAAAGCACAAACTTGTCAAACTCTTTGGTTGCTTTAAAAAAATACACATTCAAATAAAATCACATCTTTGGTCAGAAAAATGCCAGGTGTGCATCATCCAGACAGAAATCCTTGAGTCCCTTAAAGATTCATCGTCACTTTTAGGGTTATGTTCAGGGAGAAAAAAAACACACTTTTATCCATGCAATCCGTAAATTTCAGCTCAGTTAAAGTAATCTCTATGAGATTAGGTTCAAGGAAATCAAAGACATATTCACCTTCTAACTCATTTCATGGGTAAAAACAAACAATTGATAAAATGTCCTGCTGGTCCACGATTGTTGCTGATTTGCAGCTATTTCTTATCATGAATGTTGGTTTGTCTTGCCAAAAACATAAGGCAAACATTTTCAATGTGCACTTAGGATGAGGTCATGAGTTACGTGAAAAAACGTTGTCCCAAAAGAAAACAGGGAAAAACTTGGGAGTTGATTTGAAACTTCAGCCCCTTTATCTATTAGCCAAAAATTGCTCTTATAAATGAATCATATATGCTATTAACCCTTTAACACCTGAGCTGTCTCCGGTGACAGCAAAATAGGACGGTTTTCAAACTACCGTAACTCTTCGACCGTTCACGCAATTGACATAATTCCAACAGGTTGTGACAAAGAGAAAAGTGGCTTTGCATTCTAACCTACTATTTTTACGTCAATTACTTCACTACTGTAAAGTTTTGCATAGCAGCGCAAATTAGTTTTCTCAGCTTCAGAATCCTTTGGAATTGCGGAAGTGCGTAAACATTTGAAGAGTTACGGTAGTCAAAAGAATGTCAACACTGCGGTGTTGAAGGGTTAATATAAAAACTTGACAAATGTAGACATTTGAGGTAGGACTTGAAAATCAAGTACAGAACTTGTATATTTTGTGTCAACACGCGACCAGACCCCAGTGCTCACTTACCATCCTCTGTTGGCACGTAGATATTGAGGTAGAGGCAGTCTTCGCTCTGGTTCTGGATGTATCCCGCCGCCACATCCAGGTTATCTGTGAACCACACTGGCAGCATGATCTCTGGAAGCACCCCGTGTATGTTCTGAGGGCACACTGGGGCAAACTGGGTGGCATTGCGGATCTCCTGCCAGGATCCCGGCGCTTCAGGAGGTTGGAAGCGGCGGTCGCCGATGGGGGCTGTGGCGTAGGGAACTCCCAGGTATTGTTCAACTGGGCCGAGAATCTCATTGTTCAAGTCCTTCTTGATGCCTCTGATCTTGCCGTAGTTGGTGTTGACAATTGGGTGCTTGGAAGGATCCATCCTCTGACACGAGGTCAGACTGAAGATCAAGCTGAGGCCTAGGATACTTATAAAGCACCAGTCTGTCATGAGTCTAAAGTGGTGTGTCCTTGATAACAAACCCTGTCGAGTTAGAGGTAAGGGGTTCATGGCTGGAGTCAAAGGTGAATCGCTATTCTGATTTTCCAAGACGAACGAGGATTATAGACAAAAGCAAGGTGCGAAAACCATGCTATTCTGATACAACAAAACCAGGTGGGATTGACCAAAGCCTAGAGATGAGTGGTAATCCAGGATTGTTGGGGCCTTGAGTTGGGTGATCATTCAGTGGCATATCTGAGTAGCTGCTCTTTGAAATGTTTGGTCAGCCATGGTTCTGTTGCGTTCCATACCGCTTCGTCTTCTGTGACCAAGAGTGCTGCATCAGCAGTAAACTCTGAGAAAGGAGGAAGCAAAATAGGGAGGAAGAGGAGAAGAGAAGAAGAGGATTAATGAAACTCTAATGAACTCTGATGCATAATTTTTAGCTTAGACGTCAAGCAACAGTAGAAAGAAAAGTTGAAACACTGAAATAAAAGAACGTTAAATATCTTGGAATGGCTCAAACAAACAGGGTTAATTTAGGAAACAACTGATTTGTTTCACACCATTACATCACCATGAAAAGGTTAGAGGCACATTTTGTTTTCATGCACTGTGGTAGCATAATCTGAGGATACAAATCCTCAAATAGTTGATATTGACGGTACATATCTACTGCATTATGCCTGGAAACGCTAGATTGAACATGTTCCACCTGTCCTGACGTGAACTGTATGAAAAACAGGCATCAAATCCTTCCTAGTCATCTGTGTTTAACATGCCAGCTTATTCCTATGTGGTTCAAATCTCTGCCTACAGCTAATGCAGTCCAGCGGATGCAGTCAAGCCACTTCCCCTGGCCTGATCTAATAATGCCACCACTGATTCCTCGACATTTACGGTTGTTCGTGTCCTGCAGGCTTTGGGAGATGATGTACAGTAGCCAGAGGGCCAGGAGAGGAGAGGACGGAGATTAGGGTGAGCCTTTCACTACCCATCAAGGTCAGAGGTCAATAATGTGCGCCTATAAGCAGCTTACAACGGGCCGGGACGTTTTCTAGCTGAAAGCAGAAGACAAGGACGCACACATGTGCTCTGTAAGCCAGGACCGACCCACACATGAGAAAGAGCCAACGCGTGGTGCACTCATTCGTGTAATCTAATGCGGAAATGTGCAAAGCCTCGTGTAACGGGATCAATACATGAATGAATCATGGGGGTGATAATACAGCTGTGATATTGTTGGCTCTTGTTATGTACTGTACACAGAACAACACAATCTGCTTGTGTTAATTGCCATTTTCCGTCAGAAACTGAAGAGCTTCACTGCTTCAAGCTCCTCTGTACTTTCTGGTACAGTAGTTGTGACAACATGAGAGTCTTCAGGCTCACTCCACTGCCGTTTTAAGAGTATGGGTGGTGCCAAATGGAGACTTCATCCTATAAATTAATTTTTACATTCCCATTTTAACACACCCCACCACAAAAAGACCTGAGGATTGGACAAAAGACATAGAATTCGAAGAAATACAAGGTATAACCCAAAAAATAATCTTGAAATAATCACTGAGGTGTAAATAAACCCCGCAAACACACCGTAAAATTAGTATTATTAGAGTTCTAAATGAGTCTGAGTCAATGCTGTGGGTTTATCAATTCGTCACAATTAATTGGTGGAAACCGACTGAGTGGTATTGCATAAATGTCCCAAATAGCTTTGTTAAAATACTTAAAATGGAAGTTTATGCACATCATGGTAAATGGTTAAAATGCAACGATTCACTTTCCAATCAATTCTGTTCAAACTTACATTTGTGTGCCATGGTTGTGTTTCAGCTTGATATATGATTTGTGCATTACAAAACAACAATTAAAAAAAGTTACAATTCAGAATAACAATAAGCAAATAATGAAAAGAAATTTCTGTTGGCCGATACTAAGCCTGGTGAAATGCAATAAAACCAAAAATAATACTTCCTTAAATTCAGCTCAATACATGTTTTACTCTTTCAATGTAAACATACCAGTATGCAGTAGGGATGCAACGATTCACTTTCCCTATTATTTTAGTTCAATGGTGTAACATACAGTTTGGCTTTAAAGTGAGAATTGTGGCATCCCTGGTAAATGGTATATGGTGCACACTTATACAGCGGTTCCTTTTCTACATTTCTTGAAGGCCCAAAGCACTTTACAGTCAAAGTCCCATTCACCCATGCACACACATTCACACCATATCCGCTGCTTAACGCTGGTGTTCAGTGTTGTCTGCCAACTATTGGACACATTTAGCCACTTAAAAATATTAATAAAAGCAATTTACCTTAAGGGGGAAAAGTAAGGGGCCTGAGATTGAGCCTTGAGGGACACCAAAGTTAAATTTATAACTTTTGATTGAAATAAAACAGAGATATATTTAATGCTATATCACAAAAAGCACTTTAGGAAAGGACATTTCTGAAGAGAAGTGTCATAAAAAGCAGAGAGGGATCTTTTACATCTGTGGACTAGTGTGTGTGTTTGCGGTGGGCTTTTGCAGTAGGGCACTCAGAGGCAGGTTGGTGCTCGCTTCTCATTTTCTTTATCTGTCATGATGTCCACATACATCTGAAAGTCTATATGCTCTCAGGGATGTGAGCAGCACAATGCATGCTGTAATTAAACCGCTGAGATTCTCGGGGCCGGCGTGCTTTGGAGAGCGCGCCGAGCCGAGCCCTTCACTCACATTCACACATGAAAGAGACTGCCAGATTGAGAGGCAGAGATGAAAATGTTGAGGAAGAAAAGAAGCGCGGATGGTTAGAGACCAACAGGAGATGAAAGGTGAGACTGTTGATGTCGAGGAAACAAGTTCTGTTAATGAAAAATGTTCCCCCACGTCAGCAGAGACCTTTCAGCATCCTTGAATAAAAGTAATGTCGAGCCTGAAGGGTCTTGGAGATGACATTAATAGTCCTCCTTTCAAAGGCTTATAGAGGATGTCAACCGGACTGCTAGTGTTCTAAAGCCCACCTCAATTCTGAAGGGGCATGAAAGCCACTAGAGACTCACAGAAGACAGAATCTCTGGTAAAAAGCCAAGACACTGGCAGATATGAGGCTTCCTGGAAGGACCTCCTGAATTTCAGGGTGCATCTGAGTGTTTAATTGCTAACTGGCTCAATTAGAGGGTCTAATTGGTCCAGCTTTGCTGTGAGCAGTGGGAGAGCTTAAGTGATTGATGAAGCAGAGAGAGAAGAAAGGGACGCCAGCTCAGCACAGAAACAGAGCTATGCAGAAATAAAAAAAAAAAGTTTAGAATATTTTCTTCCACCTCCTGTTTTTTGGAGCGTGCAAAAATGGGGTACTGAAATAGAAAAAAGAAGGAAAAAAAAAGAAATCGTACCACGTCCCTTCATCCTGCACCTTTTCTTTCTAATTTAATAAATTGAATAAGAAGCTGCTTTAATCCCAGGAGTACAATGCAATGCAAAAATGAGAAAATCTATTTTCGATGGTTGGCCTCTTTACTGCCGTAGTACAGATACTATTACTGCAACTGTGTCAATAAATCTGAGCAAAAAAAGGTCCATAAAAAGACCTTTCAAAGTTTTACCCATGGCATTACAGTCTGGCACAACCAAGCACGTTCACACTCCTAAAGGAGGAAAATGTTGGGATTTCAAAAAAACGGTGGCTCAGTGCAATTTTATCTGGGACCACCAGAGTCAATAGAATACACTATATTGCAAAAATATATTAGCTCATCCATCCAAATCATTGAATTTAAGTGTACAAAAGATGGTCAAATGTTCCCCTAAAAATAGTCTTATACCTGTGGAAAACCTTCCCATGGAAGTAGAACCGGTTATGGCTGCAAAGGCTGGGCAGATGTCAAACTGAACCCTACAGATTATGGAAGCGATGTCTCTGAAGATGAACAAATGCTATAAGTAATAAAAGTCCTCATTTCTTCTGCGTAGCTTAAAGTTGACCTCTAATTTAGCTTTTTACTGACACCAACAGAGAATTCAGGAAACTCAGAGGAGGAAATCCAAGTTCAAAACAAATCCACTGTTCTACGTTAGAAATCCTCACAATGAGATCATTTGTATGTGTTTTTTTTGAAAAAGTGCATCATAAATAGTCATAAATCACAGGATGTAGGGAACTGGTTACCATGTCTCTTCTAGTAGCGGCCTTCCTATAATCCACGCCCAAACGATGAAGATGTCAAGTCAAACAGACGCATTTCTCCAATAGCAGTTGGTCTCCTAATTCAAATAATCTTTTAGAACCAAAGCCTGGGCTATTACTGGAAGATATATGGTAATGTACTTTATTGTGTCGTATTCCATCTCACATTGGAACTTTTCAGCCTGATGAGCATTTTTATGAGAAATTCAGGCTGTTGCAGGCTAGTGTTGATAGCATCATTGGCAAGACGTCAACCGTACCATGTTGTGCATGCTATAATACTGTAACCGCTTTAGTAATACTGTACTGCTGTTCTAATCGTTCCATTTTTCACTAAATATTCTTCTGGGCTTGTTGTCTACAATTTGTGGTCAATCTGGTTTCCGACTGCATTTTACTTCTAAATAGACATCTTTTTACCCATCACCATCCTGTCTGGTAAAATGCTGCTGATGTTACTGACATGATATGGCTGTTAAAGTTCAGGTCAGAGTCCATGATTACCCCTAGGTTTCTGACTTGATTTGAGGGTTTTAGAGACAGAGAGTGAAGGTTTGATTGGTAGGATTGGATGAAGGTTTAAAACAAAGCAAAAGTTTACAAATATTGAAAAAAATCCTACAAGAAGTCACTATTAGAACTGTATAAGGCCAGAAACCATTAAACAAATAATGTCACTTTAGCACAGTTGCCATGCAGAATTGTATTGTGAATGTTTAGTAACTATCTGTTAATAGCATTACGCGTATTGAATATGCACATCATAAGGATTTGTAAAAAGTGGTGGGAGCAGACAAGATTTTCTCTTCAACCCACTCCTTTTCAAGCACACTGCATTATTTTATGTCTTTTAAACCACTGTGTGTTGACTTTTTCATTTGTTTTGTGTTTGATATAAACTGAAACTGAAACTAACTGCTCACACTTCCTCTTTGTTTCTGTGGACCAAAGACAATGACTTCTGTCTTGTCTGAGTTTAGCTGGAAAAAGTTGTTTCGCATCCAAGCACTGATCTGTTGGATGCAAAAACTGAGGGAATCTACTGGTCCATATTCACCTGCAGTCAGTGACACATAGATCTGAGTATCATCTGCATTGTTGTGATAAGATTTGTTATTACTGCAAATTAACTGACCTGGTGGCAGCATGTAGAGGTTGAACAGAAGGGGTCCCAGGATCGATCCCTGGGGTACACCACAGTTCAAGGCCATGCAGTCTGAGACACAACTCCCGATTTCAACAAAATATTTCCTGTCTTCTAGATAGGACCTGAGCCAACTTAGGGCTGATCCAGAGATGCCAACCCAGTCTTGGAGTCTGTGCAAAAGGATCCCATGATCAACAGTATCAAAGGCAGCGCTCAGGTCTGGCAGGATTAAGACAGAGACTTTGCCAGCATCAGTGTTTAGGCGGATGTCGTTGGTTACCTTGATAAGAGCAGTTTCTGTGCTATGATGGGGTCTAAAACCTGATTTGCACTGCTTTCATCATACGATAATGCTGTGCTGATTTAATTAACCCCTAAAATGTTCTTCAAGTGTTATTGTCTCCATTTTACAGCCATAAACACGGTACCATACCATATTTTACAGCCAAATTAATTCAGGTTACACATCACCATTGCATTGGCAGACCAACATAACAGACCATCTCCAACAATCGCTTATTTCTTTTAAGCGCCGGTCATCCTAATAGTTATTTTAATAAACGACGGGGCTACTATTGAGTTACATACTTTAGACGTCTGCATGGTGGAAAGAAAATCTCTAAAGGCTGTAAAGAGAAAGGAAATAAGAAAAGCTGTCTGTCATCACTGAAAAAAAAAGAATAAAATCTACTAGAAATAATTCCGAACTGCTTTCAGATTCACACGTCTCTCTGTTATGATGTTGCTCTCGTCTATGGGTGAACAATTTTCTGCCTCATTAATGACAACAAGTCTCACCAGAGACGGCGGTTCACAAATTATTACTCATGCTTTATTTTATAGATCTGAACTCCAGAATAATCCACGCTTTGATGATGTTGCCATTAGAGATGGGAGGAGGCATGAGTGCTGCATAAAGAGCTTGAGGTTTTTTTTAACAATAAGAGCAAAGGCATCCACTTCAGTTAAACCACCAAGTCTGGTTTTTCTTTTTAATCAGTGTAAGCTAAAGAAAAATAACTGTTTCATTTTTACAAATTAATTGTCAGTTTTACTATTCTGATTCAGATTACTTCAATGAAAGACAGTTCTCAAAATAAATCTATAATTTATGTGATTAAAGCAAGATTTTCAAAAATGTTTTGTGTTTCATTAAAAATTGATGCCTGGAACAAAGAAAAAAGGGAATTTTTTTGTCCTAAACCACTTTAAAAAAAAGATTTGGACACAGTCTGCCCATTCCTGTTTTTCTAAGCTTTTTCTTTAAGCTTATTTTGTTGAACACGTTTTGACATAAGTGATCGATGGGACAGATGTGCCCGTGGCTATAGAACATTAAATATGAAGGAGTGAGTGGAATCAGATTTCATTAATGTTGTTTGAAGAATCACTTTTTTAAGTGTCTTGTAGTTTCCCCCAACGGATGTCATTAGAAGAGAATGTACGATTGTCGTTCGTGTGGCAAGTGCTCGTCAGGCTATTGGAGGTTGCATGCATTAATGACGTATGGGTGACGCTGTGGTACGGTGTCCTCATGCCACAATCTAGTCGATAGTAATACCGGCCCCTTACCGGGACACTCCAATACGTATTCAGATGGACACAGACCACAATTTTTAGTTTCTCCTTTGATTTCCGTGAATCAAGAACGACCCTATCAATACATCACCTCTAAATCCAAGTCCTGGATTGGTCAAAGTTTGACCTGGTTCAACTTTAAGTGCGCATTCAATGGCAGTGCGTTTTTTTTAACGTAAAAACCTGAAAACGTTCTTAAATGTGAGTAGCGATGCCTGAAGTTTTGAACGCGCATCTACGTACATAGACTTGTCATTAGACAGTGGTTGCTTGGATGTAGGTTACCAAGGCTGGAGATTTTGCCGCAGCTATCACCTGAAAAGCTCTAGAAGGTTTCTGGCGCAGGGATTTGTAGAATTTGGGGGACATTAAAAAAAATAATCCCTACAATTCGCCTGTATCTCACCTACTTTACCCTTACTTACAGTTACATGTTGTATAAGTGTCCATCATAAGATTTTGTCTGCAGGAAAAAAAAAATGCATGAACATTTTCGTTTAACGATTTTGATATTTAGGTTTTTTTGATATTTAGGTTTGTCCAGAGGATGCTAGTATCCACCCGTATAGTAGTTGTGACTACGTTTTTAAGTAAAATATCTTTGTCAAAGCAGGAACATTAATTAAAATAAATGTGTTTCCTGTCACATGAGGCTAAAAATAATGACATTTTCAATTGACCTCTGAACAAATATTTAGGTCTGATGTGAAACAGAGAGAGAAAACAGTCAGTAATCGTCAGTCAGATTGTGTTATAGACTCATCTCCAGCAAATGTCAAGATTTCCTTTGGCCGAAGACTTCCTTCCTCTATTTCAGGCCTTCACTAAATCAGCTCCAGGATCACAGTCCCACTATTGCATCCATCACTGCTCTGCCCAAGAGCTTACCGAACACAATCTCACAACCACAAACACCAATACCAGCCAACCATACTCCAACACGGCTGCAGAATCCCCTGAGTTGTTGCCTACCACCTCCTCCTCGCTGTTTCCCCGGCTGGCCTGTCAGGACAACTGACGGTTCAGTATCACGTCAGATCCAAAGGTTACAAAAAAGCCTTGTGCTCATAAACACCGGAAGTCTGCAGATGAAGCCGTCAAAGGTTACGTGTGACGCTACGATACAGCCGATCATTTCGCTGATTCTACAACCATAGGAGTGCGTTTGCTGTGTTTGAGAGGCCACAGCGTAGTGGAGCAGGTGAATGGAAGGGAAAGGCTCTTTCACCTCAGCAGATGCCACATTCATGCCAGAATGAAGGTGAGTGCAAGCATGTATGTGTGCCTTTGCTATCCAGCTGACAGACTCCGTGTGGGATCTGAAAAGGAAAAAGCCGGCAGGCAGGTCAGCGGTTGCTTTGGCTGCGGTTAATCTTTCATTTTTGATATTTTTCTCCCTCTGTCCCTCTGTATTTGTGTGTCAAAGAAGCCTGAGCAGAGATCACACACTAAGTTAGTCTGCTAATTTAGACAGAACAAAACGGTTTGATGCAACCACATCTCATCGTTAAGCGCACAGGATATGCAAACACCTTTAACAGGAAGGACGGTGAGGAAGTACGGAAATAGAAGGATGGTAAAGGATATGCAAGATCGTCTTTAACTAGAAGTTTGAGTCGTAATTCGCCACGAACTATTTTGTGCATTGTATAGCGCGTTTGACAGTTTTTGTGCCGTTTGAAGCTACAATTCTAACGCCCTAAAATTTCCCAGAATTCTCTGCCAAAGTGATGCTCATTAGATGGGCGAATATAGTGCGTTGCATTTGAACGATCGTTTTCATAAACCATCTAAGTAGTCTTCTTAGGTTTTTACGTCTTTTTTACTTTACTGTTTAAAAAAAAAAGTAGTGAGCATGCTGTCCGAATTGCTTTTGAAATGCAGACAGTCCCACATTATATCGATTTGTTTTCTAGTAAGGGAGCAGGGAGGAAATTCAGCTTCAGTTTTCTTTAATACATTAAGAAAAAGAACAACGAAGTTTATAGTTTGGTGATTTTGAGATTTGCTTATTCAGATATTTTCTTACATGTGTGGGCTGATATTAATGCTTTTGTGTGCATTGTGGGTGTAGAGTCAAAGAAAAACTACATCTGCAAAAATAGAATTTCAGTTCATTGTCCTGCATGAATCACTATGTACTTAATGATCTGTTGTAGTTTCATTAGTCTTCAAATGAAGGCGGGAAGGGAGTTTTGTTTTTTATGAAACAGAGAGGCCGCAGGAATAAAATGATTCTTTATCCATATAATCTCCTGTCAGTTACAAACAGCTGCCATAGTTTTCACTTTACAGCACCTCTACGGTTCGCCCTGAATAGGGAAAGATCTGCTTTCTGCTGAAGGTACGGAAGACAAAAAGTGCCAAATTACAAAACATAAAAAGCATTATTTATAGGTTTAAAGACAAAAACACTATGTCAAATATCAACACAAAATGAAACGACCAATTATGCATACTAATCTTTTAGGGACATATGAATACAATTACATTTATAGTAAATAAGTTGTTTATTGTAACTATCAAAAATTTGAATTCCATTTTATTTAAACTTTGTTTATTTCTTTAAAAGTTTATGTAAATTTAGTCAAACTTATGAAAACGTGTTTTTATTTATTTAAGTAGTTAAAAATACATAAGTATATAATTAATAATGGTTTTAGTCAAAGGGTATATTTTACTTTTCTCATTAAAGTTAAACATAAACTGAAATGTGAAAGTAAACTTTTTTTTTGTTTAAATTTTCACATCACCCTGATTTGATAGGTCTAAAGTAGAATCTATATTTCTATGACACGTTTTTTATCTACTGCTTTTTGATGTTTTTTTTATTATGTTGACAATAAAATTAACAAAAGTTTTACCATAAATACTTTTAAAAAGAATATCAGAATTATTTATTTCTGGAAAAAAATATATCAATATAATCTTTCTTTTACTTTTGACATACCTAACTGACATTAATCGTAACATTTTTGTACCTGAATGCATTTAGCAACAAACAGTGATGTTTAACACATTATTATGTTTATTTAAATTTTTTGATGGTTTAAATTTAATCTTGACATTACTTTTAAGAATATTATTGTTTTCTATGAATGAAACATTCAATAAAAATCTAAATCTAAAGGCAACAACTGATTCTCAGAAAGTGCAACAAGAAGGTGTTGACTACATTTTAGACAAATATGACTTAAGTTTGATCTTAATTATGGCAAAAGCCTAATAAATAAACGCTTTAATGTTGTTAAATGTGCATTGATGGATATCTAAGGGCAAGAGTTCAGCTAACGTTGGATTTGACTTTTGTTGAGGCGTGTCTCTACAAAATAAAGCATTTAGACTTTTCATGTAATTCAACAAGTGTGGCCTATTTTTTTCCTGTTTGGATGAATTGTTCATTGTTTGGCCTGCTTCGGCAGACACCCTTCATTCCGGGTGGAAGCTGGAACAGCAGAAAACAATGGACTGTAAGCTCCACCGCCGCGGAGATGAGGCCGCCGTGGAGAGGGGAGTGGGAGCTGTCACCGCTTTTGTTGGCCGTACAGTAACGGAAATCTGTGTTAAGGAGGGGATGTTCAGGCTGCGAGTCACCGAAGCGCAAAATTGGAAACAATGTGTCTGAGAGAGTTAAAAGCAAACATTTACAGGCTTTAATTTGCATTGGGAGTGCGGTTTCCGGCGTGGGTCGCCTTCAGTGGGAAACAGAGGGCCGCTGGTCGTAATTAGACACGCAGTGGTAGATTAATCACAGGCTGACGGCGCAGCTTTGACGTCGCACACAAACATCTAGACGCAGCCCCGTCACTTTGTCTGGCTTGTATGATAGAAACACTCTGGACGGTTTTCCTCTCACCCAGAGAGGATGAGCATCTCTCGCTGACCCGTCATTTTACCGGCCGTGAACTGGCACAGACTTGCCGTCTGATGACTCCATTTCTGCCTGGTAAATCTCCGCCCCTCCCGCTCCCGACTTGCCCCGCCCCCATCCTACAGTGCTGGAAGATGCAGAGGACAACATTGGCCGACGTTTCCAAGGGAAAAAGTCCCCGTGGGCTGGAGGACGCCGCCCTGGTGCGGTAAAACCCCAGAGGTAAAGTTGGCTTGAAAGCAGAGCTATTAAAAGTGTTCAATATATCATAAATATTTTACCGTCTTCTAAGTGGTTTTGACCTTGCATCGCAGAACGGTAGGTGATGTCATAGTCAAGAGGAGACATGAGCTGAGCTTTAAACCTTTTAGAGATTTTTACTGCCAACTAAATTACAGGAAAATTGTTTTCTTTTTTCAGAAGAGGGTACAGCATTTCACAGTGGATTTCCATCTCGGACATGTTGGATGTGGTCAAATCTATCACACACCTTCCCATTCATTTGAATGGGAAGGTGTGTCCAAACGTTTGGTCTGTACTTTATGTGGATGTATTTAAGCGAAAGTAAGGAACATTGCTTTAAGCTGTCAAAATTCCATGAATAGGGTTTTTATTTCCTTGATCCCCTTAACACCAAAGCTGTAGCTCGAGGGCTAGATGTACACAATGTACACAATTAGGGATGGGTAGAAAAACTCTGTGTAAAGTTGGTGTCAGTTCCAATGACGACAGCTTAACGACATGTGAATCGCTGGGGTTCTTTTCACTTTGGCTGTACAATTCAAGCCAATCAATTTGAAGTATGGGTCAAACAGTTTGGTTGGACTACACAGCAAAAGGTTCTTATTCAGCGACCTGATGGGTATGAGTTACAGAAAAATGACCAAAGGCGACATATCGACACAAAGCTGCTCTTCTTCCCTTCAGAATCTGTTCAATACATGTGAATTGCGTAATCGAGTTACAAGAGTTACAATAATTTAAAGTGTCAAGAATGGAGCAAAGCTCTGGCGGTAAAGGGTTAGGCCCTAGTCACATGGACGACCAAGGGTGCTGTGGGGGTTTTGGGTTGTCCAAGCCTGTAGAAGGTTTTCTAACGTAACCCTTGTGCTATCCAAGGCACGTTAACGTTGGCAGTGGGGTCATCTGGACCCTACAAGACAGTGCACTGAACCTCTTTTCTTCAATGATTTGTGATCTTCACTGGTGTCCATGGATTACATGAAATCCAAAATACCATCTGGATTGAGACGTAGTGGGTTTATATTACTAAGGCAAAAACGCCACAGCGGACAACACACACATGATGTCACCGAAAACTGATCACCCCATCATTCCAGTCCAATGTGTGGAAACACTTTCAATTTAGGATAGTCCTGTGACCAAAGAGTGTTTTCTACAATGTTCTAAGAATGTTCCCTTTGGATTCTTTTGATGTGGAAAAAAAACAGTGAGCTGAATTATAGGAAACTAAAAAGTGAATGGATTTGACATTCATTCTTGTTTACTTCTTTGTTTGGACACGTATTTAATTTACACTTGATGATCTTGAGGAAATCCAAGGAATCTGGAAAACGTCACCTGCTCTGTTCAGCTCCAGGTATTTCTCTCTGAGTCACACTGCTTGAAGTTTGGGCTAAATCAGTCCTGCATCCATTTAGGTCAGTTAATCGGATTGTTCCGAATGAACCGATAAACTATGAATCGAATCGTCGTTAAAATGAATCGTCACAGTCCTTTCTTTCTAACAGTCAAGAGTCGTGCACTTATTACATAAACTAAACTATGGGAGGCTTCAAAAAATATAAAATCCATATGACACGCCTACATCTGACCTACTTCAGCCAAGTGTGTACTACCTCCTGTTGCCCACAGGAACAATGTGGGTGGACATCTTCACTCTACAGGCTCAGCGAGGGGTCTAAGACCTTGATGTTTCCTGCATGCCACTCGCGTGACCCGTACAGGATTGCCGCTTTATCACCTGCAGACAGCCCCAATCCAATTTAGAGCAAGACATTAAAGATTTTTTTGGTGTTTTTCTTTATTATTTTTTAATCTACTCATTTATTTTTATTTTTATTCTTTTTTTGTTTTTATCTTGTTCTGTCCAACAACGGAGCAAACAGATCAGAGCTGAAAGCTCTACTTGGTGAGTTTTTAGACGCCCTCCAGCCATTCCCTCTTTTTTCTGTTGAAGACCAACATAAAGTACATGCTTTCTTTAATATTCCTCTTAACCTTTGTGCTATCCTATGACCCCACCCTTACTTTGACATGTTCTCCCTACCATGACAAAGGTGGATAAAGGTGGAAAGATTTCATGTAATCCATGGACACCAGTGAAGATCCCAAATCATTGAAGAAAAAAGGTTCAGAGCTCTGTCTAGTGGGTCTAGATCAGTGTTTTTCAACCAGTGTGTCGCGGCACACTGTGCCGTGGGAGATGGTCAAGTGTGCCGTGGGAAATTGCCCTCATTAACTGATCTAAAAACATTTCCCATCTCCAGGATTTCAGCTCTCTGTTCATCCAAACAGGCCCTGATAAGTATTCCAAAATACAGCCGGAGCTGCAGCTGAATCGCGGTGCCGTCTTTCTTATCATAATGTCTTTAATAAAATAAAATAAACGCAAAGAAAAAGTATTTTTACGATCTTTTATATTGTAAAATACCTTTTTCTTTGCGTTTATTTTATTTTACTAAAGACATTATGATAAGAATGACGTACCGCGATTCAGTCCCGCCCCTTTAACTGTCTCCACCAATCATTCTTGAAGGCTTAATCACATGTCATCAGTCTGACCAATCAGAAGTGCTTAAAGTCTTCACTTCCTTGTTCTTAATTCTGCTGATAAAGTCGCTCAGTTCTAACAAAAATACCAGCTAAAGCTCGTCTTTATCGGTGCAGCTTTCCACAGAATCCGGTATCAGACCGTGGAACAAGTGAACAAAACCATGAAGCTCAGAGACGCGATCTCCGCCGGCCGTTTAATGCACTACATCTCCCATGATTCATTGGGTTGTGAGAGTGACAGCGCACAAGGAGATCTGTTGTTAAACGTCTTGAAAACAACGAACACACTTCAAACTGTTTTTACATCTTCTAACTTAACTTTTATTGCATCTTTTATAAAAACAGCTGCAGCTTCCAGCTTTTTCTGCAACAATTATCACAAAAATGCACGTGAGATCATGGAGGGACTGTAGATCAATACAGACTATGAGTTTCTCCTTTTTTTTCATTTTTGGATGCTGGTGTGCCGCGGGATTTTTTTTAAGGTTAAAGTGTGCCGTGGCTCAGAAAAGGTTGAAAAACACTGATCTAGATGACCCAACCTCCAACGTTAAAGTGTCTAGGATAGCACAAGGGTTACGCGTTTGCTGCAGGTCGTCTCCATGCCCTGGATGTCTCTCGGCACAGATCGGTCTTTTCCGCTCTCTGTGTTTCACTCTGGGCTGATTGGAGTGAGCGTTCCTCAGTAACACGCCTCTGCTGAGCTGGATCAGGTGTGTGGAAGCAGGGAAACATGTCAAACATTCATGTTTAATGAACACCAGCACGGTGGGCAAAAAAAAGCTCCCAGGATTTCCCAGCAGCCCCTCCCAGCTGCAGACACTAACTGCTCTGTAACTCATTTATTTGTGCAGAAAACATTAAGTATTTAATTCTTATTTGAAAATCACTTTTAAAATCAGTAAAATAAACAAATTAACCCAATTTCTTTGAGCAAATCTGCTATTACTCAGTACCGTTTTACTTTTGCTTCCTAATTAGCACTTCTATGCCTTAATTAGCAAAAAGGTTGATTGTTTTGGGAAGAAAAACAGCTTCTATTGACCCGGGTCAATTTTGACCCCAACACAATGTAAGGGTTAAAAAAAATGAAAACTATTAAAAATAAACACTGAACTGGACTTTGAAGCTTTGGATCAGAAAGTTCGTAAAAATCTGGAAAGGCTCCGACTGGTCTCAAAAGATTTAATCCTAAAATGTAATTTTTGCCATTTATATGATGCAAACGGGCTAAACTGTGTAGAAGTGCTGCAGAATTGTTTCCTTACAAGCTTTTCTTGTTGGCGGACTATCTCTAAAGAAGAAAAATCTGCATCCATCTGCAAACTCCAGATGCAAACATCTGCTCCATCTCCATGGTGAGAGTGGAGCTGGGCAAAAATGAGCCCCCACCCCCCAGAAATGCACCAGAGACCTACTGCCAAGATTAAAAAAGGAGGGTGACATTTAAAAGTGGGTGAGTAGGACACCCGGTGCACCAATGGGGACGGACGGCGAGGCCGACGGCAACCCGAGGCACGGATGCCCACACTCGCTGCAGCTCGCTCACAGAACAGGCAGAACAGGGCGGAGCTGCAGGAACAAGCCGCACTCTTCCCTAGAAACCTTCAGGTTCTGATCCAACACGGAGAGGAGCCACGTTTCCAGCCAGAAAGGAAAGGGAAGGTGTTTGCCGTTCAAATATTGACGGGGAAGATTACCACGTTGTGCAAACTGAAACAAATCTGCAATTTTCCATATGAAGTGTCACCTTATCTCTGCAGAAGGTAGAAAATGAAGATGTAAACAAGCTAATTAGAAAGCTTGATCAGGATTAGGAATGGAAATGCTTGCTTTTTACATCTGCTTATTGTTTCAACTAATGACATGTTTGCCAGGTTGGCTTTTCTGTGGGTGCTCCGGTTTCCTGCCCAAAAAAACAAAAATAAACCTCATAGGCCGACTGGTGACGCATAAGCTACGTTCACACCAGACGTGGTTTAAAATATAGGAGCAGGGAGGGGCTTCTGCTTCTTTTTCTACTGTTCACTAGCGAATGTTCACACCTACAGTCCAGAGAGGCTTTTTTTTCCAGCTCTATTCCGATATTTGAACAACTTAGTGTCATAAAATGCTAGCTGGAAAAAAGCTGCAACTGATCATTTCCCCTCTGTGATCGATTTTCAAGCGGTTGGCACTTCAGTGAGTTGAAACGGGCGCTAGCCATACATCCCTACCAAATCCGAGTCTTTGATTGGTCAAACCTTCAAGGCGCGTTCAGTGGATGAAGGTCTTGTATGTAGAGCCTGAAAACTGTTCTGGAAACTTGCGGAGCGACGTGTGATCTCGAGATTTTTTAACATTTTGCACATAGAGCCTGGAAACCGTCGTAGAGATTTGCATCGCTGTGCACAAAGGTGAGGGTTTGAACCCGGAAGCCAGAAACACGCATTTCCGTGGACTTCCAACGTGCATTCGATGGATGAACGTTTTGTAGGTTAAATCTAAAAACCATCTTAAAACGTGCGTGAACCCGAGAGTTTTGAAAGTGAAAGCCAGGAATACGTAGACTTACTTTTCACAGGCAGAGGTTGCTTGAACGAACATCGCCTAAGGCGGTTTGAACCCCCTAGGCGTGAACATGAGTGTGTGTTTGTGTGGCCCTGGGATGGACCAGCAAACCATCCTAGGTGTACCCAGCCGTTGCTCATCAGCTACTGGGATGAGCTCCAGCAACCCTGTGACCCCAAAATGGATTGAACCGGTTTATAAAATGGAAAGGCGGATACTTTAACATGCTGCACGGTGGTGCAGCAGTTTGCACTCGCAGTGAGAAGGTCCTGGTTCTAATGCAGGTTCTGATTCCTAGGGCAAGTTAAAACCGACCAATCAGATGTTTTGTAGAATGAATAAAAAAAAAAGCCAACAATATCCAATGTGTGAACAGAAAATCATACTGTGGATATAGATTTTTGAAAATTATCCACAGACTGGACTTTACTCCGCCCACCACAACAGCCTATTAAAAATGGTAAAATGGGTGGGACAAATTAATTAATTATTATTATTATTAATCATTAGACTTATAAACATGTCAGTAATTAAAAAATAAAAACTTCTTTCTGACTCAAGCAAGAACCTTTCTGTTCTGAGTCTCCACGCTCTTTCCATGCGTGCCTCAGTTTATTCTGGACGATCTCCTCCAACCAAAAAACGTCAAAAAAAAAACGCCTGAGAGGTCGATTGGGGTCTCTAAACGGCCATCTAGGTGTGAATGTGAGTGTGTGGCTCTGAAACATGATAGTGACACGTTAGAAGACTACCCTGCCTCTGCCCAACAGTAGCTAGGATAGGCTCCAGCAACCCGTGACCGCGACAAAGAATGAATGGTTTTAGAAAATGGATGGATGTCGACTAGGGAGACATTTTAAGAAGTGAAGTAAAATAGCATCTCTTCCGTTTATGCGTACATGTTCCCAAATGAATATTTAACCAAACAGTTCATCGTTGGTAGTGTTTCTGTAGCTTGCGGACCAAACTCGGCTTAATAGTAGAATTTTAGATTCATCTGTGAAAAGTGTTGACCTTTGACAAACGGCCGTGCCAGCGACCGCTGCAGGGAACCTACGAAGCTGTTCCGACCGTAACGCAGTGGAGTTCTGTCCATTTCTAAAAATATCCTCTTCATATCAGCAGTTTCAGTGTAGCTGTGAAGACAAGCAAAGGCTCTCCACTCGCTAAATATCAAATGCAGAGATACACTAACCTGAAACATGCATGATGCTGAAATCATCAAGTCAGAAGCTGAACTAAACGGGGAATGCATTGGTGGAAACGAGGGAGCAGAGGCAGCACACTCATTGGGCTGCTTGCTGCAGACCAGCTATGAAGCAGCGTCGAGCTCGCCGCGCATGAAGACGAATGAGAGCGAGGGGGAGGGCTTGGAGAGCCGCCACTCTGATGTAGTTGTTGCTGACAGATGGCCAGCGAGACGCCCGGGCAGCTGATTTGTGCGATTGTCTGCCTCCCAAACAAGCGGCTGCCTCTGTGCTAGACTCTAGTGGAGTTCATTTCTACGCAGTGTGGACGTTCTGTGATGCATCTGCCCAAAGCCAAGGAAGGGGGGGGGGGGACGGGGGCAGATAAATCCCACAACCTGCAGCTGGCGTTAAACATTTGCCGTCGAAACATCGTTTTAGCCTGTCGGCAGGCTAACTCAAGCCTCTGCTCATATATCACACTCTGCAACGCCTAATATATGTGTAAGAATAGAGCTGCAGCATTTCAATCAATACTTTTGCCCAGCAAAGAATACTAATGGGTGTTGAGAAACATTTGAAACAAAGTGCATCATCAAAGACAATACAGGACGACAATAGACCAAACAAGGGGTTGACAAATTATGAGAAACAAGTCCCATTGATATATATATATATATATATCTGACCCAAATACCAGAATTCCAACTCATTCTGATGCAGAGAAAAAAAGCTTTGGACTGATGTGCAACACTTCCCAGTTGTGAAACGTTTACACAGTTAACGTAATTCCAACCGATTCTGACGCCTCGGGTTCCCGCCAGAGGAGCTGGAGGAAGTGGGCGGGGTAGGGGGGGGGGCGTCTGGGCATCTTTGCTTAGACTGCTGCCCCAGATGAGCAGGAGAAGATGGATGGATGGAAGTCATTCAATTAAGTCAAAACGATTTTGATGCACAGAAAAGCCACTTAACGTCGACATGCTACACTTTACCATGGCAACATTTTTAACGCAATTCCGACAGATTGTAAAGTAGAGAAAAGCAACTGTGTGCCAATAAGCAACATGATGCATATTTGCAGGAAGTAGGGCTGCACCATATGAGGAAAACTTGCGTTGACGACGTAACTTGCGGTACGTGAACATGTAGCAAAAGAACCAAGAACATAATATCCATTTCACTGCAACAGTTTAAAAATACATTCCAAATGACCTTCATCTACATAGGAGACGAACATCTAACATAAAAGGGCTCCATCTGATGTGAAGGAGTCCATTCAATTGGTCAAATGCATCAAGGAATTTATGCTTGATTCCTTAAATACTTCAAGCTGCCATAAGATTGTTTTAGCACATGTAACCCTTGTGCTATCCTAGGCACTTTACCATTGGGAGTTGGGTCATCTAGACCCACTAGACAGTGCTCTGAACCTTTTTTCCTCAATGATTTGTGGTCTTCACTGGTGTCCATGAATTACATGAAATCTTTCCACCTTTATCCACCTTTGTCATGGTAGGGAGAACACGTCAATGCAAGGGTGGGGTCATCTAAAATAGCACAAGTGTTAAGGTAACCATTTATTGCGATCTTCGCCATCTTTTGCGATATGCATATTGCACAGCTTGATATTGCGATTACGACAAATGTGCGACTTATTGTGCAGGCCGAGCGTGAAGCATCTTTTTCTCTGCGTCGGATTCTGGAGAAACTACATGAAATGCGCCACAGGTGGAACTATTACAGTAGTTGGAATAGCTCGTGTCATTTGATGTCGTCTGCGACAGCTCCGGGACTCAGAGGTGTGACTTGGACTGAAGTGAGATCTTAAATACCTGGAGTGTGAATGAGGTTTGCTGGAAGCAGAAACCCTCTTTTCTGGCACACTCTCCTCCCTCTCCTGTGGCTTTCTCCCCCCTCTCGAAATCTATCAGTTGGCCTGGTGCAGAGGTGCCATCCTATAATCTGTTCCTTGCATCTCCCTTCTCCCCGTTCCTTCCTCCGTCCTCCCTGCTGCTCCTGCACCGGCGCCTTTGAAGCGTCTCGGCCGTGTGCCGCAGCACAGCGGGGGCACCGAATGCTGTTGCCACATCCCTTTCTTTTTCTGGTTCCTCTTTTCTCTCCATCTCTGTATCAAAAAGATGCGGAGTCTTTGCCCGTCAGCGGCCAAGAAGATAATGAGGTGCCCTCAAAGACAGGCAGCCCCCGGCAGCCGAAAGACGAGGAGGTGCAGGCCCCGCGAGCCCCCCCGCCCGGTGTCAGAGGGCTGCACGGAGCAGATTGCAACCAAAGATGCTCCATTTGCATTGGAAGATGTGGTGAAAAAAAAAAGTGTGTTTGCTTTACTCCCTTTGTTCCCTCCAGACTCTCAGCTTTTGGAGGGGGGGGGGGTATAGCACTCTGCTTATTTCGTCAGGACGGCCTCATGAAACATGCAGAAGGTGGTGCGGTTGTTTTGAAAGCCTCTCGCAAGCCCCCACCATCATTTCAATTAGGTGGGTTAGGACTGAAAAACAAGTAAGAGCGTTAATCCGTTTAAGACAGATGACGCAAATCCCCCCCCCCTTTTTTTCTCTCTCTCTCTCGTCTTTTTAGCAAACTTCTCTTCACTCCCCCCCCCCCAGGATTCAATTTTGCCTCAGATATATTCCGCGGCCGGATCTGAGTCCTGACACCGGTTTGTGTTGTTTCCAGCGTGCGAGCGGGCGGCGCTCTGACCACGAGCGCAGGACAAATCTCCTGCTCGTAAACCCATAATCTTTACAGCCCCTGATAAGAATAATTGCCCCTTCAGGCCAACGGAAGGCACTACTACTGACTATAAACGTTCAGTCCTGCCCGGTTTCAATTGCCAATTTCATTTATTAGCTCAAAGATTTTATGTATATAATCTAAAGTTAGCCAGAGTCTCGGCTTCCGCTGCACTTAGACTGGACTCTTCATCTCCAGCCTCCTTCTGTCAGCTTTGAGGACGAGTCGTCCAGTCTGGAGGACGGAAAGCCGCCTCGGCGGCGGCGTTTGGAAGCACCAAATGACACAGCGGGAGTCAGGGAGC
This sequence comes from Oryzias sinensis, assembly GCA_037389245.1. Taxonomy (NCBI): domain Eukaryota; kingdom Metazoa; phylum Chordata; class Actinopteri; order Beloniformes; family Adrianichthyidae; genus Oryzias; species Oryzias sinensis. The sequence goes on along the minus strand of CM074505.1, from coordinate 4,132,597 downwards.
CAGCCTGGATTATGGCTCCCGGCCACTCCGAGGCTCTGCAATTAATTACAGCAGCCAATAATAATTAAGGCTGGGCAGCGGCGAGCAGAATGCAGAAAAGTGGCGCTTGATCTGGCACGCGACTCCGGCACCTGCTCACACACTGTGGCCAGCTAACAACTAAATGGGAGCTCAAATGGAGAGGAACCAACACCCCAATAGGTCGAGAAAAAAAGTGCACAATGAGTCAAAAGTCCTTCCTGAGGAGACCCAGGTCCTTCAATGTTTGCAGTAGGATGTTCCACATGTTCTACCGGTCGGTCATGGCGAGCACCATCGTCTTTGCTGCTGTGTGCTGGGGTGCTGAGCAAAGGACGCCAACAGACTGAATAAACTCATTGGAAAAGCGGGGCCTGTCATTGGCTCCAAGATTGCCAATCTGGAGGAGGTGGTGAGAGACAGACTACTGGCTAAACTGGGGACCATCATGGACAATCCCTCCCATCCCCTCCTCAGGCAGACTTATACCCCCCCCGCTGTGACAGAGAACGATACAGGAAGTCATTCCTGCCATCAGCCACTAGACTTCACAATTCCTCTGGCAGACTTGGATGGACATCAGATGTTTGGAGAGTTCTAGAGTTTTTTTCGACTGTATAGTTATTTTATTATTGTTTTATTCTATTTTCCCTCTTTTCTTCCCTGTATATTTTGTGTCTTGTGTTTATCTTTCTCCCCCTATTTCCGTATTGCTGGTTCTACAACTACATTTCCCTTCGGGGATTAATAAAGTTGATCTTGAATCTTGAAAAGTAAAATTCTTTCAGCTACGTACAGTTGGATGATACAGCCAAATCTCGCATAATACACTTGTAATAACAATGTATTGTCACTGCTGTTAAAATGTATTAATAGTCTAATTACTGTATATTAAATGTGTAATAACAATCTTTTGGTCAGATTATTCAAATTTAACAAAGTGTAATTAATATAAAACAGAAGTGTAATAAACACTATTGCATTCATATTCAATGTAATATCAGTGTAATTAATAATACAAAGAAGAGATTTTTTCATTAGTATTCAAATGCAATAATAGTGCAACTACTGCATAATATACGACTAATTTGTATTGCTATAAATATTCAAGTGTAATAATAGCGTAATTACTGCAATTTACAATCCTAATAAATATGTTTTCATTGCTATTCAAATGTAATAATAGGTTAATTACTAAACATTTTTTCTACTGCAGGTTGACATCAACAATTACTCAAACTACTGCAGATTATTTAAATCTTGTCACATCATTTATTAGATGTTTTTTTTTTCATGTAAAAATGTAAACCTTAAAAGACAAAAGGGTAGAAAACGTGATGTATTTATTGTCACTAATGATTCATCTGGGGGACCAGATGCAAATGAGGAATGTGAGCGACGGTTCCCGTATAAATGTGATTGAAGGTTTCTCACGCCTTAAGGCAGGGAGGGGGGTCAAACTCATTTTCACAGAGGGCCACATCAGCATAGTGGTTGTCCTCAAGGGACCAGATATAACTGAACTAAATGTAATGAAAACTAAACGTAACTACTCCTTAATGTTAAATAAGTCATTACTTATTTATTATAACTTTTTAAAGTGACAATTTCAGTTGCATAGAAAACATGTTTGCTTGTTTCTTTAGCATAAATCCTTTTACATTTGATTCTGTCAGGTTAGGTTGTATGGACAGTGTTTAAGTCCTAATGTATGGTTGCCCAATTCAATATTTCAATTCCGATTCCCCTTACATATATGAATAAACACACCAATTTTTGATTTTATTTTAAGAAATTAAAAACTTTTCTGCTCTCGCGGGCCACATGAAATGACATGAAGGCCACATTTGGCCCGCGGGCCTCGAGTTTGACACATGTGCTTGAAGGATTGAAAAATAAAAGGATCATGTGCATCGCTAATGTTGACGAGAGTCTCTAAATGTTGTAAACCTCATATAGAACCCCCTAACGCTCTAGAAGCCCCTCCCTCACAGGTCAGGCAGGGATCTCCAGCATCATTTGTTTTTCATATCAGGGTTTTTTTCTGCCCCCCCCATTTTCCATTATTTCCATGTGCTACTTTTTTTAATTTAATTTTCCCCTCATGCACAAACTTCCTGACACACATCCATGCGTGTCCTGATCTGACCCCGCCCACTCACATATGGCTCCTTCTGCTCTAGATGTTCCAGCCAAGGCTCCACGTTGCTTTCAGGTCAGAAATGAGCCACCGGTGTAAATAATGTTGCTTCGCTTGTTGTGCATTTAAACGGGACGCCGCTGCGACCCAGGACACGTTGAGATGTGATGCTTCGAGGCGTCTTCTTCAAAAACAAACTACAGGTGATTGCAACAACAACTTGAGCCTCTAAAAGCCAAACGTCCGGGAAGATGAGACACATGTGCACTCCAAAAACAGTTTCCTTAAAAGGAAATCCTTGAAATTAGAAAGATAAATCTGGCAAAGGGAGCAAAGAGAAATGGGGGGAAAACAATTCTAGTACGCGTTTTCTTAAACTAAGATTACTTTGCTTTTGAGAAACTTTCTTGATATGAGCATTTTTCTTGAAACGAAGGTCGTTCTACTTTAATTTGATTCTGTCTATTTTGATTTAGCAAACGCAAAACTCTTTTTCTGATAGTGTTTAGGTTTGGACAGGTTTTCATGATTCAGCTTTTGACAGAACACTTCAAATATTTGTGATTTGACACCTAAACATATGCAGGACGTTTTCATGCTAAACTGGTGCTAAAAATGTCCAAAAATGAAGTGAAAATGGTGAAATAAACATGACCAGTTAGTTTACATCCTATTGGGAGAAATTTTTGTAGATGTACAGGATAGTTTCCATGCTTTATTGCGCTTTATCTCATTTTCTTTTGTGCAATTTTGCTTCCTTTTTCTTTTTTTGGTATTTTGTGTCCTGATTGGGTGCATTGGCTACAGTCAATATCAGTGTTGTGTCTCCTGTACAGAATAGCTAAATCTACCTCCATCTTTGATCCTGATAAGGTCTTGTTTGCATTTTATAATACTGGACTTATTTTTCTACAAAAGGTGTGAAATTTCAAAGTTTAAACAAATGATAAAAGGTTAAAAAAGTTCATGTCTGTCTGAGAAAAGTGTAGAAAGTGTGTAGTGAGGGTTTATTTTTAGATTTCATCTATCGTGGATTATTTTTAATTCTAACATTAAATAAAAGGAGCGCTGTATACTTCCATACTTCCAATCAGGGGTGGAGCTAAGGGGGGGCAGCTACCCTCCCAACAAAAAGCTTTGCCCCACACGTGCACCCCCATTTTTGAGTCAATTTTACCATCAATACTGACAAAGGTTGTGGATTGCAAAAATAACAAGATTAGTATTTTTAAAGGAAATAAAAACGACAATAAAACTGTTAGACATATGCCTTTTTTTCCTGTCATTTGCAATGGTCTTCCACCTTTCCATATTTTTCTGGAAGGGTGCCTCCTCCCACCCACCCCCTCTTATATAAAATGTTCTAGCTCCGCCTCTGCTTCCAAAACTTATTTTACACGGTTTTATACTCACAACGGGACTAAGACTTAAGAGATACATTGAGCTTGGACTTGCGCAGTGTATGAGAGCTGCTTTCAAAAAAATAAAGTTTGATTTGATTTGATTGATTAAACACACGGCTGCACAGTCATTAGCACTTTTGCCTTACAGGAAGAAGGCCCCCGCTTCAAGGATGTGAAACAGAACACCAATGGGGGACCTTTCTGGGTGGAGTTCGCATTTTCTCCCTGTTCACGGTTTCTCTGCATGGGGACTCCGGCTGGTTACACTAAGTTGTCCCTAGATGTGAATGCGAGTTTGCATGGGTGTGTGATTGGTGGCCCTGCGACAGACTGGCGACCTGTCCAGGACGTGCCCTGCCTTCGCCCCCGAAGTGGCCAGGATAGGCTCCAGCAGCCCAGAGACCTCGAAAGACGGGTTTAGGCGATGAATGACTGATTTAACGCATAGAGATCTCAGTGTTAAAGGTGCAACATGCATTGCTGCTTTAAGGACACTTCTAGGGAAAGGCCTGTGATTGTTGAAACTGAAAGTGAAAGTTTGGTTTTAGAAAGAAAACCTCATGAACCGGTTCATTTGTGAAGCCGTTTTATCTGCAGAGATAAACCACTTCCAACTACTACTACCCCCCCCCCCCCCCTCCGTCTGAAACCAGATAGAAGCCCATTCCGTCTCCTGATTTTCGGGGAACAATGTCTTTGGCGCTAAGCTAACCGGCATAGCATTAAGCGAGATAACGGGGATTAGCGTGCTACTCGCAGAAATCATTGCAGGGGCCCCGCTTTGGAGTGCGGCTGGACTCCGACGATAACGACAAGGAGGAAAGCGATGCCGTTCTTAGCGAGACGTTTAATTTACCCAGAAACCCACTGGATGGGGACTCTCCGGTGTAATCGTCAGACTCAAATGTGATGGGACGGTGCGTTTTCAACCAACGCGAAGGTCATTTCCCCATTCGTTTCAGTCAACCCTTTCTTAATTATAAAGAAATTGGAGAAAGTGACGGGTTAAAGGCAAATCAAATGGTACTTAATTAAAACCTTAAATACTGCGGCTCACGGTAATTAATGTAGGACTACACCTTAATTAGCAACAACCCCTTCTCACATTAGTCACTGTCATTCCTATTGAAGTACAGAGATCTATACATCCTGTGTGATGTGAGTAACCAAAAAAAGTGTATTTTTGCAGTCTTTTTGTGTGGCGCGGAGGGTTGTGTGTGCCGTCTTTGCCGGTGTGTGACGGCCGAGCGCTGGGAATAATTAACTCCAGCGACCCGGCCGCTGCGGCGGCGACACAACCGCTGCGACTGGAACGCCTGTCAAAGAGACTGGTCATCACACTCCTCAGGCGGCTCAGGATGAAGAGGAGCTCCAAAACACACACAAACACGGGGCCTCAATTAACACATTTACCACCTCTATAGGGGCTGAGCAAACACACACGTCACCGTAGGAAAGGGTTACACACAGCAGCATTGATGGAGTCGTACACACACACACACACAGGCATAAGGCAACAAGCTGGCTGTTCGTTAGCACCCCTGACATCGCTGACAAATTGACTCCTTTATGTGAGTGGAAGTGTGCGGCGAGGTGGTGGTGTGTGTGTGTGTGTGTTTGTGTGTGTGGGGGGGGGCTGCAGGAAAGGTGGATCATCTCATTGGCACGGTGTGAAGGAGAGAGATATCATCCTGACACACACACACACACACACGCTCCACCTGTGACATCAGCCGCACGCAGCAAGACCCGCCTCGGTAATGACGGAGGGAAGATGGAGGCGCTGGGAGAGGGGGCGGGGGGTTGTTCACAGAGGGAGGGGCAGGGGCAAATGAAGGAGAAGTGGGGGAATTTGTCAGGGAGACAGTTTTTGGGAGGATCAGGGAGAAAGTGTGCTTGGAAAAAAAGGGCTGATAACGAAGCTTCTGAGAGCTTTTTTTTGGGGGGGGGGGGGGCACTGCAGGATGACTGCCTGTTTATCAGAGCTTTCAATAAGTATGGCCCAAATATAAATTCATGAATTCAAAAACACGTCTAATGGGAAAGTCACTTTGGAATGAGTAAAAATGAACTGAAGTCAACATCATCTCCTGCCTAGAAAGACTGTTTTCACACGACCTATAGGACTACGTCCCATGACCATCGACTGTATATGAGAACTGGACTGAGTCAGTCTGACATCACCAATTGTTTACTTCCAACTCCAAACCAAATTAAGTCGTTTCAGATGCCAATTTATTTATATAACAAGGAGGCAGCCATGTTGGAGCCGTACGTAGTAGGTAAGCAGTGATTGACTCGTATCTATATATCCTGTCAGCAGCTCACTTGTTGCAAGGCCACACCCCTACCCAGTGAAGGCGGGCTCTCTCAATGAAATGTTTCTGACGTTGGACGTGAGGGCTAGCAGGCTCCACCTCCTTTTATTGAGGTATCTGATTGGGCGGTTTATATTTTGAATAACTCGAACTACAAAAAAAAATGAGGAGTAGCAAGAACATGTTAAAAACAGGTATGGCAGCAAGAATGGTTAGTCTGACCAACGGGACGACTGAGTGACAGATGGTCATTTCACAATAGAGGTCTATGGGATTTTGGCTTCTGGGAGCCAGTGGGGGCTTCCCGTTTGCAACGTCAAGGGGGAGGGGTCAGTCAGTTCAGTTATCATATATAGTAAATGTACGTTACACACTTTGGACAACCACAATATTAAGAGAGACCTGACTGCAGACAAGATGGTGCCTGATATCATTGCCTGGAATCCTAACCCAAAAGTGTTTAGTATTGTAGAACTTTACAGTGTTCATTTCTCACGAAACAGAACCCCAGAGTGGTATTTTGATCACGGACTTTCTACATATCTGCACTCTGAGGACAAACCCCTCCCAATCCACAAACACAAGTGGGTTCTCACATTGAGACGTCACAAAGTGAGGAACAGCCCCTTTTAGGAAAAGCCTACGCTGCCAGCCCCGCCCATGCTAACACACACACCCACTTTGTCCGTGCAGCTAGCGGTGATCAGTAAAACACTTTCATCTGATACGCACAGTATGTACACCCATCTTTGCAAAAGTTCCGATATTGTTTTTTTTTTTTCATGGATGAAATGCAGACACGCTTCAGAGGTCGGCGCCCGCAAGGAGAGAAAGGCGGAGCCTCAGAGATCAAGTCTTACTTCCGGGTTTGGAAAATGAACTGCGAAAATAACATCATATTTTATTTAAAAATTGTTCCTTTCTTTGTGCCAACAGTAATATATTAGCATATATATAGATATAGTTTAAAAGGCCTGAAAGGCTTAAGAAAAGCCTGATACCTTTAAAAACCTAAAACGGGAAAACCGTAACCGTTAGAACCACCAGTGAAATCAAAGGTTTTATCGAGCGATATGGGGGGGGTTACTTCCGGTCCTAAACACTGGTGTCAGGCCCTTTTGAGAATCTGTGGGGGGAAGTAGGGAGAAGCAACACAATGTCTTATCACTGCTGATGCATAATTTAGCATGAAACATGCTTTTAAACACACTGATAAGATGCGTCCACGTGTTTTACTATAAGACAGTTCAATAAGGGAGTCCCGTTGGTTGTCACGCATCTAGGTTTGCGAACTTTGCGCTCTGTATTTGACTCCTCCATTCGGTGGTTTATTCCCTCAATTCCTTCACTAGCGTTAGAGCAGGGAGGCACTGTGTCCCATTTCTGCCGTGGATTTGAACTCACTGCCTTCCAGCGTCTGGGCGGACACTCTACCACAGCATACTTCTGACTTCAAAAACCTTTTTATTTGCTTTCCACTTCCGCTCGATAGAGATCCCAACAACAGGTGGCCGTTCTGCTAAGATGGTTCGACTTCTCCTGGAACATGTGATTCTGATGTTCTTTTGGTTGCTATGCAACAGGATCTTCACCAAAGAAAAACAAGCCGGGGTAAAATGTATCATTGCCTGGGAGTACAGCATAGTCCTGGTGCGATGTTTGACTCGATATAGGGCGAGATCTGTAACGCTCGGAGCACGTTGAGCAAAACCGCCTCCTGGAAAAAGTTTGGATTCGCAAACATCTCATCTTTAGCTAATTATGACATTTTCATCTCACAAAGAGCCCAGCTGCCTGCTTCTCTTAATCTTAGTCTTGTTTGTGAAGTAAAGACGTTCTTTGCAGCTATGTGCTGATGACAGAATTTGAGGATTACACAAAAAACAGCCGCAGGTAGACGGAGATAAATGGGCGAGAGGAAATGGATGAGGAACGGGACGGCCTCACAACTCCTAACTAATTCCTTAGTTGGGGGGGACAGCACAGATAGCGTGATTCATATCCGGCATTATGAGGGGGATGATAAATTTCCCGGCGTCAGCTATGTGCTGTGTTGTCCTTCTTCAAGAGTAAAAGTATTTCTGCCAGCCAGAACAAGCTGCACATTGCCGCGGCATGTCTGAGGCGACGGCGCAGAATGGAAACTCCGACGTGATGTGTGAAGGTGACAGAAGGGACAAAAGCCCGAGATCGATATGCTCTCAAGGAACAGCTGAGAGAAGCAGCCTTTGGGTAAAAGCAGGACTGCAACTTCTGCTTTCAGACTAAAGGTCTTTAAAAGAAAAAACGCTTTAATTGATATAAAACAAATAAATACAAAACCATAAAAACAGACAAAGGATGGTTTCTCTCCTAAACCTAAACAGGAATAACACTGTCTTAAAGTTTGGAGAAGCTGCAATAACTGCAGTTCACCACTAGGGGTCCATGTTTTTGAAGCTTCGAAGCTTCAAATGTTGAATTTATTTAAAACTTCTTTCTTCATTTTTGCTATATAAATGGTAAAAATGATAAATGGCGTATACTTATATAGCGCTTTCTACCTTCTTACGAAGGCCCAAAGCGCTTTACAGTCCCATTCACACATTCACACACTGGCGGCAGCTCCGCTGCCAAACACTGGCGCCAACCTCCCACCAGAGGCAATGTGGGGTTCAGTGTCTTTCCCAAGGACACTTCGACACATGGGCACGCAAGGCGGGGATCGAACCTGCAATCTTACGATCATGGGTTGACCGCCCTACCGCTGCACCACGGCCGCCCACATATATGTATATATATAAATATATATATATATATATATATGTGGTCTAGTTTCTTCTTTATGCAAAGCATTCTGTATTATAATAGACTTCCCTTTGCATCTATGCTAGCATTAGCGCCACGGTGCTTCCTCGTTTACGTTCTCACATAATTGAAATCCGTGAAGAAGTAGGTTTACAGACGTTTTATGGCGGTAAAACTCCTCATTACAGACTTTCTACACTTTACTCAGATAGACATACAGGACGCTGAACAAAATGCACTGTGAAAATAAATAAATAAATAAATGCACCAAACGGTTTCAGTGTATAAGTACGGTTGTGAAAAGTGTAGCGGCTGATCCGGCCACTTTTAAATTCTGATTGTACTAAAATTCACTGAAGCAAACACACCTGAAAAACCTGCTTTTTTTTAACATGGATTCAAAGAATACAAACCATTATTATCATTATTAACATTAATCGTTGACTGTATGATATTTAACTGGAGAAATTGCGTCGCCCAGTGAAAATGCCTCGATTCCGGCTCCAACCAAATGAAGTCAATTCAGCTGCCGTTGTTCTGCGATGTGTCCTCCGCCATGTTGGAACCAGGCGTCCCCAGTGAGCCGGTCCGTCTACATTTCTATGGCAACGACTCTCTCCAAGCGGCAGTGATCGTTGAAAGAGGGCTTGGGAGAATCTGTCTATCAAATAATTTGAACCTACCTTTAATGAGGTATCTGATTGTTCAGTTTTTGACCTGAAGGACTTGCGATACGGCATAAATATAATGAAAAAAATTAGGATTAGCAAGAAGATTTTCTTAAAAGGTGTCAAAGCGTTCAAAACTCTCTAGCTACGCAAGTTTCTATGATGGTTTTCAGCCTCTTCGTACAAAATATTTTCCCACTGAACACGCATTGAAAGTAAGACCAGTTGAGCTTTGACCAATCAGGGAGGAGACAGTAATAATTACTGTTTGCAACACCAAGTCCTATCGGAATAAAGCTGTGAAAGTATAAGCCTGGAACATGTTTCGATAGATTTGCACCACTTCAACATTTCGCACCCAGCTTCTTCCAATCAGCATATGTGCTAGTATCAGGTAGCTGCAGACCAGTGCGAACACCTGCTAAAAGCGCGTTCATGCCCGGTGCGAACGTAGCATCAGAATAGCTCAACGGTGATGCGAGCTTCATTTTACCCCTCTAGCGATAGAAGACGTCATCATCCACAGAGATTTGTTCTTCACCGATGGAAAAGCAGGGCACAGTCAACTGGTGCACAACTTGACATCTGCAATTTATTTGCCCCTCGACACACGCACACACACGTCGTGAGCTGCCCCCCCCCCCCCCCCCCCCGCCCGTTGAGGAGCACAGGCTGGCTGAAAACGTGTTCGCTTGTGGCAGCTGCTTATTGCTGATGCTGTTTGATATCGCAGCATGAGTCTTATCTGTTTGGTTGCCACGGCGCTGCTGTTGCTCTGATAACTTTAGAGGCAGCTCGTTTTTTTTTTTTTTTCTTGGGGGGGGGCTGTCAATGCTGGCTCCTTCCTGTTTCTCGATCTGTCTCTGCAGGGCCGCTCCAATCTGTCATGCCCCGTTTTTTTAATCAGTCAGATCGTGCTAAATAATTAGAAATGTATAGATCCACCACCTCCCTCCTCCTCCCATATGGAGCTGGATCAATTAAGAATGATGTATTAATATTAGCGTCGAGTAGAACTCTGGATGTCACCTGTCTCCTTCCAGTCTATCACCAGAGGCGTAAATCAAATAAATAAATGCCGGCGGTTCTGGTGTCCCAAAGCTGTCTGCTTATCGAGTTATCTCGTCTCCCATAACAGGAACAGCTGCCGAGATACAACCTTATTAAGATTTATCTACTTAAGCCTCATGTTTGGGCTAGGACAGGAGTTTGATGCAAGTGTGCGAGGAAACCAAGTTTCATGGATTCTCATGAAAAGGACATTTCTAAAGTGTTTTTCTTTTTTTTGGGGGGGGGGTCTAAAGAATAAAGAGCTACGTTAGCTCTGTGGCTGCATCGACCTCGGGGAGCACTGTTCAGTTATTGCACGCCGACACGGCGCAGAGATGCTAAACAGCAGGCAGCTAATTCAGCATATGGTGAGCATGCGGTAGAAATCGACATGGCATGCGGCTCCCGTGACAGAAATGGGAAAAGAAATGCAGAAGTACTGCAGCCTGGATTATTGCGTCTTGGCTGATGTCTTCTGCTTGATGACTGTTGGCGCTGTTGGACGCTGCGGCCCATGAAGAAACCTTAACTGTAGTTCTGCTTAACTGACTTTAAACAACAAGAAGAGTCAACAGTGATGGTTAACGTCTAAATGTGTACTAAGTTGTGAAAAACGAGCTGTGTACTTTATTAGCATCCTAAATCGACTTAGAAGAATTGGGAGTTGCTGTTATTTTTTTTTAAATTTATTAAATGTTGGCAATGCTGACATTCATTATTAATTATTAATTAATATTTCTAGATTTTATGAGGATTTATTAAGATGGGCCAACTTGCACTAAAAATATATTCTCATTTCATTTTCATTTTGTCGTAAAATGAGTCATTACCACTAATTAGAGTCACTGTAATCAAAATAAACTACAATTAAGTATATAAAAACTCAAAATATACAAACTTTTTCCCAAAAATATAAAAAATAAACACGTCCTTGTGCTGTATAATATTTAATTCTAGGTAAATGTATCCAACAGTTGGTTTTTTAAGCCTTATTTTTCCCCTCTGATGCGTGTGTGAAACTCGTTTCTAGATTTTAATAGAGCATTTCTTCTTAAGTAACAATGCCTTGCTGCATGGACGGATCATTTGAACACTTTCCAGTGATTTTCTTCTAAAAATTAGTCTTCTATTTTTAGGCTACCTCTTTATGCAGTTGCTGTGCCGTCTATAGAATTGGTCTGATTTACAGTTTTAATCAGATTGTTTTTTTTTTAAATATGCTTACTGTTGGTGTTTAATATCAGAAACATCCATTAGTCGGACGATTAGTGTGTTAGGAGTTCAATTTGTGGATTTTCCAAAGCCGCCTCATTGGATTTAAGGTCTTTGGACCCCAAAGAGGTCAGAAGTTCATCCCAGGACTCCCGTGATGAAAATAGCTCAAGATCCCTTTTTGGCTGATGACAGCTCGCACGCAGACCATTCAAATTCAGCAGAAACCATCGGAGCTGCAGGCAGGACCACATTTCCAGGCTGCAGTGGCCGACAGAGCTCTAAACAAAGCAATCAGCCGGTGGAACACTATCACAGCACCTCCACACAATGAGTGCTAATGCCCCCAACATTCCCGCCCTCACCGCTTCTTCCGGCTAATCAAAAAGCCGTCACGCCACATTGCTTCCTGTAATGATTTTTTTTTTCCCGCGTCTGGACTTTAAGGTATTTAAATGGACAAAAGGGGGGAAGCGTCACGCCAGGCCCTGTGGTTCTTCTACACATGTGAATGGTGGGAGTTTGTAGCTTTACATAGAAGAGCTTTGATCTAAAGAACTATCCTATCCTCTTGATTTCTCCTATTGTTGCTTGAATGGGATAAATCCAGGGATCCATAAACGCTGCATGTATTTTAAGCTCATATTCACAAGCCTGCTGTTGTTTTTGTGTCTCTGTGCCGCTGCGTTTGTTCCATCAAAGCACTTCTAAAAATAGCAGCTATGGCGTACGCCGGCTACGCAGCAGCAGAATGTGTTATATAACCTTGTGGAAATGCATGGCGAGCCCACATCGGCTGCTAAGCTGCTACCTGTGACAATGCGGCGCGGCTCTTTCCCCACATTTCACACTCGTCTTCATTTTTCCTGCAGGATTTCTGAGTTTACTGGAAAGTAAACACTGTGAGGGAAAATAAAATTAGCAACTGCTGCGTTTCGTGGGATTGAACTGAGTCTTTCCATCTTTGTGAATGGGCTATGTGTCCTTGGATTTCTATTTTTGTTTTTTATTTTTATTGTGTTAAAACAGATTTTGATGATTTAGGATTTTTTAAACCTTTTTTTCCCAATTATTCTTGTGTAACTTAAAAAAAGGTAGAATGCTCTTTGACCTAAAAGACCCACTCTGATGAAAATGGTGTTTTTGGTGTTATTAACCCTTATAACATTTTTCCCATGATGGAATTATATATAAAAAAAATTAAAGCTTAAAATTGCATTTCCGAGTATTTCTTTATTTGAATTCTTGTGAATCAGTAGGAGATGAAAAACACAGTTTGAAAGACAGCAAATTTGTTCTGTAGAAAAAAAACTCTATTCTAATGCATCCACTTGTAGACAACTAGTTCCGTGTCGGTCTTGTTAGAGGAGTGGCCTTGGTTTAGCTCTTTAGCTGAAAACCACACTCAGACGTCGTCTGGCTCACTGAGTTTCGTGAGTTTCATCGTGACACTACCAAATCCGAGTCCCCTGATTGGTCAAACCTCGACCGGGTTTGGAGCGGCCATGGTGCAGAGGTAGAGCGGTCGACCGTTGATCTGAAGTTCAGAGGTCTGGTCCCCGGCCTGAGCCTCCATGTGTCGAAGTGTCTTTGAGCACCACACTGAACCCCACATTGCCCCTGGTGGTTATAGGTTGGCACTAGTAATCGGAAGCAAAGCTGCCATCAGTGTGTAATTGGGACTGTGACTGCAAGGCGATCACGGCCTTCAAAGGGGTCTAAGGGCAGGGATGCCAGTATAGCTTAGTCAGTTTGTTAGTTCATTTTAGTATTTTTCTATTGAACTCTTTGTATTCGTGATCCTTTTGATTTCATGTATTACTTCGAAGCCCATCGAGACGACTGTTGTTGTGATTTTGGGAGATACAAATAAAATTGAATTGAAAAAATTGAATAAATACCGGTGTTCGCAATTCACTGTTGAATGGCCATGCATTTTATACTCAGAGCACAAAAAGTAGCTACACGTGAAAGGGAAGGTTTTGAACGTAGAAGACCAAAACTAGCGTGTTGGAGCTATCTTGCTGAAATTAGGTTATTATATGTCATGCATGCGCCTTATCATATCGCCTTGTCTGGGTTCATGAGATCATTCAAAGATTCTCCCGGTACCGGGAGCTGTGTCTGTGACCCAGTTTAGAGGCTCGCTGTCCCGCATTGACCCGAGAGAGAAAACAAAGTGACATTCAACTGTTTTTATACACGTCACACACAACCATCTGATGACAACTCTGACGAAGACGGAAGACGTCCGTCGAAACATGTCACAACCTGTGTCTGATAACAAAAGAACCAAGAAGTCAGAGGAAAATAAAAACAAAAGAAATTGGGGGGATTTTTTTTATTATTGTCTCTATAATAATAAGAACAATATCACCAAGTTCAGGAGGCCCAAGCAGGCAGGCTTCTTATCCTGCAGCGGCTCTCCAAGGTCCGCCACGGCTGTGACAGACTGGCGACCTGGCCAGGACGTATCCCACCTTCGCCCAACAGTAGGCGGGATCTGGCGGCCCCAGCGGGTTAACAAAATAGATGGGAGTCTAGGACAAAAACGCTCACATTGGATGTGTATTCTACCTGCTGATTGATTCACTGAAAGAGTCACGTGCCCAAAGCCAAGTCCCTGATTGGTAGATGCGACACGCCAACCAAGCTGAAAATTCCGATATTTGACCTCTGGCTGCACTGTCAAAATCACGCTGCTGCCAGACGTGCCGTGCACGCCGCTCAAATCGTGCCGCAGGAACTCTGATTGCGTCTACACCATTGACTTAACATTGAAGCTGGATTGATGCCTATACCTAATTTAGTTTATCAATTATTTCAAATTAATCTTTTTTTTTCCTTAAAAGGTTCTGCCAAAATGAATAGTCATTGTTTACCTCTAAATATGTTCTGTAAATGAGAACTCAGAGCTTTGCCATACTCGACTATTTGAAACCTCAAACGAAAACATTTAGGAAAGCATTTCAGGAGCGCATGACTTTCATTTAGAGACTCAGGCAGGCAGCAGACAGCGTGTGGATTAACCGACTAGAAAACATTTGGATGCACGTCCCACAGCTCAGACTCCGAGAGACGCACTGTTCTCCCTGCGAGGCAATTCCCATCATTTCTCTCCATCTTTAACACCCCATTGGTTGCTGCATGTCTCTTGCTTTTACAGCACTAAGGTGTGTAAACATTCCCCGCTACAATGATGGACAGACAGGGTTAAGGAAACTTCCTGGCAGAAGAGGACATCATCTAAAACGACTCCGTCCAGGGGCGGGGCTACAGCAAAATGCTTCGTCCCCCAATTTTTGAGTCAATTTTAGTGTAAAAATAACAAAACGCGATAAATCTTGAGTCCTTCAAGCTATTTGCTTCAATAATAAAACAGTAGAAAATACATTTTTTTGATCCTTGATCTTTGACATCTTTCATGTGTGATTTCCACTCAGTTGTTTAGATTCCCTCCCAAAAATGATTTTTTTTATTAATCTTATTCGCTTGTGGACTGAAGTGTATTATTTAATGGAAACATGTCATTATCGTAACTAATTTACGAAAAAGGCAAGGATAAAAGATAAATTGTCAATTAATGGTCAAACTTTGTTTAGTAATAATTTTAATGAATTTGCTAGAATTGAAAGTTCAGCATTCTGCCTGTCGGGTCAATTAGAATTAAACTAGGAGCTTATTAAACGGACCTTATAGCTAAAATGTCACAGCAGTGGTTAAGTATCTGTAAAGCCTCAGTGCTAGCGTCTTTCAGTGTGTGGCGTCATTTCCCATGCAGCATTTACAGAGGGGGCGAGTTTAAAACAAAACAAATTGTGCCAGAGCGAGGACAAGATCAATACGGACATGTGTTTATTAGATTGAAGCCTTGGATGCAGCAGTACAGCCCGTGAGCAGACAATGACCGTGCAATCTAGTAGTTCTTTGTTTTCTCTGCCCGATCGGTGGGAAAAAGCCATCACTAATGTTCATGGCTGGAAAGAGCCATGCAACGAACTACCATCCATTCAGTCTGGAGCCGGCGTGCGGAGGTAGTGACTAACGATGCTCTCTTACCGTCTTCACATTGGCCGAGGTAACGTAATGATCCTGTTATTAGAACCTTTAAATTCAGTTTGGTGGGGCTGTGGTACAAAGTAGAGGATGTACTCTACTGTTAATCAGTCTACTTTAACCTAGGGGTCCACTATCACTTTTTTAAAGAAAGAATCCCTCTTGGGAGTAGAGGAGACGTTTCAATAGTATGGCGGCCATATTAGTTCACTGCTACATTTGTTTATGTGTTTGTGTCCGCTGGCCAACAGTCTCCACACCAATACTGATGCTGGTGATTATTTCTCAGCTAAACGAGCCACCGGTCTCAAACTCAGCCAAAGCGCCATTTGTGAAAACAGGCGTTTGGCACATGCAGGTCTCCCGTTTTAGTTGTGTAATGAATATGCGGTGTGTTACTCATTTGTTGTGCCTGGTGACATTCCCAAAAGTAACTGAGCTGGAATGATAACAGAAGTATCTGGTGATTGAGACAAATGGAGCTCTGCCGCAGAATGCACAGTAACAATACATCAGGCACAAGCAGCCGGCATGTTGTTCCAAAGAGGATTGATGGAGAAAAAAGTGTGGAATTCGTCTTCTCTTTCATTACTATGCAAGCTCTGCAAAGCTTTGTGCCCTTGGTTAGCAAAGCAGCCTGTACTCAAGCCTGCAACACTTTTATGAGTTTCTAGGCACTACTGGGTTTTGTGACATATGATAGCTTTTATGGTTTGGCCTTAAAAAGTAGTGCAACAAGAAAGCAAAAGATCTTGCAAAAAGGCAGTGATTTTTTTATTTTATTTTTTAGATTGGTTTGAATCCAAAACTGAGTAAAACTGAAATTACAATTTGTATCAGTCTTGAATTCCTAAACTGATTTCATTTAGATTAAAAGGGTCACCATTTGTTTTGGTCCACAATTCAATCCCAATACTTCAAAAGCAACCAGCTTTTCCTTCTAAAGCTGATTTGGTTTGGTTGTGAAAAAACATTACCAACTGGTGAATATTAAGAAGGTTAGATTTCCCAAAACGCTAACCACAAAGCCTAAAAGCAAGTTTTTCAGTGGCAGCGTTTGTGATTGAGAGGTGGCGGTCGCATTTTTAGGGTTGCGATAACTGACGAATAGGAGGGTCTCCAAAACCTGCCACTGTCCGATTGTTAGAAATCATACGGTAGCAGCAAGGGCCCTCCATAAGGCTGGCGACATGGGCCGGGTGGCTGACGTTGACTAGATGTCGACCTGGGGATCCCGGCCACCGCGGGTCCTTGCAAGACGGCATTGATGTTGCACAGAAGTCATCATGGTGTTGATAGCATCAGAGCGACTCAGAGACCCGTCTTGACAAATTGCGGTTGATGCTCAGAAGTATTAAGCACAAGAAGGGCAAAGAACAAAGAATTGTTGGGGGAGGTCGTGGTTGAAGTGCAGTGTGGTGCAGAATCGCCCGCCTTTTATATGTTAATTATATTTATTATCTGAATATTTATTTTCTAGCAGTGTTGTTTTTATTAGTAGGCTGTTTTTTTTTTTACTTGGAAAAAGCTATTTTTGCTGGCGTGGGATTTATTAAAGTTTTCTTTGTCATATTTGATTTTTAAAATCCTCTTTTTAAATGTTTTGTCGGTAACACTTTATATTAAGATTCCTTAACAAGCTTTGTTAACACATTAACAAGCATTATAAATGAATTTATAGGGTGTTAGTAAGACATTTATTAGTACAATAAGTCTAATAAGGTTTATTAAATTACTTAGATAACACATTTACAAGCATTATTATTAGGATGTTTTCAAGATGCTAATGATGCATTTACTGATATTATAGGTGCCTAACAAATGTGTCAGTGTTAATAAGCTTAATAAGATTTATTAAAAACCTTTGTTAACAAATTAAGAAGTATTATTATTGTTTGGGGTTCTAGTAAGATATTTATTAGCATTATAGATGTCTCACACAAGCCTAAGTGTTCATAGGCTTAATAAGTTTTATTAACTAACTTAACAAATTAATAGGCTTTACTAATGTGTCAGATCCTAGTAAGATATTTATTAGCATAATAGATGTCTTGCAAATACCTGAAAGTGTTAATAAGATTTATTAACATCTAAAGTCAGACCATTGTCTTCTAAATCTATATTACTAAACTGCTTATAAGCTTTACAAATGTATTAATTAACTTTGTTAATAGTTTATTAATTGTTTTGCAGCACCTCATCTAAAGTGTGGACGTTTTTTTTAGCACAACCACAAAGCATAAAGATTGTAAAAAGAACTTTATGATATTAAATCAGACTAAACATACACAAATCGTTCTGTAAAAGATATATAATAATTTAATTCAGAAAAATATATATTTTTTAAAACATATATACTGGTGTTGGATGACTCCAGCATCATAGCTAATAAGGTTAGGGTATTAGCATCTATCCTGAGTGAACATTCATTGCAAATCCCATCACCAGGAGACAATTCTAAGCATTCACTGCAACTGCATTCAACCACTGTTGCCTTGCTTCAAAGTCCACAAGAAAGTTGCACAAGCCAGTAATTTTTGAAGAACGAAGACAATAAACCTACAGGAGCCATGCTAAAGCTAACACGCTAACCTGCCCATCGATTCATAATCAAAGATGGGCAGGTTAACTAATGTCACCATTGGCTAATTAATCTGTCAATCAAACTCATCAGCAAAACAGGAGTGCTCACTTTCAGCCAATTGAATGGCCTCTTAGACTTTGCTTTCACACAGGTGACGAAAAAAGCCCCGCCCATCTTTGATACTATACCGGTCGGTCGTTAGCGTGCTAGCTTTAGCATGGCTCCTGTAGGTTTATTGTCTTCGTTCTTCAAAAATTACTGGCTTGTGCAACTTTCTTGTGGACTTTGAAGCAAGGCAACAGTGGTTGAATGCAGTTGCAGTGAATGCTTAGAATTGTCTCCTGGTGATGGGATTTGCAATGAATGTTTCACTCAGGATAGATGCTAATACTTTATCCTTATTAGCTATGATGCTAGAGTCATCCAAAACCAGTATATATGTTTTTTAAAAAAAAAATATTTGTCTGAATTAAATTATTATATATCTTTTACAGAACGATTTGTGTATGTTTAGTCTGTTTTAATGTCATAAAGTTCTTTTTACAATCGTTATGCTTTGTGGTTATTTGTGCTAAAAACGTCCACACTTTAGATGAGGTGCTGCAAAACAATTAATAAACTATTAACAAAGTTAATTAATACATTTGTAAAGCTTATAAGCAGTTTAGTAATATGGATTTAGAAGACAATGGTCTGACTTTAGATGTTAATAAATCTTATTAACACTTTCAGGTATTTGCAAGACATCTATTATGCTAATAAATATCTTACTAGCATCTGACACATTAATAAAGCCTATTAATTTGTTAAGTTAGTTAATAAAACTTATTAAGCCTATGAACACTTAGGCTTGTGTGAGACATCTATAATGCTAATAAATATCTTAGTAGAACCCCAAACAATAATAATACTTCTTAATTTGTTAACAAAGGTTTTTAATAAATCTTATTAAGCTTATTAACACTGACACATTTGTTAGGCACCTATAATATCAGTAAATGCATCATTAGCATCTTGAAAACATCCTAATAATAATGCTTGTAAATGTGTTATCTAAGTAATTTAATAAACCTTATTAGACTTATTGTACTAATAAATGTCTTACTAACACCCTATAAATTAATTTATAATGCTTGTTAATGTGTTAACAAAGCTTGTTAAGGAATCTTAATATAAAGTGTTACCGTTTTGTCTCATTTCTGTTTGCTTAAAAACTTGTTTTAATATCCATTTTTTGTACTTGTTTACTGCTGGTGATCCTTCCCATGGTGCCACACTAGTTTAGTGTTGTGTTGATTATCGCACACCTGCTTGTGATCAGTCATTGTTACCCTCAGCCGTGTACAACACCCCCACTTTAATTCACTTCTGTCCAGACTGTCTGTGTTCTCCGGAACTACCTGTCCGTCCTGGTTTATGACTGCAGCGCGTTTCCAGGTTCTGCAGTCTGGCTCGCCTGCATGGGGCCGGCTTGTGGATTATTTTTGTCGGCTCCCTCTCTGGAAATTAACCTCTTGGACTGATTACCTGTGCTGGACCTCTGCTGTTTCATCAGCCTCACCTTGTTGGGATTTTGCCGGCTGCATTTGGAGTCCCTTACCGCTTTTAATCTTCTGCAAAGATAAGCTTCAGTTGTTGGCGTCGATTCATCTGGTTGGTAGTGTCTCGGGGACGAGCTCAACAAAAATGAAAGTCTGCAGGTTGAGTGCAGACTCGGTTAAGATTAGAAATGTGGCCTTAAGGAAACAACCGTAGCCGTGTTGTTGCATAAGCTTGTCTAGAAGTTACTTCTAAATTTGGGTGCGCCACAGGTGACGGAGCAACTCCATCTGGCCCCTGCAGCTGTGGCACTGAAGGCGTGGGTTCTGTGTTTGCATCGCTCAAAACAAGTCATGCTGGTGTAAACCGTGGCCTGGTGTAGCTGCACCTACACACAAATGCCTCGGAGAGAACGTGAAGAAAACAAGCCACTCTGACTCCCAAACATGCTTTCTGCACAATAAGTGTTTCTCTTAACTTTTAAAAGCCAGAGCTGTAGCTCCAGTGTTGCCGCTCTTCGATTTGTTGCGACTCTTCAACCGTTTATGCAATTACCAGCTGCGCTAACCCGCTTTTCTTTGTGTCAGAATCCGTTGGAATTACGTTCATTGAGTAAACAGTGGTCCAAAAATCATGTGTGTTTTTTTTTGCTGTTACGTGACAGCTCCGGTGTCAAAGGGTTAATCAGGGTCTGTTTATAAGAACTGGACTGAGTGAACCCTCCCCCGCGGTGTTCCAAACAGGAAGTACCTACTGGTTCCAAGACACCAAACTCCCATAGAAGAAACATGTTCTTGCTAATACTCTTTTTTTTATTATATTTCTCTGACGTGCAAGTTATTTGACTGACCAATCAGATGCCTTTATCAAATGTACTGTATTTTTCGAAGCACAAGTCGTTTTTTTTTTTTTTGCATATTTCGGCAGAGGGAGCGACCTCTACTCACTTTTGTCATTTTTAAGAGATAAAAACTGCTAGAGGGCGCTGTAGGCATGTGCATCAGTATTTGCTACTTGGAGCAAAGCAGAAGAAGAACATCGCTCAGTCTTGTGCTGCGCTTGGCAGAATTCTTCCTAAAGCTACTTGTTAACATGTTCCTTACGCCGTGGTTTTCTGAGCAATTGTTCATATGTTAATAGACGAGACTGTGTTTCATTTAGCTAAATGACCATCATGGTGTTACGATAGTGAAACGTGTATATATTCAGTCTATTATTGGTTGAATGCTATAAATCTATTAACCCATTGTTTTCTGTTTCTCTTTATCTCTTTATTCTAGTGTCTTCCGCTGTTTTTTGCCACTTGAATCCTTCTACAAATTTACAGCTATTTATAGCTATTTTAACCATTCAACTATTAAAATGTTCAGCTTTTTCCAGTAATGACTTTTGGTCCTTCATATCCTAGAACGTCCAGGATTTTTGCCTCCATTGAAATAAATGGGAAATCATTAAAAAGCTTTTGATTTTTTCTGTGCTGCAGAAGCTCGCTGGTTTGATACCCGGTTCTTGCATTTTTCACAAATATATACTTTTTGTTATTGTGCTGTTTTCACTTTATTTATGGTCAACTTTGATCATTTCTTTCTTCTCTAGCTCCTTCTAGTTGTTATTTATTTCATTATTATGATTTACCTTACAAGTTCAAATGTCAGTTCTTGGCCCCGTAGTTTGTCAAATAAACTATTCCCAAAAGCGAGACTTATAGTCTAAAAAATGATGGAAGGTGGTGCTTGCTAGCCACCACGCCCAACATTCAAAACATTTGACAGATTTCGTGTAGCCCGGTTTCAAGTGGTAAGGGTGTGAACTTCCAACAGGCTCACTCCTGATTGGCGAGAGTGGTTGTCATAGAAACATTGACTCATACCAACTTGGACCAATCACTGCTTACTGACAATTTCTTGCTCCAATATCCGTATCACAAAAAATGGCGACTGAATTGACTTCATTTGGTCGGAGCTGGAAGTAAGTCCAGTTCAGTGGGTGATGTCACACTCACTGGCTCCAGCTCCCGTATACAGTCAACACAGTTAACCTCTACAAGAAGTTAAAGCTTTTCTGACAAAAATAGATCACATGTTTAAGTCCCTACAAGCTGGGGTGGGCTTAAATCCCTTCGCTGACCACCAGGGTCAAACTCAACCCCCTCAGGCCCCGGCAGACCCAGTCATACGTGTCCGTGTTAAAATGAACATGCTTAGCTTGAGCTCAGTCCTTGGAGCCCATACATGAGCGCATGTTTGCATATCTCTGTTGGCACATGGCGCGTCCTCCGGCAAAGTTGACCTTTCGCCTCCAGTGGACACGGCTGACCAAAATGTCTCCCTGCATATTTAATATAAGCAGCGATGTAATGATGACAGAGACCCAGAGCGTGGCCCCAATTATTCAGGCTACCACCGCTGACTCAGCACGCCTCCCATGGGGGGGCTGTGGCTCCTTCCACCCAGCCTCCTCATCTCCCTATTACCGCAGACATGCGCCGTCACTGCCGACTGTGTGCCTCATTCTGGCGGAAAAATGTCCTCCAATACCATTTAAGGCTGTCTGCATGCTTATAAATAGAATAGTGTCTGTATAAAGCTCTGTCCACATCTATGTGTCATAAACTCGACCAGTCAGGAAATCGGCAGAGAATGAAAATACGTGTTAAAAAAATGTTACAAGTCTGCATCCAGAACTAGTATTAGACTAGAACTAGCAGAGAATTAAAATACGTGTTAAAAAAAGCAGCCTTTCTGACGGCTCTCTGCACACGTTCAGATTTGTATGCGCGTCGGTGAAACCGCCATGTAAAGGGGAGCTTTTTGCTCAAACGCTACCATTCTCTTGTCTAGAAAGCGGCTCGTCCTCGTCCACTGCTGCAGAGCTGAAAATAGACAAAACTGAGCTGGACTGAATAAAATATGAGCAGACAGCACAGTTGTGCCCCTATCAAGGCCATCCAGGAGAAATTCTCATATACTATATGCTTCTCTGTGTGTCTAATAATAAATACTCGATATATGGCCCTCAGGTAAGATAGGAACGTTTACTGAAATGTTTAAATTACCATATGTTACTAGATTTAGCTTTTTTAAAATAAGGTTTTTAATAAAAATCTGTACTATTTGATTTTTTGATTATTTTAAATGTTATTTTTTCAGTCTACATTCTTTTTTTGGGGGGTATTTTTAACTGTTATTTTACTATTGCAATAAAAAACAAAGAAAACATAATTTATAATAATTATAATTAATAATTTAAATAATAATCTAAAATATTTGCTACCTGTTTCCAAAATGTAGACCAGAAATATTTGCAATCATTATAATTTAGGGATGTTGACTTACTTAGGGTTTATGACCGATGAAGTGTGCATTTTTTAAAGTGACAGATACCATTTCTGTAGGTTCACCTTAAGAAGCAGCCCCTCCTCTCTACAACCCAAAATGTCACAGCACCTGTACAGGTGCATGTGACTAAGACTGTAGTAATGATCCACAGCCCTACCTCAGTCTGCGATCTTTCTAATCCCCTCTGGTGTCCTTCTTGTAATGTCGCCCCCTTTAATTCTGTCACACACTGCACTTATTTCCCCACAGTGAAAGCGTTTTTCATCTGAAGTACTACTTTTTGTAAAATCTCTCTCCCAACAGCATCCTCATTTGTTTGGTTCGTGGCCACAGACCGGCACCACGAGTTGCTGCGAACTTAAAAAGCAGCACGAGGTGACGGCGGCTGCTTCTCTAATCTGTATGCCTTCGATAGGGAGCCTTTAAATCCCGGAGTCTGCCTGTGTGCCAGGGAAAACAAAGGCCTCACATAATAACAAATCTCAGCCATATTTCACACAGCACTTTGATTTTTGCTTTGTTACCCAAGCACGAACCTTCTGGCTGCGCTGGGGATTGTGGGGAAGGAGGAGGGGGGGCGGGGGGGGAGTCCAGGGACAGACAGAGAGCCTGTTTGTTTACTGAGCATAAGTAAAGTGAGTAATTACTCCAATGTTTGCACACAGGTAATAGTGAGAAATGTGTTTATGTTCTCTGTCATAACTGCTTCATTTCCGACTTGCAGACCCCCATCTGACTTCTTCGGATAATTGACCGGTTTGATGTCATTTCATTGCAGTTTCCGTCACGCTGGAGGTCAAATGTACAACAACAAGGAAAGTACCACTTAAAGCCTTGGTCACATGCACCCGTACGGAAAGTTGACCCTATGGTCACCCTCAAGGGACATGACGACAATGGAACATAGGATTGTCGCACGCGAGTTGGGTGTATGGTAATGTGTTCGTAAGGTTAACGTAAGTGGTACGCACACATTACTTACAAGAGATGCTTTCGTACGGTTTCCTTACGCCTCACTTTAGTCATTAGTAAGATGGATGGACTGCTCCGTTACTGACTATGCGCAAATGCTGCACGCACAGGTGATGCCATTAGGATGTCCACACAAACGACACTCATGGTTGTATGAAAAAACCAAGTACTTATCATGTAAACGGCGCCAAAGGGCCCCTTTCGCAGTCTGCAGAGTTAGGTGGGGGCTGACAAAAATAAAAAAAAAATGCGTCTCACTTTCTTTACCCCCTTACTAACCCCTTGTGTGTTGTATATTTTCCGCTATGACTTGTCTCCCGCAGCATGCCTGTAGGAATATTTGAACATACATTTTCGCTATACGGGTTTACCGAGCGGTCTGAAACCTTATATATCATGAATCCATACCACCCTCTGCAACATGCGCACAGGCAAACCGCTTCAATGAAAAGCCTAGAAAAATGTGCATGTCTGTATGTATTGGATAGAGACAGTCCAGTGTGAACACTATAAGCTAAACGAACGTTCAAGAACACACTAAACGTGCCTTCTTGAATGCGCGACACATGGCTGGTGTGAACGTAGCTGGAGTCTGCATCCTTTTGTTTCTGGTTTGCACAGCAGCTTAAATGCGTTAGTATATCATGACGCTGGTGGTGGCCTCTGGCTGGGATGGAAACCACCCCTGTACAAATTGCCCAATCAGTATCATTGGCCATGAGAAACATCCAGAAGCAGTAAAAATGACTCCGATTCTCCTCCTCATTCATCTCTAAAATAGATGGGACACAGAACAGTCTCTGAGCTGAACTAAACGCTCTAATCTGTCATTTTGTCCATATTTTCCTGCTTAAGAAGCTCATGAATTTATTGCTAGTGAGACTTAAAAGGAGACATGGCTGACTGGAAGAGCCATGACTCAGTTTCTTCCCCTTCTCTTTAAATGCGCTTCTCTGTTGTGACGGAGGAGCCGCACTCGGAGAGAAAAGAGTGCATGGTGAATCTATTATCCAAGGATTCTTCAAACCATTTTAGCTGGAGGCAAACAGGACTTTGGAAAAGCCTGTTTTTAGAGAGGCCGCTGATTCTGAGCTATTTTTGGACCCAACTTTACTGCCTCTTCACCTCAATCTATCTCCTTAGTAAGGCAAGAAGGGAGCATCCCACATCTATTAGCAAAGTTCCCTTTCAATGCCTTCTGTGAGTGACTGTTACCTGTGACTCAGATTCTCTCGGACAAACAAAAATAAATGGACTGGTTTAGCTTGACTAACAATTTGTAGAATGTAGGCATTCAAATGACATCCTGCCACTCCTAACCTGCCAGAGCTGTTTACTCACAAGCTCTCCATCTCTAATCCTGGCTCTATCACTAATGCATGTTAGTTGTCATACGCAAATTGCAAAAAATTAGCTTGAGTAAAAAGTGAAAAAAACAAACATATTTTTTGAATTATATGAGCAAAAAAGAATAAGACAAAAACTAAATCCAGCTGGTGTTCTCTGACACTACCTCCAAAATCATGCTCTAATCAAAATAAATAACAGCTTCGCTGTTAGCGTACAAAATAGTGGTTTAGATAATGTAGAAAAAATTTAAACAAAAGTGAATCCAGTGGCTTCTTTAAAAACCTAAATTACCTCCAAAACTGTATGCAAACGTATGTTAGCCAAGATGCCCTAATAAAAAAAGCTAGTTAGCTTGCATTTTTGTGCAAAATAGTGGTTTAGAAAAATTTTTAAATGGAAGAAACAATACACCATCATAAGAATTTAGTTGGCCATATTTTTTAGCCTAACAAGAGCTAAAAATAAGTAGTTTGTGGTGCTAAACTTGTACTTCCACTAACAAAAGATCAAATGAACCAGGAAAAAAAAAGGCCAAATATTTACTGTTACTGCTTTGTGAAAAAGAAAAGATATATGTGTGTGTGTGTGTATATATATATATATATATATATATATATATATACACACCTTACTCAATGAAAGCAATGTCTGGAGAGAATCTAAATTCCTCAACAAAAACATTTGATGAAAAACTGTTAAACATCGGTTACTCTTAACTTTATTTTAAATAAAATTCAGCATTTTTGCTTTTTATTTTCGAGCTGCTCCCAGCCTGTTTTGCTGTGGTCTAATGTAGCCACTTCATAGTTAAATCTGTATCATTCCATTGATAAAAGCTTTGTAGATTTGTTTTCCAAGCAAGAAGATTGCCATTCATAGAGAAAATCCTGTTGATACCTTCAAGGTCAAACTAGATTTAGTTTATTAAATACCAGAAAACTGTCAGACTCCACCAACAGACCTATGATACATTGATGTGTTAGGTCAGGGGTGTCAAACTCATTTCCACCGAGGGCCACATCAGCATAGCAGCTGTCCTCAAAGGGCCGGATATAACTTATACATGTAACTAAATGTAATGAAACATACATGTAACTACTCCTTAATGTTAAACAACTAATTTATTTATCTATTATAACTTTTGAAAGTGACTATTGCAGTTGCATAAAAAACATATGTTTGCTTGTTACTCTAGCATAAATCCTTTTACATTTGATTCTGTCAGGTTAGGTTATATGGACAGTGTTTAAGTCCTAATGTTTAGTTGATCAATCTGACATTTCAAGGCAGATTCCCCCTAGATATGAATAAATACACACCATTTTTTATTTTTTATTTTAAGAAATCAAAAACTTTTATGCTCTCGGGGGCCACATAAAATGACATGGAGGGCCACATTTGGCCCCCGGGCCTTGAGTTTGACACATGTGTGTTAGGTGTTTTTTGTTTTGCAAGAAGTTGCTTTAGAGGTAGTGTGCCATGGAGGAAAGAACTTGATGGAGTGAGTGAAGGTGAGGGGTTACAAGAAACCTGATGGTCTGCGAGCAAATACAAGAGCAGGGGGGGGGCTGCTATGAGCTGTTACTGTTATTAAGGAGCTGTGTGAGGGAGTGACATTACTGGTCTGGGAGTTGTTTAGTGGAGCGATGAGGGAGATTTAGGGAAGCATGGTGCAGGTGTTCCAGTGCCCTGGTCAAGACCTGCTGCCTCCCAACACACGTTTAGCCATATACACCACTTGAGCCAGCAGCTCTGTAACTCAGTGGGACCAGTCCTTCCCCAGCTGTTTACCCTGCTTCTTGTCAAACACGGCAGAAAGATTATTTTACTTTTGTTTTTTTTAATGGTTAAAAGCTAAATAACTGAAACTTAAAGTGGCAAAATTACAAATTCAGAATCACTGCGCACCTGAAATGTGATATAACGAAATGATACAAATAAAAGTCTGATATTAGATTTTGCTTTAACACAAAATGCTTGATCCCAAAAAGAATTAGCCGAACACACCAGTTGAATTGTTTAGTCATTTTGTGAGAAAAAACTTCAGTTTCTTTAATTGGAGCAAAAGGGCCAAATCCAACTTCTAAAGTTTACCGTTCACCAGCAACCAATAAGGTACTATCACATGCAAACATATGGGGCTGACCATTTGGGTGATGCAGGTTTTTGGGTTGTCCGGATCTGTGGAGGGTTGCAGAGAGGATCAGTCTTGTCCCAAGTCTGTGTTTTGCAGTTCCTTCGAGTCTTGTTGGACATGGAACGTTTCATTGTCGTGCTGGTAAGAGTATCGCGAGGTATTCATAAGGCTAATAGTTGCACAGTCCTATAACGTAGGGGAGACGTTTCGTGCAGTGCCCTTTCACCACACACTAGTTGTTGGTTAAGCATTAGTCACTACTGCCCTTACAGCTAGATACAAGCCGACTGCAGACGACAAATGTGCAAAGTTGTATGGGGCACGCAAGGAACTCGGATTCATGTAAACAACACTAAGTCTTCTTACACGGTCTAAAGGATTTGGAGTGTTGGAAAAATTCATACAACGCGGCTGGGTCTCACCTACTTCAGCCTTAAGGCTTATTTACGCCGGTCCGTCTGCAGTGGGTCTGTGCTGCGTTAACAATTGAACGCTCATTCATCAAGCTGAATGTTGTCGCCTCTGTTGTGTCTGCATCTCACGCACCGAAACGCAAGCATTACGCAGGAGTTTTATAGCCAGTCCGTTGGCACGTCAAGGTCATGGTAAAGATCCATAAAAAAACGGAAACAAGTCCAAGTTTCAAAATGTAAACTTCCATTAAACCTTCAAAATAAAACTTTCTAAAAATTTATTTTATGTGTAAGGTGACATGCCAGCGCGATAACGCCATTAAAACGCAGATAACACCAACGCCCATATTTGCTAAAATTTTAATTTTGTAAGTATAAAAATACAATTAATGATAAATCTTTATAAGGTCTTAGTGATGAGGGAGAGGGTACAGGCCTGACTGCTCAAAGGTTAGATTGAGCAAAGAGACAAGAAGGGACTACTCGACACAGGGGTGGCAGGAAAAACCACTCCTCCAGATGTCAGGGGGGGAGGTGCAACAAAGACAATGCAAATTAACTGACGGTTGTGAGACAGACTCCCCAACACAAGGTAAGGGAGATGCAATGCAGATGGACCAGTGTAAATACGTGGTTATGCATTGTCTAAGCGTTTGCTTTGACCCGTCACTCGCAGCATGGCCATTAAAAATGGACATATTTTCACTCTACGGTATCACTGAGAAGTCTACGACCTGGATACTTTGTACAGGCCACTTGTAGTCATATGTAGCCTTAACATATGCAACAAAAACATATGTTTAAGGCTCCGAAAAAGTCACCAGTAAAAACTGAAAACTCTCGTTTTTATTTCATTTTCTACCAACATATTATGCAGTTTGTCCCATAAAAACAACGCACAGGCACAGGACTGCATCTGCTTAACCAGTCTTGGCCAATCAACATATCATTTTCAGATAAATCAAATTCAGTTCAGGTAAAATTTGCAAACAGCCCCCAGCATGAAGCGGCTCCCAACATCCTGGATCAATAACTCATAAACAAAACGTTGTCAAAACACAGACAGTGCCGCTGTTCAACTGTAGGTACACAAGGAGCAGCAAACTCATTTCTATGAAAATGAGCTGTGCTGGGAGTCAGTCAGATAGTGTTTGAGTGCATCAGACAGAGCGATGTGTGCAGGGGAGCATCTGCAAAGTGTGAAGCTGAAAAGAGCAACAGCCCTTTTTTTTTTCTCTCTCTCTCTCCTGTGAGATAAAAACACGGCAGACTACAGCCAGTTTTCAAATAAAAGAAGAAAATTCGAATGTTTGTGGTTTTGAAAAGAAAATCAAATTCAGACTTTAACGAAAGCAAATGAAATGTTGCTTTTAAATGTTTACCACTCTTAATCAGATGGTTCTTTTTAACTATCAGGAGTAGCAGGAAAAGCGTGTCATTCCTGTGATTATCAAAATCTTGAGAATGATTCGCTGATCCACATTAATCACGGCAGATATTTGAAAATCAGATCTGTTTCCAGTCAACATCTTTTTGGTGAAATGAGTCGTGCAGCATCTGTCCTTGTTCAAGCCATCCCATCCACATATCCCCAAAGCTCATTTACAGCCTCTGAGGCGATCAGTCTCCTTCTGTTGGTTGGCCTTGGTGGCTTTCTCACAATGGCTTTGTGCTCATTTCTAGCCTTCTCTCTCTTTTTTTTCTTTCAATACGTCTCCTCTGCAACAGCAATAAAAAAAAAGGGCGGGGAAAGAAATCAGGGAATGGCATCGTGGAGAGAAGACGAGACAGACATTAGGAAGGAGAAAAGAAATTTCAATATGGGGTAAAAGAAGAAAAAAAATCTTGTCTCAGATCAATGGTAAAGATGCTGATAGATTAGGGTGACAATATGTCAGAAGAGGCAGGTTTCACCATCCTAATGGTGGTTTTAGGAAACCCTAGAGTAGGCCTGCACAAGAAATCGAAAATGTACCGACATCGGGATATCAGTTTGTTTCGCAAAAGGCGGCATAAACAGCGATGAATGGTAACGTTAAATATTTACACACATGCATAAACAGAGATACCATTATGACTTTAAAAAAACATAAGCACACACTATCTACATGGTTCTTAATTGTTGTCCATGGGGCAATACTCCCAGAAAGGTCAATGATTGTGCTTTGGTTTCTTTCCTAAACATACAATTTCTTACTCCTATTGAAATAACTTGCAGTATGAAGTTGACTTTTATTTAAATAAAGTTGCTGCACTAAATTGATGCATTGGGTGTTTTTCTTTTGCTATTTGTTCAAGATATACTATCATTGCAATATTGATCCCTAATATCTAGGTTGCAATGGTTAATCGACTTCATCAATGAATCGATTTATGTTACAACGAGACAACCATGTCAATCTGTCTGAAGCAAGTTGCTCATTGAATCGACCTATACACTTATAAAATCATTTCAAAGTGAAATAAAGCAATTATTTTAATATTGGAAAATACCATTTGGACAAAGGCATGGTAGGTCTATTTTTCTATAACATAAAAATGACCAAATCTCATCACAGCGGACAACACACACATGATGACAGCAAAGAAATGATCAACCATCATTCCAGTCCAATGTGTGAATTTAGGAAAGACGTGACCAGACAATGTGGTTTATCGTTCTAATAATGTTCCTTTTTGGATTATGTTGATGTGGAAAAACAACAGTGGGCTAAAATTTAAGAAACTAAAATGCAAATGGATTTGCCAGCAAGAAATCCAAGGAATGTGGAAATCTACACCTGCACTGTTCACTATCCAGGTATTTCTCTCTGAGTCACACTGGTTAAAGTTTTGGCTAAAAATGTCGTGGATCCATTTATAGGTCAGTAATATCGTAAGTTTTCCTCATATCATACAGCCCTACAACAGAGGTAGGTGTCTGTCAAAGGTCGACCAACGCAATGCAAAAAAAGGCACAAAAAGTATAGCAGTGAAACACAAACCTGTGCGTAGACGACAGTTACAAAAAGCCAATGTAGCTTTTAACGCCACAAAAAAAGCATCAGGCACATTACACAGTTCCACCCAAGCATGTAAAGAGCTTTTGTTTTACGTTCCCAAAATACTGACAAAGGCTGTTTTTTTTTTTACAGCACTTTAGTCCAGTTCATTAAAAAAACATGTTTTTCTATGCTGCAAAACCTATTACAGAATGCCGCTTTTACAGTGTACTGGTGAGATGCATAAAATGGCCCATTTTACATGGTCTGGAGGCTGAAAAACCAGCGTTTTTACAGCTTGTTTCTCTGGGGTAATGAAGCCTTCCCTCTGTTTTGAATAGCCAATACGTTTAAACTTCTTGCAGCCAATTAGTGGGGACTTTCTGTGAATTAGACGTGAATTGTAGTTCTTGCACAAGATTAAATATTTATTTCCCCTTGGACTCTGATCACCTTGTCTTATATTTTAAATTGGTTTACTCGTAAAAAGAGCCTCGCCAGATAAAAGTGATTTTAATGGGAATCCTGTGAAAATTGAGGCAAATTAAGGCACTTCTGGCGCTCGGTAATGCCGGCTGTTGTGCATCTTTTAGTGTTCGGTGTTGCTGTGGTGTGTTTATATTCCATGTGTACATTTGTGTTTGTGCAACGTGAGCTGGGCTGTTTGAAGTGTGCTTATCTGAGTCAGTCTGTCCATTTATTTTGGCTTTGTGCATGATGATGTGTGTGCGGTGATGACTCATTAGAGTTTGGAGCCTCTCCATTTCAAACTTTAATCATAACATGTAACCCCAAACCACAGAGGAGGCAGTGCGTCGAGAGAGTAGAGGACGACGGCAATGGGAGCTGAAAAAGACTCCTCTCCAAGCGATTGATCCAAATCGACTGATTAACAACTCGAGCTGAATCTATATCCGTTTCGGTTTTTCACATTTCTATTTAATGAGCACTTCTCCTTGGTTATAACGAGCGGATTTGACATAACTACTGTTTTAAACTGAGCAAGGGCAATGTTTTTATTAGACGAAAAAGTGTTCTTACATTAAAAATAAAACAACAGAAAAGCAGGTTCACCTGAAAAAGGACAAAAAAATTTAAAACAATGGATTAAAGACTCCATTTAGCATCTTCCTTTTAAAGATGGTTCCAAATAATGCAGTAAGTTTTGAAACCACAGTCCTAGTTCATATTTGCTTTAACCTTTTACACCAAAGTTTTACCTCCAGTGTTGGAATTCTTTAGACAATCATAACTTGTCACACAATTGACATAATTCCAGCAACTGTTAAGTATTTGTAAGCTCGTAAAATGTTATCATTAAAAGACTTTCCATATTGGTGCGGTATATGTACGGTATGTCAAAGACCATGTGTAATTTAGATGTCACTGACGTCATCCCCAGGGTTAATGGACTGAAATAAATCGGGTTGGTTTCACGTTTCTATAGCAATCTGGCTTCTTATAACAGAAATCATAGAAATGTGGTTTTGTAGAATTCTACCGTGAAAATCTACTTTCTAGTAGAACATTTTTCTATTAAAAGATAAAGAGAAGCAGCTGAATGAGAGGCGTAACAGTGACCCCATGAGATGGTGGAAATTTTGGAGATGCCGTTAGTCAACTGTGACCTGTTATTTTTTGGTATCAGTGCACCCTAAGAAAACAGAGTTATTTAGGTGCATATAGACGCACCAATCTGTCAACATTTCATGGCAATCTATGTTTATGAAGGTTCCAATTTATCCAGGTTGAGATCTATGGATCTATGACAAACTATGGAATCCATGAATCGTCGTTTGAAAAAGAATCGTCGTACTTTAGGTTGCCGTGACTGGATTTTTGGCCATTTGAAGAAAGGCCTTATCAGATTTCTAACCTGTAGGATATATTTGTTTTGAGTAAATTCCCATCTGTGCGTTTTCAGCGTTTTTCCAAGTCAAATAGCTTTGCTATGACCTGATCAATTCCTTTCTTGGCAGAGGATCTCAGCTGTCCTTGCGGCTCCCTTCACTTCATTACCGTTCAGCGCCCAGCCAACGCTTGCGCAGTGTCCACTCCGCTGATGACAATGCTGGCTAATGTCTGCTCATCCTGTTCCCACATTACGCTCTGACACAAGGACCGTGGGTAATATGTAGCCAGAAAAATGCAAAGTCAGGACTAATGGCAGCCTTAGAGATTAGACGCTGTTTATGGCCACCAAAGCCCCACATTTTGATCTGAGCTTTTTACTTAAATGGAAATACACCATCTCATTTTCAAAATATAGCAGAGTCAGCTCTTTCTCAACATTATATGGTTGGTTAACTATATCTTTATAATAAACTTCACATCAGCAACTCTAGAAATGACACTTAATTGCAGAGGAATATCTTGCTTACGGCAAATGTTGACATCTCCAGTCCAAACTAGTAAAGGAGACATTGACAAATCAAATCAGCACAGCAGAGACAT
Source organism: Oryzias sinensis (assembly GCA_037389245.1). Lineage (NCBI taxonomy): Eukaryota > Metazoa > Chordata > Actinopteri > Beloniformes > Adrianichthyidae > Oryzias > Oryzias sinensis. Next base: position 4,099,177 of record CM074505.1, on the reverse strand, counting down.
CAGCCATCATCGCCATTGAAGACATTATGAACTCTTTTCACGGAGCAGGAGGTACTCTTCATAATCAGCACTCTGAGCTTGCCAATAAATCAAGAAAGAACCTGGATTAATCGTTACCAGCCCTTTAGGTTAGGGTCAAGTATTTACGATCCAACATTAATCCAGACTTCACATTTATCCAAAATGCCATCTTGTCTCTCCTGCCTGCTTGTTCCTGCAGTACAGCCACAGACTGAATTTGTGCCGCCAAGGGATCCTTAACCTGTGAAGCAAAACTGTCTTCCACTTGCCACTCCGGCTCCTCTTCACAGGTTCTTGAGATGTGCCCGCTGTGGCCAAGAGGAGCCTGCCGTTGTCATTATCATCTTTACACAAGTAGGAAGTGACTCGTGTTGTCTAATCAGTGGAGGCCATCTTGATTCCATGCCTCTCTGACTTGATCTCCCACCACTTGGCTACGGTGAAGTGCATCATAAGAGGGAAGAGTATGACTGTGAATGAGCCAAAATTCGTCTTGCTTTATTTTCAGATGCGTTTTTCTGTATGTCTTTGCTGCCAGATCAGGTTTCATCAGGGTGTACTTTTTCTTTTTTTTGTCGCTCTCAAAGCCTCTGGGGGGGGGGTTAAAACTGACATTTTGAAACATTTACCTTTCTGACCTGCTTCAATCTTCAGTGCAATATAATTCTGTGAAGACAGCGACGACAAAGCGCAACACTTGACCGTGTGAACGTAGCCTTATGATAGTGGAGAGAGGGTCAACATTGGAGCTGAAGCTCTTGTAATTCAAGAAAGTTCATTGTGCCTACAAATTTAAACTGAGTTCTTAAATTATTTTTTTTATCAGACACGGTTTGTTTTTGTCAAACGTGGTAGCTACCACCTGATGACGACTCTGACGAAGGCGGAAAGTATTCCGCCGAAACATGTAAATGATAAATGGTAAATGGCGTATACTTATATAGCGCTTTCTACCCTCTTACGAAGGCCCAAAGCGCTTTACAGTCACCGTCCCATTCACCCATGCACACACACATTCACACACTGATGGCGGCTCCGCTGCCGAACACTGGCGCCAACCTCCCACCAGAGGCAAGGTGGGGTTCAGTGTCTTGCCCAAGGACACTTCGACACAGGGGCGTGCAAGGCGGGAATCGAACCTGCAATCTTACGATGATGGGTCGACCGCCCTACCGCTGCACCATGGCCGCCCGTAAGGTATGTTTGAAAAAAACAAACCGTGTCTGATAAAAACTTGATCAAATGAAGCAGACTATCAGAGCAAAAAAAAAGTACCAATTTATTAACCCAAGCATGAATGCACTCTAAGGCAGAATCTGAATGTATTCCCCTACCCCTCTAGGGACTGAATTCGGATTTGGTTCATTACCCAAGAGCGTTTTCATCGAGGATCTTAGGACAGCATTTACTATAAAAGTTTACAAGATAAAAAGAAACCTGACAATACAATCAGAATTGAATGAATCGTCTGAAAGCCAAAGAACTCCTAAAGCACTTATTTTTTCCCACCTATTCTTTCAGCTCCAAGCGTAAAGATGCTCATTAGTGGCATGTACCTCCAGACTTGACATCCAGCACTGTCAGCACTTGCAGCCTTTGGCTTCACATCCCTCTTTTCCTGAATTCCAGTGTCATCAGGAATGAACTCCATGTTCAACACTTTCCCAAACAAACAAAAAAGAAGCATTTCTTACTGCACGTCGTGTGGCCTTTACACTACAGACCCGCACTCCCCTGATATCTCCTTTTATTGGTTGATAACTGTTGCTTTCCGAATCCACTTAACATCATTTGCTTTCCATTAAATTTGTTGATGTACTGTACCTCTAAGAAACGCTCTAATTCGGTTAAGCTTCAAAAACCAATTCACGTTCCAGATACTGCAATTTCTGTCTCATTGTTTAAATGTTTGGCTACGGAAAATCTTCAGGGAAATTAGCAGATCAGATGAAATCAGATGGATTGTCACAAGTGAAATTATGGATCGACTGTAGTAACTCACTTTAGTGTGGATTTCTTACATGAACATGGATCTCCTGATATTCTGCACACAACATAATTTGCAAGGCTTTAACCCCCACCCCCTCCTTATCAGTCTGCAGTCGATTCCAGGCTGCAAAAAAACGAATCATCTTGTGTGGATGCAGAAACGTGGAGATGACCCGCTGTGTGGTCTCTGAAACAACCAAACTGAACAGCTAACTGAAAGAACTGAACCTCATCAGCTGATGGCTCACCAACATTACTAGTTTGTAGGGGTGTAACGATACGCTAAAATCTCAATTCGGTTCAGTTCAGAATTTCATAGGCCTCGGTTCGGTACATTTCGGTTCGGTACTGCTGTTTAACAAATCTACCCGATATGAACTGCTACTTTCTGAACTATTAATTTATTGTGTGTGTTTTGCTGCCGGACACCTGAATTTCTCGTTCATCTACTTGTATCATTACACCCCTACTCGTTTCCTATTGGCTGCTTCTGTGTGCTATGATTGACAAATAACTGTCTGACACGTTGAGGCTTGGCCACATTTAGTTCAAATGTCATGTTGGGTGTCTATAGTATTTAAAGTCTAATTTGCTGCACTTCTGTCTTGCTGATCATTCTTTTTCTGTCACTCAGCTCTATATAGTTAAGTTTCTAAACATTAAACATTTGGCCTCAGTTCTGAGTAAGGACTATATAGTAACCAGTGTATTCCCGTCTCAGTGTCTATACTACTTTTTTAGAGGGAGGGCACCAACCTTTATGTCAAACGAACTGGTTGCTATTTCTAGAATTATGACATTGAGCGGTTGTCTTGAGCAAGGACCAAATATTACTTTTTTAAGACTTTTAGTTGGGCTGGGCAGGGGTGTAAAATGGTAAATGGCGTGTACTTGTCTAGCGCTTTCTATCTTCCTTCAAGGCCCAAAGCGCTTTACAGTCACAAACCCATTCACCCATTCACTCACACATCCACACGCTGGTGGCGCTTGAATGCGCGATACCGAGGGCGGTGTGAACATAGCTTTACAAAAAGAACACCCAACTGACTGGAGTAAAAAAACAAAACCAATACTGAACAAAGACAGACATTTAATTAACAAACATTTGTTTTTAACTTAGCAGTTTTTAAATGAATAAAAGAAAACAGCAAAGATCCAGAAAAAAAACTATTAAGGTTGTACGTAAGAAACATAACGCCACATAGAAATTGGCGTCATTACTGCCAGGCTCTGGTATAATGAAAAGAAAATCCCAAAAACATGTGAAGTTTGAGTGCAATTGCTTCAAAACAGACAACAATCAGCTCCAAATTATCTTTTGCTAGAAAAAGCTGGCCAATCAGCAGTCTACGTCTCTTCCATTTATATGCCAGTGCAAGAAATGTAAGTGGTTTTCTCTTTAAAGGCAGTTGGGAAGATATTTTCTCTGTGCAAAATTGATATCATTTTCTCTTTCAGAAATGCATAAAACACATTTTTCTGTATACCTCTAACGCTACATAAAGTCCCATTATCACACAAGTACTATATTGCATGGTCTGTTGATGTTTGTGCAAATGAATGTAAGTGTCTGAAGACTGAGCCAATACTTCTGACTTTTAAATATGACTTTTGCTTATAAAATTGGAAAAAAAAAAGGAGCACGACAGGTGTTCTCAAAGATTCTGCTATCTTTGACACCTTAAATCACCTTATCCTACTTCTTGCTGAGACAGTGGCTTTGACTCCTTTCATCCCTTTGGATACCGCCAGAGAAAATGAGAAACGGTTGTAACTTCATCCCTCCTGACCTTGTTACTGTTGTTTTTTTTTTGTCTGCGTTAGCAAATTTGATACAAAAACCAGGGCAAGTTTTACCCTCTATCGGTTACGTGGTATTGTCGAGCAAAATAGTACGTTATTATAGAATAATAGCAAGGTGTACTCAAAATTGTCAAGGTGTTTTTCATTACATACCTTTAGAAATTCAAAGAAAGTAGCACAATAGGATGCCCCCTATCATTTGATGTTCAATATTCTTCACCTTCAAGGAATTTTTTGCTGTTCTGGAGAATTATTACTGCTCTACCATCACAGACAGTGATGCTAGCTGCTCATTAACTGTGGTTAAATGGTATCATCATGAGTCTCATTGGAGTCAAATTGAGTTTGAATGTGGTTCATAAAACGTTACAATGTAAGGGTAAAGCTTTAAAGCTTGGCTAATCTTCATTTGTGGTGTTTTTACAAAAAAAACCTTACATTAGGTATTTATTACACCTCTCAAATGAAAGTTTTTTTGCAGTGTTCATGTAAGCATGTGCAGATGTGGTGTGTGTGTTCATGTGTGAATGTGCAAACTTGGTCTGTGTGTATTTGTTGTGTGTGTTTTCGAGTGTATGGCCAGATATGGTGGGTGCTCATGTGTGTTTATGTGCAGATTGGGTGTGTGTTCATGATTGTATGTGTGTATGTGGTGTGTGTGTTCATGTGTGCGTGGGGTGTGTGTGTTCATTTGCAGATTTGGTGTGTGTGTTAAGGGATAAGGAAATGTGTGTATGTGGTGTGTCTATGTGGTGTGTGTTCATGTCCATGAGTGTGTGTGCGTTCCTGTGTGCATCTGTGCATGTTGTGTGTCAAGAGTGTATGTGGTGTGTGTGTTCATGTGTGTATATGCGTATGAGGTGTGGATGTGGCTTGTGTTCACGTGTGTATGTACAGATGTGGTGTCTGTTCATGTGTCTATGTGGTGTGTGTATGTGGGTATATAGTGTGTGTGTGTTCCTGTGTGCCTCTGTGTATGTGATGTGTGTTCATGTGCTGTGTGTGTTCATGTTGTGTGTCAAGAGTGTATGTGGTGTGTTTGTTCCTGTGTTCATATGCGTATGTGGTGTGTTCATCTGTATATGTGATGTGTGTTCATGTGTTCATGTGTGTATCTGTGTATGGTGTGTGTTCATGTGGTGTGTGTATATGCATATGTGGTGTGTTCATGTGCTTATGTGGATGTGGTTTGGGTTCATGTATGTACAGATGTGGTGTCTGTTCATGTGTCTATGTGGCGTGTGTACATGGGGATATAGTGTGTGTGTGTTCATGAGTGTATGTGTGTATGTGGTGTGTGTGTTCACGCGTGTATGGGGTGTGTGTGTTCATTTGGAGATTTGGTGTGTGTTTATAAGGAAATGTGTGTATGTGGTGTGTGTGTGTGCTCATAAGTGTGTGTGCGTTCCTGTGTGCATCTGTTTATGTGGTGTGTGTGTGTTCATGTGTGTATATGCGTATGTGGTGTGTTGTATATGTGGATGTGGTTTGTGTTCACGTGTGTATGTACAGATGTGGTGTCTGTTCATGTATCTATGTGGTGTGTGTATGTGGGGATACAGTGTGTGTGCATTCCTGTGTGCATCTGTGTATGTGGTGTGTGTTCATGTGTGTATCTGTGTATGTGATGTGTGTTCATATGTGTATCTGTGTATGTGATGTGTGTTCATATGTGTATCTGTGTATGTGATGTGTGTTCATGTGTGTATCTGTGTATGTGGTGTGTGTTCATGCATTATGGTGCTTTCATGTGCGTACGTGGTTTGTGTTCAGGTATGTACAGATGTGGTGTCTGTTCATGTGTCTGTGTGGCGTGTGTACGTGGGGATAAAGTGTGTACGGGTTCATGTGTGTATGTGGGGATGGGGTTTGTCTTTGTGTGTGTATGTGCCAATGCGGTGTACACATGACTCGTAAACAACAAGGCAACTCGGGACCAGACAGGAGCCCAATCAAATCAATGAAAGGGTCAACGTCTATTACTCCTGTGTGTGCATGTGCATGAGTTCATGTGTGTGTGTGTGCACGTGCGTGTGCATGTGTCCAATCAATCTCTGAATCAATCCACAGGGAGCAGAAGTTGACAGAATAATGACCTGTCCTCTGTTTCATCAGCCTCTCTCTCTATCGGGTCGTATATCCTCCTTCGCCAGTCACTGCACTTTACTGTCTTCATTTGGCCCCCCATTAGTCCTCCACCAAGGCTACAGCTGAGGTTCACACCCTTTCAGTGTCTTCAGTCTTCACGTTATATTTTGTAACACAAAACAAAACTTACAGTGGTTTAATCTAGTCCGTGGAGCAGCAGCAATGTGACGAAATCAAGAAGGATTCCGTGTAAACACAGAAGTTGCATGAAGATGGGTGGATGAAAAACAGATGGATGAATAAATGGATGAAGGAGTGGGTGGGTGGTTGATTAGAAGGTAGGACAAATGACAAATGGTTTGATATATGAATGCACGACAAAAGGACCAATGAATGAATGACAAGAAGATGTTTCAATGAACTAGCTGCTATGTCAACGGTTGCTGGTTGGATACATTACAAATGGATGGATAAGTGGTCAGCGGGTTCGATGAATGGATGACAAACAATTGGATGGATGACTGGATGGATGCTTGGGTGAATGGAAGACTATATGGAGGATGGACAAGATGAAGGGTTAGATGCTAAACAGTTCATTGAAAAAATGGATGGAATGTAAAAGAATAGATGAATTATTGGATGACTGGTTAGATGAGTGACAAATAAATAGTTGGATGGGTGGATGGATTAGATAGACAAATGGTAAACAGTTCATTGAATGGGTGGATAGATGAAGTCAAACAAATAGATGGATTGTTGGATGAATAAAGGAATAGATGGATGGATGGATGGGTGACAGATGAATGGTTGAATGGACAGTTGTTAAGCAGTTTATTGAATAGATAAATGTACTGTATGATAGAAGACAATCAAATAGATGGATTGTTGGATGGATGACAAACAGATTGATGGATGGATGCATGTTTCATCTTCTTCTTTTTCCAGAATCTGTTTTTCCTTACTTAGAAGGAGGATCTAAGGGCAGGGATGCCTCGTTTAGCTTAGTCTGCTTACTTAAGTTTAGCAATCAGCTGTTGAATTTTACGACTGACTTCCTGTTCTTATACAATTACTGGTATGAAGCCCATTGAGACGACTAGGGTTGTAAATATTGGACTTTATAAATAAAATTGAATTGAATGTATGTATGAATGCATGGATGACTAGGTGATTGATGCTTTTAAAAGCAAAATGGAAACTCACCTCTGTTAACATGCAGATTAACTAAATAAAACAGCATAGAGTCTAAAAGAGTGAAATATAATATAACTAAGTTGAAAATGGAAACATTCTTTTAAAAAGCTCCACCAATACCATTAGTTAAAAACATTTATTTAAAAAAAAGCAGTTTTCTTCTTCATTTTTTCCACACATCTCTGCATTTCTTGTTTTGTTTCCGAGTCCTTTATCCTTTTGTAAAGCCCCACATTTCTCATGCAGTCCTCTCTTTGATGCATCATGCATGCTTTTGCTCCTTAATGCACTCTTCCTTATTCACTGTTACACTATCAAATCTTCATCATTGGCTTTTATCTGCTCCCCAGCTCTCTGCGTCTGCAGCTCTCCCACTTCATCCCTGCTCTCCCATCCCCTCGCTTTCATTCTCCAGTCACCTGAAAGCATCATTTGGTCTCTTCTGTGTGGCACTTATTTAGCTAGCCCTGCTCCCCTTTTGACCCGTCCCTCTCCTTTTCTATCCATCTGTCGTAGGAGGTGAGTGTCGGAATGCGGATGCTCACGTCGGGGTAATGGGATAATCCTTTACATCATCTGCTGCATCGGTACGGTTACGACTCACCTCCTGTAGGCAGATACGTGTATATTGGGCGCTAATGTCTACGCCACAATCTATGCATTTACAAAAAAGTACTCAACTATTGTTCCGTCTTTGCAGTAACCGCTTTTAAGCCAAATGTTGTCGATGCAATGCAGCAAGAGACATGCATCCCGTGTGAAAAAAGGTACACCAACTGCACCAAACGACGTGCAGCAAAGAACCTGAATCGTTAACCGGCACGCGTGCACTCTAGTCTGTTTGTGTGCATCTGGACGCCGGAATAACGGGAGAGCGCTGACGTGAGGGTTTGACCGTCCGTGTTCACCTGCGCCAGAAAATAGCTTGAAAAAAGTGCAATCTCTCTGCAGCACCTGCCGTGGATCTCAGTGCTGCTGCAGAAGCCAGCAGCCAGAGGAGAGAATAAAGAGGCGAAATGGATGCGGGGCTTAGGAAAAGCCTGAGCTTGTGTGTGTGTGTGCGTTTGTGTGCATGGGCTGGATGCAGAAAGAGGAATAGATCACACTCCTAAAACGGTCTGCTAAGCTGTTTAAACATGACCCAAAGATACGGACTCATAGCTTGATGCTTAAAGGCATTTTTCAATCACAACTTCAATAAATCGCCTAATATATTCCCCACGAAAACATGTTTTCTGGCATCTGAGCCTGCTAGAGCAAATATTTGATCAGTTTGATGAAAATCACTTCAATAAGAGGAATCCTCTTAACTAGTTTACATAAAAAACAATTGAAGGGATTGAATAAGTTGTGTTGTTTCAAAGGATTTAAATCAAAATTAAACCAGGTGTGCCTGTGTGCTTTTTTGACAAAACAATAGAACTTTATTGTTCGGGTTGGAATGATCCAATAAATAAGACCAATGGACTAAAGAGGAAATGTTGTTGCCTTTTTGAATAAAATAGCTAAGTTAGCAGCAGATAGGCCTCATTTTCTAATAGTGCTTTGATAGTTGGCTAGTCAAAGCCAACCATTATACAGCCAACCAACAAAAACATCCTTTAAAGCAAATTGCTAATGGTTTAGTCACAAATGCCTTTGTGCCTAGACACAGGGTTGTTTCGAGGGAAAAATGGTCAAGGTGGCGAGCACGACAAATCAAGGTCGTAGACAACTCATTGAGGCCCTAGAACCAAAGTTTTTATGCACTTTGTTTCTATGGGCATTAGGCCTGCACAATATACCGCAAATTTATCGTTATCGCAATATCCAGCTCTGCAATAGGCATATCACAAAAGAAGGCGAATATCGCAATAAATTGCAAACCCAAAATGTGTTAAAACAATCTTCCAGCAGATTGAAGCATTTAACGAATCAAATAAATCCCTTTATGCTTTGACCAATCAGATGGACGCCTTCCCATTGTTGACCAATCAGATGGAGGCCTATTATGTTAGATGTTTGTCCCCCATGTGGATGAGGGTCATTTGGAGTATAATTTTTAAACTGTTGCAATGAAATGGGAATGATGTTTTTGTTTATTTTTCTATTTGTTTATTTACCGCAAATTTATCGTTATCGCAATATTGATCACTAATATCGCATATCGCAAGTTTTCCTCATATCGTGCAGCCCTAATACGCATGCTGCAGGCGACAAGTCGTGGCGCACATTTATGCGTGCGGCACAACGCGACATGCGTATTAAATGCGTCCAACCTACATTGGCCAAACACGTGACAATAGTACGTTCCATTTTCAACGACCCTCGAGAGGACTGCACGACGCACCTTCGTTCCCCCCTAATCCTTTAACACCGTAGATGTTGTTAACAACAACGAAATGGCACCACACAGTCTTTGAATGATCACTAAAGCAGGCCATGTATTTTAAATGGATTCTCATGCGGATAAGTGTTGAATAACGTATCAAATCCACTTTTCTTCGCATCAGAATCAGATTGGTCACGTTGATTTCATGTACCCTTCACTACTGTAAAGTAGCAGCATAAAGACCCTTTTCTCAGCATGAGAATCTGTTGCATTTCCAATAATTGCGTAAACGGTTGCGGTAAGTCACAGACCGACAACACTCGAGTTGAAGCTCCGGGGTTAAAGGGTGAAGATGCGGCTGCTCCTCTCTACGATCCTTCACTGCAGCACCTGTACGCGACTATACCTTAAGAAACATGAACAAATTGCATGAAAGTTAGGGACTTTTTAGACAGAACATGAAAGTATTTTTGCTATAGTAATATTTGTTAATCAAGGCCTGCATCAAAATATTTTGTCCAAAATGTTTTTGTAAGACGGTTTGTGTGATCCTGCATTTAGCAGTTCAGGAATTGTTAATAAAGCAGACATCATCTGACATGTGAGAGGCCTACGCTGATTAAAACGCTGCACATCGTCATTGTTGCTGTGGATATCAAGTAAAAAAATGGAACAAGGCCCCTTTCTGTCTGTTAAAACAAGCTATTCAAGGGTAAGTTTGATAGAAAACTATAGAGTTAAAAAAACAGTCAGTTAACAGGAAAGAGAAAAATCACGTTTCTAAAATACAAAAGAGCAAAAGTGTGACTATTTTTGTTTATGAAATGCAAAACGGAGACAAATGCATAAGCAGAGCGATCTACAGAACCATAAACATCTGATGCGTCATCTCCAGGAAAATGGATCATCTTGGCTTTTTAAAGGCAAAGGAAGAGACAGGGTTGTGAAACTAAATGAAAAAAGGCTCAATCATGGTCTGCTGGGTGCTTACAGCTGGGTCTGTCTGCTGAAAACAGCTTTATGATGATGGCTGACTGCAAGTCATAATTTACCACCACTTTACCGCTTCCAGGTTGAAGATAATGATGAGGATTAAAGAAGACACATTATGTTCTTTTATCCAACTGGTTGGCAGAATCTCCTGAGATTTTAATGAAATCGGTAAAAACTTTTGGTCAAAATGCCAAAAAGTTCATTTCTACCTCGCATTACTTCACATCTCTGTCCAGGCCAAAATGAGAAACTGACATCACTTCCTCCTTTCCTGCCTTGTTTTGGAGCTGTAGTGTTTTGAGTGGTCATCTAAATGAAAACTAAAGATAGAATCCTTTGCTTATAAGGTACCATGACGCACCATTATGTACCACGATTTACCATGATTTACGTACCGTTACAAAAAAATTACATATCAAGATGTAGTATAATGTACCACAATGTACAATGACATACTATGACAAACATTATGTACTACGACAACCACAATATACTATGATAAGCATTTCATACTATGACAACCACGATATACTATGAAAACCACGATATACTATGAAACCACGATATACTATGATAAGCATTTCATAATGAATCAGGAATCAGGAATCAGGAATCTTTATTGTCATTTTATCATGATAAAACGAAATGAGGCTCTCTGGTCCCGGGCCAGCTGTTTACATTCAGACATAAATAATATATATCAATAATAATGTCAGTAAAATATCAGTCTGTTATGGTGGTTAAGGATTAGTATTGCACAGAAGTATTTTTCAAATTGCACAGTATTTATGTTAAGTATTGCACAGCCCTGTAATATTGCACTTGGGAATGAAGCTGTTGTCCATAGAGGGGGGTGCAGTGATCAACCGGAGTTCAGAAATTGACTGTTTCAGGAAAGAAACTGTTCTCAGTCTGGTGGTCCTGCTCCTTATGCTCCTCAGCCCTGCCTGAGGGGAGCAGGGAGAACAGAGGGTGTGAGGGGTGGGTGGGGTCTTTCAGGATGCGGGAGGCCCGTTTCCTGCATCTGGTCGTATAGATGTCAGGTGACTTGCAGGCTGTGCCCACACAGTCCTCTGTGCAGTTTTATGTCACTCGTTGCAGAGCTTTCTCCTCTGCACTGTAATAAATCCAACTGAAATTTTTTGACTTAACAAAATCTTTTATGTTGTAATAACTCTATAATCTAAGTTCTACTAATCAATCCAACAATTTAAGTCAGTTCAGCAGTTAAGTGTAGTTGTAACAGTCTAACATCATATATTGAGTTATCTGTACTTATACATCTAAGTTGCAGTTCACAGTGTGATAAAGTTCTCAGAACTTATCTTTTTTAATTGTGAAATGCGGGAATGCCAACTTTTGGAGTTGGCAATGTCCACTGATTGAGTGGTTTGTTCAAGAAGTGTCTGCAGAAGTTTTAACTCTTATTTAATGACATAAGTATTAGAATCAGTTATACATATGTGTGTTTGTGTGTGTACTTTACAGACACGAACCAGGGGGTATTGCAGGAAGCATAAGCTTAAACCATTCTGACTTCTTAACTCTGAACTCTGGCTGAAATCCTATGTTGGTCTTTTCAAAGATCTGATATGAGTTAGATAATAGATTCTGGACTTGCAAATCCTGGGTTAATGCACGTGCACAGCAAGTACATAAAGTACATTTTATCCCACAATTCCATGCGGTGCCGATCTAACAGCAGCATCAAAGTTACACCTACTTAATTGAATTAATCAACTTCCTTAGCCTCAAAATTATCGTGGGAGCTAGCATAACCTGCTTTCTGGAATAACCCCAGGTCTTCAGCCATTTTGTAAAACAACGTTTGGTGAACTGCCTAGCCCCCATGGCAACTAAGACTCATGGGAAGTGTTGATTCCCAAACCTTGAGTTAGGGAGCTGTGAAGAGAAGTGACCTTCATGTTGTTGCTATGGAGTATGGTCAAATTTAAATACTTGTCCTTTGCACACATGCAGGTTAGCTGTAACTGTCAACCTGTGCCTTGTTGATCTTGAAATGATCTGGGCTGCATGTGGAAATAAAGAAAAAAGCGGAAAGGTATAAAGTATGTATGATTACTAAACTGTATTAAAAGTCAAAAGCAGAGGTGCTCTTAATACCAAATTCTAAATTAATACAATCTCTGGTCAAGTCAGCAATATTTGGAATTTACAGTTGTTACAGCCTAAAAAATTAATTCTGTACATCTAAGCCTGAGTTGTGAAAAATCATGATTCAGAGTTAGGATTACACGACATTTTAGGTCACTATAACTTACATCTGAGTTGGTCAAAATTACAATTCAAAGTTAATCCAACTTGAACTTTTAAGTTCATAAAACTTGAACTGAGTTATAGAAGAACTTAGATAAATGAGTTTGAAAAACTCCAACACAAAATCCTTAACATATTGAGTTTAGGTCTTAACTCAAAAATTCTTACCGAAGTTTGTTGCCCACAATTTTAAGTTCACCAACTTTTTTTTGCAGTGTAGAGCAGTTGCCGGTACACAATCGCGGATGCAGGAGGTCATGACGCCTCCACCACACACCTGTAGAAGGAGGTCAGGACTGGGATCCCCATCCCAGCTCATTGAGCCTCCTCAGGAAATAAAGGCCAGTGCCTTCTGACCAGGCAGGAGGTATTGGTGCTCCAGGTGAGGTCGCTGGAGATGTGCACCAGATACCGAAGCTGGAAACCACTTCCACCGCGGCCCCTCTGATGTGAATGGGGGGAGGGGGGGCACTGTCCTTCCTGAAGTCCACGATCATCTCCTTGGTCTTTCCCATTGATGCAGGTTGGGTTGCCCTGCACCAGCTCTCCAGATAATCTCCACCTCCCGCCTGTAGTCAGACTCATCGTTGTTGGAGATGTACCAACCAGCCAAGCCATCCGCAAACTTCACGATCAGACAGCTGGGGGACTCGCTAGCAGTCGTGCGTCAGCAGGGTGAACAGGAGGGGGCTCAGCACACAGCCCTGGGGGGAGCCCGTGCTGAGGGTGATCGGGGAGGAGGAGACGTTGCGGATTTTTACAGACTGCGGTCTGTCTGTCAGGAAGTCTGGCGACCCAGTTGCACAGAGGGGCCCAGTCCAAGTGTGTGTAGTTTTGGGTGAGGGCTCGCGGGATGATGGTGTTAAAGGCTGATGAAGTCCACGAAGAGCAGTCGAACGCACGCTGCTTCTGTTCTCTAGGTGGTTGTGTGGACCACAGAGGAGATGGCGCCCTTCAGATCGGCTAAGGTTTGACCCGTATGCATATTGGTGCAGGTCCTGGTGATGTCGTATGGATTCTGTGATGCGGGTCATGACCAGCTAAACATTTCATGACTATCGGTGTCAGGGCAACCGCCGATAGTCATTCAGGACTTGTCACTGTGGATGACGGGTATTGGAACATGGTGGCGGCTTTCAGGCAGGTGTGACCACTGCCTGCATCAGGAGTGTGCTGAAGATGTCTGTCAGCACCTCTCAGGAGCTGGTGCATAGTCCCTTCAGCACCGCCCAGGGATGTTGTCGGGTCCAGCAGCTTTGTGAGGATTGATCCTCTTGAGGGTCCTCCTCACCTCTGCGGGTGTCACACTGAAAGGCCGCCAGGTGGATGGTGAGTTTGGCGCTGGGAGGGCGGTGTTGGAGTCCCCAAAGCGGGAGTAGAAGAGGTTGAGGCGTCTGGTGAGAGGGGTCCTCAGGACATTGTGTGCATCTCTGGTGTTGTAATTCAGATGCACCCCACGGCTCCTTCCACATACTCCGCCGGGGTCATTCGACGTAAAGGGTCCCTGAATCCTCTGAGCATAGGCGGCCTTTGGCCCTCCTCACCCCAGCATGCAGCTCCCTTCTTGCTGCTCTGAGTGCCACCTGTCACCTGACTGAACGCAGTACCCTGTGTTTCAGCAGAGCCTCGTGACCTCTGCGCTCAGCCAGGGTTTCTGGTTAGTCCGCTACAGTCCTGGTGCTGGTGACATCCTCCGTGCACTTACTGATACCCGAGACTCCTGATGCATAATCCTCCAGGTCCACCTTTCCCTCATGGTTGCCTCCCTGAAGATCTGCTGCCAGTCTGTGCTGGAAACAGTCTTGCAGAGCTGATGCAGCCTCTCATCAGGCCACACACTGTGATGGTCTGCCGTGTTAAGTTCGTCGCCTGAGGAGAGGGCTAAACAGGGCCAGCATGATGGCTATGTGGTCTGAAAAGCCCAATGAGGATGGGGGGACAGCTCTGGTGGCGCGCTTTTTGTTGGTGTAACACAGTCCAGAATATTATTTCCGCGTTGGAAAGTTGATGTTGGTGGAACTTGGGGCAGAGTGTCTGTCAGGTTTACATGGTTGAAGTCCCTGCAATCACTCTAAAAGCCTCCGGTGCTTGTGCTGAGCTTAGCTGGATGATGTTAATAGGTAGCTCCGTTAGCGCTTTCTGTTAGCGTGAAGCATTACGTTACAGCTCGGCGGGATAAATAGCGCCATGATAAACACCGCCAGAATTAACAGGCAGATAGTGTGGCCGCATTTAACAGTCATATGCTCTATCGCCGGAGCAGTGGTGGGCTGCGCCACTACTGTGCAGTTCGTACACCAGCCTTTGTGGCTGTAGATACACAGTCCACCCCCGCTGGTTTTCCCCGACTGCTGGTTGCGGTCCGCCCGGAACAGAAGTCAGCCCTCGTCGAGCTGGAAAGGCTGGGTCCGCATGTTGTCTTTTCAGCCAGGCTCCCGTTAGGACAAATAACTGCAGAGTTCCTCATCTCTACCGGTGTTTTCCCCAGCTAGTCGGCGATGTCCATCTTGTTGTCCAGGAGCGGACGGCCAGAACAAAGACGATCGGGCGCGCTCTGCCGGCGTTAGCCTTGGCCTGGCTAGCACTACTGCTTGCCCTCTACGTGTCCCGGCACACCGCTTCCTCTGGTTTCGTTCGCCAACATTCTTGGCGCCACTTCGGTGTCCTCAGGAGATGCAGCCTGCCCAGTAAGGCCTTGAGTCTAGGGCCCGCTGTTGTTGTGTTTGAGTCCAGACTGTCCGTTATGGTCGTTATTTCGTCCGCCAGATGAGGCGCTTCTAACGCTGGTAGCATCGGTGAGACTGACCATAGAATCTGTTAACAAAGCATAGTAATCGAAACCAGTCCTGTAAACGGTGTTGGTACCGGGAGCATGAGAGGCCGCTGCACTCCTGCGCCACACGTCCGATGATGTACAATACCACGCATAAACTATGATATACTACATATGATAACCATTACACACTGTGATAACCACGATATACTATGATAACCATTACGTACTCTGACGACCACAATATACTATGATAAGCATTTCATACTATGACAACTACGATATACTATGAAAACCATGATATACTACGAAAACCACGATATACTATGATAAGCATTTCATACTACGACAACCACGATATACTATGATAACCATTACATACTATGACAACCACAAAATACTATGATAACCATTACATACTATGACAACCAATTTATACACTATGAAAACCACGATATACTACGAAAACCACGATATACTATAAGAAGCATTTCATACTACGACAACCACGATATACTATGATAACCATTACGTACTATGACAACCACAAAATACTATGATAACCATTACATACTATGATAACCACGATATACTATGACGACCACAATATACTATGACGACCTTACATACTATGACAAAAACGATATATTATGGAAACCACGACGACTATGATGAGAATGACGCACTACGACGGCCTACAATATACGATGACCATGATATATTATGACGACCATTATGCATGGAATGGTTCAGGCTTTCACATCGTGTACACTTCGTAGTTTCATTGTCCCTTCTTATCTTATGCTTTTAGCGAATCAATTTATCAATTTGGTATATTGTCTGAACTGTAACCAATGCTGAATTATTGAAAAACTTAAAGGTCAGAGCTAAATCTTCCACATTGAAACCAACGACTGAAAAAGAGATTTTGTCCAACATATTGCTGACGTACAGTGTTATGCTAACAGTTGCTGAATATATACACTAAATGCATTGCAGAGCATAGGGCTCAATTCCAAAGCCACTCTTTTGGACCACTCTTCCACGTTTGTTATTTATTGGTTCGTGTCAAACTTAAGTTCATAAAATTAGAGCTTGAGCAATCTCAGAAGCCCTTTCTTCCTCTAGTGGTGATTTGGTGAACTGCACCTGCCTCCAGTCATCCACAGTTTAAAAGATCCTTCAAAGCTGCTTACTTAGTCAAAGTTTCTGTTGACAAATTCTGTTAAACAGATGGAGACAAGAGTATGTTAAAATGTACAATATTTTCCTGCCTTTTGCTGGACACCTTGGACAAAAAGTCATTCCTTTAGGTTTATGCATGATAATCACAGGTAATATACAAACGATAATGCAAACCAAGCACCAGCCAGATATAGATTCAAGGTCATGCTCAGCCCCGTTCAATAGAGATTAAGTAATACGACAGGAGCTGCTTCCTATAGAATTTGTTAATCCAGGGACACGACTGAGGGGGTGGTACGTAATGCACCTTTTCCGCTCTTTCGTCCCGACGTGTGAGGGCGTAATGTTTGACCTTGATTTCTAGAAGTCTTGGGAAGTACATTTATCTGCGTAAATATCACACACATCTCTACCTTGTTCTCCTCTAAACCTGGACTCCAAATCCCCTTCTGTCGTGACTGACCTTGAAGTCCGACGGCCAGTAAATGTAATAGCATTTTAACAGTTGCGCACAAAAGACTTGCGGGCTGAAGGGAGAGCACTTGGCAGATGAGATCATTCCTTGAAACATATTTACTCCTATGCTGTAGTGACAGCCAGAGCAGAATCTGCCCGAGGCAAGTGAACCCAGCATGTGTGCTCTGGACTGTGTGGGCGACACGCCGAGCCGTGAGAACTGAGGGAGTCCGCAGACGCCAACCCTCCACTGTGGATCTTCAGGCTCTCAAACCCCCTCCAGATAATCACAGCGTGAGGGGAATGCCCTGTCCTCGTGATTTTCTGCAGCGGATACGCACACGCTGACATTTTTCCCCTGTCTCTATAGCACTAAATCTTGTTTCCATTACATACACATAAGAGAATGTATAATCGAATACAGAAAGGGGCCCCATAAGCTGGATCTCCTGGGGCTGGAATGGCGAGAAAGAAGTCTTCTGCAGAATCCTTTCCCTCAAGCCTTAGCAACAGTGGGCCACCACACCAGTAGAAAGAAATCCTTTCATCACACCCCTGGGCATGCTCAGCTCATCTTTGCCCTGCAGGCATTCCCTACCTTTGAATCCTAGAAGAGTCTTTGACTCTTTTATTTTTGCAGGGGTGGGGGGGGGGTCACCAGGGAGGGTGGCACTTCCTATATCTTTTTATTACTTTTGTAAGAGCTACCTTTATTCGAAGGCAGAACAGTCTTGCACCTGTCAAGGTTACAAGGAAAGTCAAGAACAGAAAACAAACAAAATGGTTGTGTAATGGCTCCAAGAGAAACAGTCGTACAGCGGGCCGAGTCAATAATTCTTTTAGAAAGTCCAGATTGAAAACTAAAAAAAAGAACAAAAAGGGACAAATATCCACTTTTGGAATGTCAAGCAGCTGAAGCCAAGAGTTATAGTCGTGGGGAAACAAAACTGATAGATCAGTCTGTTAAAGTCAGAAACCTCCCCTTGTAAATACTCAATTATTTAACACTTCAAACATGAACTTCATCAATGCTAAATGTTTATTATATCAATCAGTATTCTTTGAATTGTATCCAGTACTGCCTAAACAAAGCTTGAACTGGTTTATTCAAGAAGTACTTAAAGAACTACTCCAATGAAAATGGCCTTTTTGGGGTTTTTTAACGCGTTTTTGTTGCACTTTTTTGATGATATAAAGAAAATGACGATTACATTTGCATTTCTGAGTATTTCTTTATTCAAATTGTTGTGAATCAGAAGCAGACGAGAAAGATGTCCGAAAAAGAACTTTTGATATAGAAAGTACGCTGGGCGAGCCACAAGCTCTCTTCATTCTGATGCATCCACTTGTTCGACTAGATCTATGAACGTCATTCTTTAACTCGTCTGGATCAAAACTGTACGGCTGGATCTAATGAATGTCTGCCGTTCTGCAGAACCTATATGTCCAAGAAAACGACAGATGTTTTTTAATTTTGACTTTGTTTTCACAACAGGCTGAAATAAACACGCCTTTCACCGCTCATTGCCACAACTACAGCAATGTACACATTCATCAGATCGCCGAACTAAAATCTTTAGCTGTGAAGTAAATCCAAACTCTCGCCTCTCCGCCATCGGCATTCTGACTCGAGCTCCGCCCACCCTCACTGCCTCACCCATTCTTACCTGAGCCTGCCCACAAATGCTGAATTAGTAAAACGAATGTGATTCAGTGACACGAAGCGTCAAAACGAAGCACTGAACAAAGCAATCAGTGTTCTTTGACGGTACAAGTAGCATCATATTAGTCTGTACCTGAACTAACGTGGCACTGAGTTTTGGTACCCGTCCCTATCAATCACCAGTTTCTTAGTGATTTCAAAAGCTATAATTCAATAGTTAATCTTTTGTTGTAATTTAGGAAAACTTACAGCGTACCAAAAGTTTAACAGCAAAATAGATCGCTCTTTAATAGGAAACCTCAGAAGGTCTAACTAAATAAGATACTTAACACACAGAAACTTAAGATGGTCTTTTAATTTAAAATTTAATTTAGCTCTTAAACATGTCAAGATTTCAGGAAAAACAGCATCTCTCATTTTCTGCCACTCTGCATGTCTGGCTCCATTTCTTGGCTTCTAAGTTGTTGGTGTGTGAAGTTTCTGATCGTTTGTCCCGGGTGGCTTTCCCATCATTCATAAGTGTAAATACCTAATTAAATAGGTCAAAAATGTTGCAGATGTCAATCATGCAGCACGTCAAAAGGATCTCTCCTTAATGAGATTCTTGATCAGCTCTCTTTTCATGGCAGCTCGAGTTTGGATTTCCCCAACTGTAATTATTATTTACCATACATTCTTTTCGATCACGCATAACATGTTCAGCGGATTCTGACATGAATGCATATCAGCTTGTCAATGCAAAGCTGCTTTTTTTGTTTCCGAATCCATTGGAAATATGTTAACGGTTGAAGAGTTCATGGACCTTGGTCTGGTTAACTTCAGTGTGAATGTTCCATAGACTATCCAGCGCACAAGTAAGCCAAAGACATAAACAACCTAAGCGAAGTAAAAAACACTCCCAGAACATCCGAATACATCTGACTCATTGAAAAATTGTAAAATGTTTCGTGGGTCAATAGAGCAAAGAGGTACATACTACTAGTCATACATGGTCATCATGGAGGACCGGGATTTCTTTTATGTACTTTGTCCATCCTGGTAAATTTGTTTTCAGACATCAGCATCCCCACATGAGCAGCTGCTGGAATGGCCACTTCAGTGCAGTGGAGAGGTACTAGTTTCAAAATAAGTGCCCAGAATTCGAGTTTTTCTTACACACCGAGTGTTAACAATGGGTCTTAGACTTAAACTAAGACGGAAATGAGGCAGTTCAATGTAGGAATATCTTGATTTTTAGGGTTTTTGACCATAAAATGCGTTTTATTTTATTTTTTTCAAAGAGATGTCTCGAGGTAAAGAGGATTACATTTCAGAGACAATGTGTTGAGCTTTACTAAAAGGACAGCAGTCAGGAGATTTATGCAGATCCCAACAAAAGACTTGGTTAGAATAAAACGGAAAGAGTCAAACAAAAGGAGCTCCTGCTAAAGAACGATGAAAAGCAGGAACTTGGTAAGGAGTTCAAGAGATGTACACAAGAAAAGGAGTCAAGACTTTTTGAGGAAGGAGAAATAAAGACGGCTTCCTCCGTAATGATCTCCTAATTGAGCAATTCTGTGAGTCGGTGCCTGGCAGCCGGCTCTGAACAACAGGTCAAATGGAGGACCAGCAGAAAGGAGAGGCGGAGATCTACCAACACAAAGGGAGCAGGAGTTCCAGGAAAAGGCTGGATGTGAAGAAATGAAAGCATCTTTGACCTGAATCTCAGCCCCATTTCCCCTTCTGAATCCACCTTCATTGTGACCATGACAACACAAATCAAAGATTAGGCGCTGATGGAAAACAAACACGCTGCTCAGGCACAAATTCAGGAGGGCGCTGATCGTTATTTCATGGGTTATTTAAGTAGTAGAAGGAGAACATGGAGATGGCAAGGCCCTTAGCAGCTTGAGACGTTAAGGGACAGAAGAGTGAAAGAGCACCAGGAGGCCAGTTAGCAGCAGAAGAAACTAAAACTTTACTAAATGAAAAAAGTCTTACGCGGCCAAAATCCTTTTATTCACCCAATTAAACTAACAAGGACTACTCAGAATAGTCCCTAAATGTTTATATTGTCATGTTCTTCAATTAGCTACCTTATTAGCACTGGGTGTTATTTTAATATGATTGTTAAAAACACCTCATTTTATTTATTCTAACAGTCTAGAAAATGGAAATTTACGGCAAGATCAAGTGTCATCGTACTGCTGTGATGGGATTGAAGAGGGCTGAAACGCAGTGAGTTTATTGCATGTTGTTGGCCTCTGATACATTCGGTATAATCAGACATATGGCCGTCTATAGGAGCAAGTGTGTCAGAATGCTGAGGAACGCTGAACCTTAGTAAAGGCCAAGCACCACTACATACATTTCTTAAGGCTATGTTTTCAGATTAAAATTGGTCATATGTGAAATCGACGTAGAACATGAAATGTGTGTGATTATTGCACTGTTTATATGCCAGTTATTAGTGATGTGTGCGTCGTTGGTACGTGTCTGTTTGACAATTGTGGAACGGTCGCGGAAAGCCACAAATTTGCATTTGCATCTTGCAAATATCACGCACAATTCCGTAAGATTCATGTAATAATTGTGGTTGAATTAAGTTGAATACTCATAAACAGCTTAATTCTCTATCAAAAATTCTGAACATCTTAAAAACAAAGTGACGTAAAGACCTGTCAGCCGAAACCCTAAACCGACATCCACAAAGTCCACAAAGTAGTTTTTATTTTTTTTAAATTATTATTAAAATGGTTTAAATGGTTAAACTCTTAAAACTTAAATCTTTATAGAAAAATAAGTTGAGTATAATAGAATAAAAACAAAGATTGTATTGCGATCAAAGATTAATGTCAATTTAGCAAACTGAACATATTCTGCACAGGAGACACGGCACAGAGGAGATGGATTGACAACCTCTACAGCCAATCAGGAGGTAGAACACAATGCACTGTAAAAAAAAAAAAGTATACGAAGATGCATAACTAAAATCTACAAAACAGCCAGACTGCAAAAGGTGAACCGTGTTATAACCAGAGACCACTGTACCAACAAAAGACATTCAAAGACAACCATTTAGTCAGCATCAGTGAAAAAGTTGAGTATTGTGTTCGTTGTTTTGTTGGAAAGTCTTTATTTTTATCGGTGTTAGACTCAGGTTATTGGTGTCAGCATCTGTATTGATCACTCAGCCATATAAATGCCACATCACACCGCAGCACATCGAATAAAGTAAATCATGAAATCTACACGAGTATTATGGTAAATGGAGTATACTTACTGTATATAGCGCTTTTACCCTCTGTCGAAGGCCCAAAAGCACTTTACAGTCACACATTCACACACACATTGGCTCCGCTGCCGAACACTGGCGCCAACTTTCCACCAGAGGCAAGGACACTTCAACACGTGGATGTCCAAGGTGGGAATCGAACCTGCAATATTACGATCATGGGTCGACCGCCCTTCCACTGCACCATGGCCACCCCGCTTATTATGGGAAAATAAAAGGACCCCCTTTAAAATGTACTAGCAGCAGAAAGAAGAGTACTTTATAGATGAATGTATGCATAAAAACTGCAATTCAATCTTTTCTTAAACTCTTCAACAGTCTATTGCAATAAACAGAGGGTGTCATGAACAAAGAGTTTTAGGCTGCCAAACTCAATTTAAAAAACCGTGAACAAAATACATCATTGGACTTTTTTTCTGCTAATTTATATATACCGCAAAACATACTGGGATGTCCTCATGCTAAAAAGTAATCTGAAAAAAAGCTAAATGTTACTGGTATTCAAAAAGCGTCTTTGCTGTTCACTAAGGCTGTGGTTGGGTTAAAAACAATCTAAATCAAACGGATCCTTACAAAATGTGGGAAACAAATTTTGCTCATATAATCAATATTTCTTTTGAATAAAAAAGCATTTTTTTTTATTCTTTGTTAGTTAGTGTTTCTTTTTATAAATAAAGATGCTTTTAAAATAAAAATGAGAAAATTCACTAAAAATTTAGATAAATCTTGTTGAATTGCAAAACCAAACCACAAAATTGAGAGGAGTTTTAATTAAACGACTAAATTATCCGGCCAGGATATGCGGCTGACTTGCAGTTTCCTGTACCGACAGCCTCTCCTTTCATTTCTCAAGCCCCTGTAGTTAGGAACTGAATGCAAAGAGATTGTTTCATGCTGGCACCCTGGGAGCTCCGCTTGCTTTCTTCCCAAGTCTTGGCATTAACAAGCCCACACCACTCCATTCTTCCTTTTATGAGCATAAATGCTAACATATATCCCTGCAAAGCAATCCCCACACTCATTAATCATTAGCAGGACTGTGTGATCAAGGTTACAATCCGATTCCTTGGCTAATTAAAGAGGCAAGATGTTCAATGTACATGCAGCAGTAGCGGCATTTTTCTGCACTGCTGATTGATTCAAAACCTGCAAGAATACGAACATTTCTTCAACGTTTGACTGGAGCTGTCGCCAGCAACATGATGCAAACTACCAAAACTCTTCAATCTGTAACGTAATTATCGTCATTTCTGATGCAGAGAAAAGCAACTTTGCGTCAACATGCAACACTTTACGTAAATTATTACATATTGACGCAAAGTTGCTTTTCTGCTATAGGTTTGGACCTAAGTTGCGCTGACACTCAAAGCTTTACTATTACAAAGGAGATGGTTGTGGACTTGTCTTGGGACCACAACACTGCATCACTGGCCAAGAAAACCCAACAACGCCTGTACTTCCTCCGCAACCTGAAGACGCAGAGCTCCTCCCCCCCATCATGCAGACCTTCTACAGTGGTGCCATGGAGAGCGTCCTGACCAGCTCCATCACCGTGTGGTACGAAGCCTGCACGGCGTCCTGAGAAGATCATCGGTGTCCCTCTCGCTGGCCTGTCGGACATTTACCACCCTGGCCTCACCCGCAGAGCCATCAGGACTGCAGGTGACCCCATCACATCCATCCCAGAGACCCTTTCAGTCTGCTGCCATCAGGGAGGAGGCTGCCAAGTCTCCAGGCCAGAACCAGCAGTCAAGGACATTTTCCTCCACCAGGCGATGAGGAAACTCAAACTTTTTCCACCAGCATCAGAACATCAGCTTCACCAAAGACTGCCATCACCCACCCGTCTACTTACTGTTTCTTAGCACTTTAAACCATCTCATTGTCACTTCTGCACTGACCTATTTAGATTTATGTTATTATTATCATAATTATAAATATTGTTGTTTTTATAGGCCGCTTGCTACTGAGCCCTCCCGGTGCCAGATGTATATTATGTGTATACAGTAAACCCTTGTTTATCGCGGGGGTTACGTTCCAGAAAGAACCCGTGATAGGCAAAATCCGTGAAGTAGAAACCTCTATTTTTTTAAAAATTATTATACAATTAAATACTCAATTATACATTGAAAAGAAAGAACAAACAATTTTACAGGCTCAAGCATTTCTTTCACCAATCAAAGTACTTTAAAAACTTTTTTTTTCCAACAAATAAATGCCGCCCCCTATGAAGTGCCGCCCTGGGCGTCGCCCACATCGCCCATATCAAAAACCGCCACTGCTGTACTGTCAAATAATAATTTGAATCCTCAATGTAAACAGAAGGCTTCAAATCGCGGAGATTAGCCCCGCCCACCGCGACCTGAGAGTAATTGAATTAAACGCGAGAAAATGTAAAATGATCATGAAAAAAATACAAAGTACAAACGGACAAATAGTGGCTCAGGTGTATTTCAATGCTCTTCAGTCTGAGAAGCTGCAATGTTTTCTCCTTCTCAAGCCCGCGGTGCAGCTGTGTGTGTTTGTTCGGGAGAAGAACATAGTGATTGACAGTTGATGTTGCTCTTTTTCTATGGGTTTTAGAGAAACTTGAAATTGCAAGATGCTTTGCATGTACGTAATTTGGAAAGCTGATTTACGTACGTGTACATATTAAACTGCAACGTTATTGACGCACAGGTAGAGAAGGAGCGGAGTGACTTTTTTAGCCAATCAGAATGCAGAACACAATGCACGATGCAAATCCGCGAAGTAGCGAAACCGTGAAAAGTAAACCGCTTTATAGCAAGGGATCACTGTACAGTATATTTGCCAAATAAAGCTGACTTGACTCGAAAGCTGCTTTTCTCCAATATTTGGCCCACTTGTTGCAACGATACATTACTTGTTCTACTCGCAAAGCACAACGCTGCTTTTCTGAGATAGGTTTGACCCCCTGTTGCACCAATACGCAACAACTTACAGTACTAAGGCACAAAGTCATTTCTGCGATTAGTTTTGCCCATTGTTGCACCAATATGCTACACTTCACGGTAGTAAAGCTCTAAGCCTCTATTCTCCATATCAGAATTAGTTGGTTTATGGGAATTGCGTAAACAAATAATTTCTTTAAAGTGTTGCATATTAGCACAAAGATGCTTTTCTTAGCCTTAGAATCTGTTGGAATTATAATAATTGCGTAAATGGTTAAAAAGTAAATTCAAAGAATGTCAATGACGCTACAGCTCGTTTACTTTTAAAAGAAAAAGTTCAAGAAGACTATGTGAGTCACTCTCACTATCAGGCTGTAGCTTGAGGGCCATAGATAAGTGAACTCAATAATATCTGAGTCAGAACTTTGACATTTACAGTTTGTTGCTGGTACTGTGAAATTGCGGTGCAGCAGAGAGGTCCTGATTGGAGGGGGGGGGGGGTAGGCCAGAAAAGATCCACACTTTCCTGTTCCTCTGAGAGGCAACAGTACCGGTCTGGAAAGACGGCGGGAAGAGCCGCAGATGAATGATTCGGCTCACACCTACTGTTTCTGATGGGGTGGCGACAGATGCAGCAGCATTCAATATTAGCACGGCGCCAGAAACAGAATGAGTAAATCAGGCAGGGAGGGCTGGTGGAAGCGTTTAGGCGTGCACGAGCGCAAGCGTGCACGTGTCGAAGACGGCACCCTCTGCTGATCCTGACAATAACAGTGACGATCATCACCTGCTCTGCATCCGCGGGTGCAAAAGTGTGACGCTGCCGGATCCTTCGCTCATTCATCACTGTCGAGCCCGAGCTTTCCTTCATAAGTACCACAAACACACACAAACACACACACACACAAACGCCAAGAGGAAGCGAGAGCCTGTCAACGAAAAGACATCCTAATTCACTACGTAGGATGGGTTTATTTTTTCATTAGCATGTGCCATCAGAAAAGCTGAAGCCCAGCCGCCTAACAACACATCAACCGGAGCCAGACAGCAGCAAGAAGCGCTGCGACTGACGGCTCTTTTTATCCCCCCAAAAAGCTTCTGAATTCAATTGAAAGCACACATCTTAACCAAAAGGTTTCCTGTTTTGCTAAAACTCAACCAATAATCATTAAACGGGGTTAATGTACAGTACAGACCAAAAGTTTGGACACATTTTCTCATTCAAAGGAATGGGAAGGTGTGTCCAAACTTTTGGTCTGTACTGTACAACACAATATAGATGAAATCATCGAGTAAAATTTAGCCAGTAAATGTCATGTAATTGATCTTCGTTGTACATCTGCCGCTATCTCAATAAATTCAGAAGGATGATGGAAACTGTAATTTTATCTTCTGTCACGTATTACCTTAGCCAAAAAAAATTACCCAAACAAAGCAACGTTGACGGCATTAAAGGCCGACGGTAAAAAACACTGACGTCTGCCTCCCTATGAGATGCAGTTCAAAGAGTCGGTTGCTTCAAGAGGAAGCTGAGTGCGTTTCTGAGGGTAGTTCCTAGAAACCTTGAGTTGGGGGAAATTTGATCAAAGCAAATACTCCAATTAAATAGTCAAGTCGCATTCGGATGTAGCTTTCCTGCACTATTCCCACCAACCGTTTAAGCACACAGAGAATCGGAAAAGAGTCTCAAAATGTTTGCGGTACTAGATGCGGCTCAAAAAACAAAATTTGTGATTATCAATGCCCTTTTTAGGGAACCTCCCATTTTGGACTAATGACTTTAAGTTTTCTAACTAAAATGTTGAGATTGATATTGTTAATTCCTCCTCTATAGACAATTTCTAAATGGTTGGTACTATCCATACGTCACTGCCAAATCAGAGTCCTTGATTGGTCAAAGGTCTACATGGTTGAAGTTTCACTGTGGGTTCAATAGCTACACGTTTAGTACAAAGAGGCTGAAAACAGTCAGAAACTTGTGCAGCTAGGCGTGAACGTGCACATTTTTAACACTGTACGCCAAAATACGGATTTATGGGTGTTTACATAGACCTTTCATTGGAGGCGGCCGCTCCAACTTGCGTTGCCGAGTGAAGTGCGATTGTAGCTATAAGTGTGTGACAACACATCCGCTAAATAGATTTGGTCTGTTATCACATTCCGCTCCAGGACATCCCACCAAAAAAAAACAACGTTCTTTCAAGGTGGCCTCACCTAAAAGAGGAAGTAAGAGTTTCCGCTTGTCTGCCGATTCTCATGTGCTATGAAACGCCGTCACCTCCCTCTTTGGCTGAAAAGAAATGTTTCACTTTTTCCTAAACTGCTTCTTAAGATGGGAGTTTTTATTTTTTTTTTACCCTTGATGCACTGGGCTTACGTCATTTTCTTAATGGGTTAAAAAGTCATTGCTGCTGAACCACACCAGAGTTCACTTGCAAGTAGACCAAAACTTTTTTTTTTTTTTTAAAAGGGACCAAAATGTGCCGGTTGGCCCACACCAGATTTCAGGTAAAATTTTTCTAGCAGCAAAAAAACCACAAACAATTGGAGAAAATAAGCTAAAACAGACCAGGTATAAGACCCAAGAGTGAAGCCCATTCACCCATTTCCAAATAATCCAAATCTGGGTCTTGGGGTTGCTGGAGCCTATCCTTTAGACTAATGGGCAAAGATATACACCATGGACAGCTCATCAATCCATCACAGAGACACATAGCTGCACACTTAAGGGGCAATTTAGAGTAACTGTGAGAGGAAAGCGGAGAAGATACCCCTTACACTCAAAACAATGATTCAAGACCCTCTTTCATGTAACACAAGTAAATGCTGTTTGTTTTATTTAAATATGTTTATTTTAAAAACATGTATCCACATTTAATTGACCTAACATAAAATGTATTAATAGTTTCGCCTATAAACTCCAGTTATCCAAAATAAATGAGTTCAATTAAGGGGGCGTGCTATTTGCATGTGCTGTGGCTGCAACGGAAATGAGGCACTCCCTTTTACACGTGCAAAATCATTCTTCGTGATTATTCTTTTATTGGTTGAATGCTGTTTTCCTGTTTATTTATTCTTCTTATTGTATCTTCTGCCGTTTTCAGCGACAATTTTTCACCTATTTTAACCATTCAACTATTCAAATGTTCAGCTCTTTCACCTATTTCCTGCTATGACCTTTGGTCCTTCAAATCTTTCCACTTTTCGAAGAGAGAAAACTTTCGTTCGTGTTTTTCCACGTAAAAAAAAACGCACTGTGGCTTGGAATCATTTCAACTCGGTTTCTCCCGATGAGATAATACACGACGAACCTCATTTATAGAAGAAATGATTCTATCTGCTTATACTGGCGACATTAAGTAGCCACTGAAGAGTTAGCTCAGTGGATCAGACAATGGCATCTACATGCTGAGTTTCTACGTTTGAGATTAGTGTCACACATAGTTTTTTTTTCCTGGCCTTCTTTTGCAGAAAGTAAGTAAGTTTCATTAAGTTAATGGATTTCTTTCTGTTTGGCTTTTTGTTGAAAAATTTGAGTTCGACTAACCTCAATTATATTTCATTACATGGAAGAATTTTCTTTGAGTCGGGGCTACTCATATTTATTGGATGAAAATCCTGCCCACAATTAAATTCAATGAGTAATTTTTTTGAGTGATGAGAACATGCAAACTCCAGACAGAGAGGACCCAGCTGGGATTCAAACCAAGGCCTTCTGGCTGCGAAACGAGAATGCTAACCAGTAACCAAAGAGTTCTAAACCCTTTTCCAAATGATAGCACTCTGGTAAACTCTATAACCACAACTTCTGGTGTTTTTTCTCCCCTATTATTTTAGAATGAGTCAAGTACAACTTTAGACAACAATTTGCTAAGATAACTTCTCCATCGTAAAAGTGATTTTACCGGCCCAGTGCTACGCGGCACAGCAGCAGAGCAGGTGATCTCGGCTGAGCTGAAAGCCGTTGGCGCCGAGCTCCTCCAGGCGGCACTCCAAGCCACAGCCGTACCCCTCAGGTGGCGGTCCGCACACGCCGAAGAGCTGCCATTCGCTGGCCAAACCTCAAACCCTGCCACCAACAGTGTCAGCAGACGGACATCAAATGGGTAACGGCCAAGTCAGCACCACAACACAGCCACCGGCGTTGTCACCACGGCGCCTCATTATGTTTGAGTGACTGAGACCTTCTCTCAGCGTGTGTGTCAGCGCAACAGGGAAATCTGTATTTAATAACCAGCAGCATCAATATGCAGTTCAGTCGCAGCGTGTTGGCCGTCGCTACTGCTGTTGCTGCTGCTGCTGCTACCGTCACCCACATTACCATTCAACTGGTTCTTCTCCAGCTGGTTGTTAGAGCTCGGGCTGACAGCTCACACTAATATATGTGGTGATGTGTCAGCTCATACTAAGATGTGTGCAACAAGGGGAACGTGGGAGCACAAAACAGATAGCAAAGTAACAATGGTTGTGTGGGAATGTCATGGCACAACTTTACTCATGTCTCTGCTTGAACAGGAACTCTCCAGGACCATTTGTTGGTCACTTTTGCGATCGCTAAACTTTCTCCTGGTAAAGTAGTCCGTCCGTCCGTCCAGGAGCTGCACCGCAATACTGCAGCTTTTCCGTCACACGCTGCTGCAACCCCTGACCTTGGAGAGGAGCCCAGGGCCATAACTCAATTTCTCCATGAACCCATCGGGGGCTAAATATAGCGTGTGGTGTGATGAATTACAGTAGCGGAGGCTGTATTGAATGCTCATTACAGGGAAACAAAAAAAAAAAAGATTTGATAAGGTCATTCATCTCTGCAGTTGTGCTCCTACAATTTCAGAAAAAAACAAAAGAAGAAGGGTTTTAAGAACAAGCATGACTTCCATGAGGGGAATTCCTAATGACAAAAGAAGTAGTCCCCCGCCCCCCTGCAGGGATGAACTGCAGAGTTCACAGCGGCATGGATTCTGCCCGTTACGTCAATCTGACGAGCCAGAAATCCGGATGTATTTAATCTGTCGGTGTCCAACCGGAGCTGATTCCATCCAATCTGTGTCACGCTCTCTATGCAGGACTGCTTCAAATCCCATTGTGACCGAGCACTTTTATTACTCCTCATGCACCAGAAAAACCCCTATAGATGATTTGAGTCTGTGTTTTTATTTTATTTTTTTTAGGTGAAGTGGAGCTGGAACCACCTGTTCAATCAAACCTGAGAGGGCGGCCTGGAGGTGGCCCATGGGCAACGCTTCACATTTTCCTTCAGCTTTTATCTTGCTAAAGACAAAAAAAAAAGGTGTAATTGTTCATTGATCGTGGCTGGTAGTCTGCCCGCTTCAAGGTAGGGGTGGGGGGGTAACGTCTCGGTTCCGGCTGCTGTTGACTGGACGCTCTGAAAGCGAAATGTGTCAGAGAGTGTTCAACCTTGATCTAACCTTAATGAGCCCACTGGGGACAAATCGGTAGCGCTCGCCTCAGGGCAGGCGGGCGTCACGGGTTTGAAGACAAACAGGATAGGGAAAGTGGTCGGAAAGAGCCTGGAAGGGACAGACGAGATTATTGAAGACACGAAGTGGAAAAAAACGAAAATATACGTTTTTTTAGGAGCACTTTTGCTTCGATGTGTCTGGCTAGTCTTTAAAAATCCACATTTTCCGGTTGACAATGTTGTGGGCCACAAGTGACTGGAAACCACGAAACTCCCACTCCGATCATCCCTTGATCCATTTTTTCAAAGCGTTCCCAGTGGTCTTTTAATTAATATTATGCCGCCTTTAGACAAAAGGGAAAAAAAAAACGTGCAATTTCTGCAGAGCGGCAGGAGTTCATCAGAAAATCACCTCCGAGTTGTGGAGATCTATCCCGTCCCCACTTCCCATCACCCTTTTGTTTACACTCTCTCCCGCTAGCTTACAGCCCCTCACACCCCCAACCTAACATTGGCGGTGCAGCAAAAATGGGGAGGAATATGCAGCCAGACGGCAGCTCAGACCAGGAAAACAAAGGTGTATGTGGATCTAGTCGTCTAAAATCTTCCTGTGTTTTCTAGATAATAAATACCATCTTTTTTCAACTGCATTTTTTTCGTCTGCCCCTGATTCACAACGACTTGAATAAAGAAATGCTCAGATAGGGAATTTTAAGCTTAATTGTCTATCAAAAAATGCTACAAGAGCATGCTAGACAGACCAGAAACACCAGTTTCATCTGAGAGGGTCTTCACACATCTGCCACACGGTAGATATACAAAGATTTTTTGAAAGAACTCTTCAAAGTCTATATCCTGCAAATCAGACGGTCTAACATAAAAAAAATCTACTAGGAGGGCTTCAAGCTTTTAGCAGAACCAAAGATGTTGTTGTTGTCTTTGAAAACTGAAAGTCATGCATTCATTTTTATTTAACCTTTTTTTTTTTACCAGGAAGTTCCATTGAAACTACTTTCTACAGCTCTAGGTGATCTATATTTCAAAACTATTGTTTCTTGAGAGGGTCCTGGTTCAAACTAGGGCTGGGAATCACTGGGTACCTCACGATACGATACGATTTGCGATACATTGCTCACGATAACGATACTATCACGATATGGCGATAATGCGATAATCGATATATCTCGTCTCTAACAACTCACGATATATTAAACTTTAAGAAAGAAGAACTCTAAAAACAGCTTTTTGGAAAATATTTCCCCATTTATTTTTTAAACACCATGATAATAAACAACTTGTGTCCTATTTGGTGTAATGAATAACAGACTTTTGTGTAACATTGCTGAAATCAGTAATACTCTGTCTTTGACAAACAATGACAATTTTCATTTGGAAATATCTGTAAAATTCAGTTTAAACAATAGTGAACATCAACAGCAGCCATTATTTAGTACAAAATTGCTGTAAACAGGATAAAAAATGAATAAGTCAAGTAGCTGCCAGGCACATTGGTATTAACTTTTGAAAAACAAAGCCATAGCTATTGCTTAATTTAAAATAATAGCTGAAAATTAGATATTAATTCTGTGAACAAATTATAGTGTCTTTGTTAAAAAATAAATGACACCATTTAGTGCAAATGTGGTGTAGAAAAAAATATAATTCTCACAGAAAAATAAAAATCAAGTAGCTAGGAACTTTCCTTTAAGTTTTTAAGACATAAACTGCTTTCAAAATAAATTACCAGGGATAAAATACATAAAAAACTTGAAGTGCATCTAAAAGTTAACGTCTTTGTGAACAAAACCTTTGGGGAAAAGCTGCATGTGATCTATGTTTATGTTCATGTTTTTCTGGAGAGAAAAACATGAACATAAAACATATTTAGCATCAAGACGCCGCTCGTCTACCTCTGCTTAGAGGAGAAGGGGGGTCTAAGGGCAGGGATGCCTCTCTTTCTTCCGTTTCCAATCCATCTCAGCCGTAGCTCTGGTCTGGACGTACAGTACAGGGATCCTTTTTTCAGTATTTCTGAGAGGGAATGTCAAAGCGTGGCTCTACTGCACTCAATAAAAACCCAAATCCCTCGTTCTCCACCGCGCTGCAGGGGCCGTTTTCCGTTTGTTATTGCCGCAGCTCTGTCTCTCAGAAGACGGCGCTAGCTTCGTCTGGAAAAAAGTATCCGCGTCGGGCTGTGTCGGCTTCAGGCAGCAGCAGCCACAGCTTTCTCACACAACTCCGGGTGATGCAGCTTCAATGCTGCCGGCGCGTATTTTAACTTGCTGCCGGCGCTTCTCATTGTTTTCCCGCTCCGCCATCTTTGTTTGAATGTGTGTTCTTCTTCGTCCGCCCGCAACAACCAATCTCGCAACGAGCGCCCCCTATCGACCCTCCAAGGAATTGTCTTACCAAAGGATGGTTAATATAACGTTTTACAGGGTTTTAAAACGTAAATAAAAGGTCGATACTTGATGAAGACGCATCGATAATCGATCGCGGGACTAAATATCGCGATATATCACCATATCGATATTTTGGCACACCCCTAGTTCAAACCCCAGCTGGGTTCTTTTCATGTGGAGTTTGGATGTTGTCCTTTGGGTTTTCTCTAGGCTCTCCAGTTGCCTCGCACAATCCCCCAAAATTGCTCCATAGGTTAATTGGTAACTCCAAATTGTCCAGTGTGTATGTGAGTGGTTGTGTGATTGTGGCCCTGCGATGGACCGGGGACCTGTTCAAAGTGAACCCCACCTTCGTCCAACAGTAGCCTAGGACAGGCTCCAGAAGTCCCGTGTCCCCAAAAGGGGTTCAGCAATTTTGAAAAACGGATAAAAGGATATTTTTTCTTTATTTCATTATGTGTTTTTATCTTTACAGTGTAAATGAATGTAAAAACATCTGAAATAGTGACTGTGTTCCACCATTATATGTGAAGGGGTAAACGCCATACACTTATATAGCGCTTTACTTCCTTCTTGGAAGGCCCACAGCGTACACACATTCACTTCATCTTACCTCAAAGAATCTACTGGAAATCTAAAGTAATCAATGAAAACTGACCTTACTGAAAACAAGTCACATTTTTTATCTAATAAACACAGAACATTTAATTCATATTAAAGCTAAAACCAGTGGATGAGTAAATATCAGTCATTACAATTGGTGAACAAACAGGAAGTAACCAAGCCTACAGGATGTCCCCAAAGGAGCCCACTTGACTTCATAGGTTCCAACAGGCGTTCCTATTTGCCAACGTTCATCAGATGAGTCCATTTCGTGAATGCATGTTTCTCACCTTTCAGCACATAGGCATATCCCGTCAGTAAAAGCCGATTCGCACAGGTGGTTTGACAGAGATTTTTACACGGCACAGGGGACCCAGACTTGGGCCCCCTTGTAAGTTACGTAGTTTGGTAGTAGCACGAAGGGTCTTGCTTAAGTACCCAATCTGGATGAAGCGCCCCCTGAACGCCAGTTTCCCATGCACCAGGCCTACATCCAGCCATCTGAGAATGCGTCAGCTGCCATAATCATAAAGGTTTTCTCCACATCTCTCATCTATAATTAGCTCCGACTCTGGTTCTCTGCAGACCTGCTGGGACACCTGGACTCGTCTGGAGCCAAAAGGTAACCAGGAGGGGTCAAACTGGCTGTGTTACACAGATGTTTGGGGTTTTCTTTTTTTGAAGATGTTATGACACTTTGCCTACCAGTAAGTCCTCTTTGGCAGTTCAGTTTAACCCATTATCACCAAAGATTAAGCTCTAGTGTGGACATCATCTGTACTACTGTAACTATTGTAAACTATAAACCCGGAACCGTGTAACCCGGTCTGCGAATACAACTATCTTCAAATTACTTAAAAGGTTGATTTTTCTCCAAAAAGAGAGCTGACCATGCCCCCGAAGAAACCCCAGGAATATGAAGACCTCAAAAAAACTCTTGACATTATTCAAGAAACGCTGAAAAGTTTTATGGAACAAGTGTCGGCTAAACTAACGCCACTTTGGGAAATGATGGAAGAGTTCCGAAGATTTCGGGCTCAAAACGAGCAGCGAGAAAACCAGGTCGAGATTCTGGAGAAAAGACTGGACGATGTGGAACAGCAAGTAAGGATGAATAATGTCATTCTCACTGGAGTACCAATCAAGCCTCGAGCTAGCACTGCTAATGCTAGCGCTAGTGTAGCTAGCAGTGCCAATACGGAGATCGGTGCTGTGTCTTTGGAGCAGCAAATACATTCATTTCTCACATCTAAAGGGATTTCCCTGGATCTCAATACCATCGAGACCTGCCACCTGCTCCCCAGGAGAAAGGAGACGGATAAATCAGCGATCCTCATCAGGTTTGTGAATCACAAACACAAGCTAGCTCTGATGAATCTACGCAAAAATCTCAGAGGTTCTGCTGTTTATCTGAACGACCATCTGACCAGGAGGAATGCTGAAATCTCAAAACATGCACGGCTTCTCAGGAAGCGTAAGCAGATTGAGAACACTTGGGTTAAAGGCTGCAGGATTTACGTTAAACCACTCGGTCCAGAGGACCGGACCAAGGTTCTGGTGGTCAACACCATGAAGGACTTTGAGAAGTGCTTGATCACGGTCGTCTGAATCAACGTGGAGTAATAAATCAAAGAGCCAAATAATTTCAAGAAATATGACACCTGGAATCATCACCTTCTCTGTATGTCTGACGTCACCTGAATAACAGCAGAGAGTTCTGACCTGCAGACAACTTGACCTCAACTTTCACCGCAGCTGATATCAGCTGAAGAAGGATATGGACCTGAATCTAATGTCTGCAGACATAACATCGAGGAGAACTATTAACTGTTTTGAACCCAGGAGATCAGCTGTTATCAGTAA
Source organism: Oryzias sinensis (assembly GCA_037389245.1). Lineage (NCBI taxonomy): Eukaryota > Metazoa > Chordata > Actinopteri > Beloniformes > Adrianichthyidae > Oryzias > Oryzias sinensis. The sequence continues at coordinate 4,063,951 of CM074505.1, read as the reverse complement.
AAGAAGAAATACCAACCTTGGACAATCGACAGTTATGGACCCTTTTTACTCTTCCCCTACAGCATTTCTTTATTATAAAAAAAAAAAAAAAAAATATTCAAAAACTTATTGAAATGTGTTAAATTGATTGACTTTTAATGATATTACTTCACTTTCTCCAAAACTTGATAAACTGATTCAAAAATCTTTCCTAATGTAGCATAACTTTGCACATGTTTTTAACTTTTGATACTTGATGAAATTTTTGCTATGAAAATTCCTGAAACAGTGTTGTCTGCTTTACTGATATAGTATTATGTTTTATTCATATGAATGGCTTTGCTAGCGTAGCTATAAGTAACATAATCTGCATATATTTCAGATGATTGATCTGCATTTGCCATGTTGATTTCTAAAATAGTTATTTTTGACGTAATACTTAAGTAATTCATCTTTGTCATGTGCTTTATCGATATCTTATGATTTTTAATTCTGTCTGATAAAAACTGGGAACCGGATATTGATAAATCATGTAATAAAATGGTTACAGTATAATCGGGGTGGGATTATATAAGTTCGCTTCCTCCCACTCCCTTTCAAGCAATATTTATTAATATGTCTAATTATCCTAAGTTTGATTAGTTACTGTATGAATGTATAACTGATGTTTATATTGCTGTTGTGTATTATTTCTACTTAATTGCTTGAAATAAACCATTTCAAATCAAAAATCAAAAAAATATACGCAACTTAAATAAGTAACTTTACAGCAGTTTACACAATTAATGTAAACCAACTGATTCTGAAATGCAAAAGAACAGCTTGGTGCGATTATGGAACACTTTACATTGCATACGTACAGCATACTGTGCATGCTAATATACGTTAATTGCGTAAACTAGGCATGCGCGATATCAAGCTGGGGAATATGCATATCGCAGAAATTGGCAAAAATTGCAATTGATTGTTACCTTATCTTATTGCAGCTTTAAGTATTTAACAGATCAAATAAATCTCTATGCATTTGACCAATCGGATGAACCCATCCACATTGTTGACCAATCGGATGGAGCCGTTTTATGTTAGATGTTAGCTTCCTATTGTGTTGTGTTGACTATTACTTAAATTAAACTGTTTCATCAAAATGGAAACGATTCATTTAGTTGATTTGTTATTTGTTCATGTATGGCAAGTTATATCATCATTGCAATATCGATCGCTAATATCGTAAATCAAAAGTTTTCCTCATATCGTGCAGCCCTATTGCTAATCCTTCATACTAATAAAGGGTTTAAGCAATTAACGTAAACCAACAGATTCTAATTTGTAGAAAAGCAGTTTTGCACTAATATGCAACACTTTACTTTGCATACGTAAAACGTGTATACCAATATATATATTCATTTCGTAAACACTTCCATTTAACAGTCAAAGAGTTACGATAATTTGAAGAGCGCGTTTAATTTTGTGTCACCTGCGACATTTCCGGTTAACCCTTTAACACCGGAGCTGTCCCCGCTGACAACAAAATAACACGTAGTATTTACAAAAATAACGCAGACCAACCGGTTCTGAAATGGAAAAATAGCAGCTTTGCGCCAATATGCAACCTTTTACTTTGCATATACAGTCACAGAGTTACGGTAGTTCGAAGAGCTTGTTTTATTTCTAACACCGGCGACATCTCTGGTAAAAAATGACCAACACTGAAGCGGTCGCCGGCGACGGCAAAATAACACGCTATTTGAACTACCGTAACTCTTCGACCAGTTACTCAATTTTAGTAATTCCAACAAACGTTGACTATCCAACACTTAGCTTTAATAATCAAAGTGTTATGGTAATTCAAAGAACGTGTTTATGTTGTGTTGCGGGCGATAGCAAATTAACACACTCTATTTGAATTGTCATAACTCTTCCACCATTTACGCGATTATCGTACTTCAGACGGTTTCTAACCCACCGAAAAGCGGCTTTGTGCCGATAGAATACACTTTGTGTTGGCGCAAAGCCGCTTTACTCCACATCAGAATCGGCTGATTTACGTTGATTGCATAAGCACACCGCTACTGTAAAGTGTTGGATATCAGGTCAGCTGCAGAATCCATCGGAATTACGTCAATAGCGTAAGCAGTTGAAGAGTTACGGTAGTTCAAAGAACGTCAACTGGAGCTAAAGCTCCGGTTTTTAAGACTTAAACCGGTGTGGGTACCGGATCGACTCGGGCTGCCGGATGTTCTCGGGGTCATTCGACCAATGCTGACGTCACAATATTTGATTGGCTGCAAGTTGCCACGACCAATGAGTTAACGTTTTTTTTTTAACTTTATTGACAGTTGAGGTATCTTACATTAAATAACGAACAATAACAATCTAAATAGTCTAATACTAGTTAGGGGTACTCGTGAAGTTTTTATTTCTGAACAAAACTAAGCAATTTCAAGCCAGTCTTCTTTTTCACATAATGAAGTGATTAAAAGTAAAAACAGAGCTCTTTATGAAACGTTATAAAAAGTGGTTTGGGCTTCAAAAATTTATTTTTGTGTATATAAAACTTTCCTTGCAATATTAGCATATTAAGAACAGTATTTTCTGGTCTATTATATGATACCACACCCAATAGAACATTTTTTGAGTGTAAATGAACTGGCATTGCAATTTTGGAAGAATACCAAAAGCAGAACTCATCCCAGAATGTTTTTATAATTCCACAGTTAAAGAATAAATGATCCACCGTCTCAATGTCATTCAAACAAAAACTGCAGTCATTCTCTTCAAACCCAAAACGAATCCTCAAAAATTCCTTAGATGGGTACGACGTAGTAGACGAAGTAGTAAAATCGCTAAACGTAAAATCGCTCGCTAAGAAGTTTGTCCAACTGGTGTTATCGTCGAGAACATCCGGCAGCTCGAGTCGATCCGGTACCCACACCGGGTCAGATGTTTTGGCTGATGATTGCCCCCCTCTACCCAACAGGATATTTCCCCTTTCACCTGGGCTCTCTGTCCACTCAGTGACACGCTTCAAAAGGCCTCGTTCCATCTGCTCACACCTCACTCTGGGGGGGGCGGCATAGCTGTGATTTCATTGGCTCTGCACGCCTCTAATTAGGACACAGACCGCGACACCAAATGAACCATTCTCGGCCTCTGCGCAAACACTGTGGCCGACTGGAGATCATTACTGAACAGCAGACTTTCTCCTCAATGCAGCCCCCCCCTCCTCCTCCACCGCGTGCAAAAACATCCGCAATCGATCATCAGCCTGCACCGCCACCACTTTTCCCACCACCTAAGCGCCTCTGCAGTCCCTCCAGACAGTCGCCACCGGGACAAATGGAGACTCCTCTGTGACGGCGTCCATTCCCAACAAGGACAATGGAGCATATCTCCCCTAAAACACCCCCTCGCCTCAGAGGTGTCCCTATATCCGCCGGGTAGCGGGGCGATACCTGCCCGAGCTGAGGCGGGAAAGTGAGGCGAATGGAGATGCCTTCACCCCCCCCACCCCCTGGTTCTTGACGGCACAGATAAGAACAGAGGTCTTCTTGTCCCCCACTGAATCCTATCATCTCGCGGGGCCCTGCCAATCCCCCACAACGCCAGCATATGAATGCGCCCCATTCTTCTTCCTGTGTGTGTGAATTTATTGATGTGGGGGGCATTTAGGGGAATATGCTCTCATGGCCGTGGCGTTTCCTGCCCCCCCCCCCCCTTCCTCCCCAAATGAAGTAACGAATGGACCAATCATATTAGGCTGATGGACGGATCAACTGCTGAAGGACACTTTTGTTCGTTCCGGGGTCGTGTCAGTCTGTCTGGGTGATGCCCGATCGCAGGTCCATAACCCCGCGGATTGGCGACTGATTGATGAAGAGACGCAAACTGTTGGCGTAGGAGGTCAGCCAGGCTGAAAACGGAGCCTGTGGCTCCCTCACTTAAGAGTGCAGGTCCTCTACCGGTAGCGGCAGCTCCGGTCTGACCGAACGCCGTTCAGGAGCCAGCTGATGTGCCCTCGACCACGTTTAGGAAGGTGAGGTTTGTTGTGACAAACCTTCCTCAGATCTGGAAGGATTGTGCAAAACAAACCCTGAAAGAGGAGCATGTTGGGGGTAGAAACACACCTGGAATGAGGATAAAGGAAAAAAAGAAAAAAAATGGGGGCATCTTGGTGGGGGAGGCTTCCAGGGAGCATACCTGCTGGAGAGTGGGATCCACTGCTTTGGGTACCAGATCCTCCACAGGGCTTCCTGGGATTTTGCCCTCCTCCTTGTCCTGCTTTCCACCAGCCTCAGGAGGGGGGGGTTAGTTTGGGGGTGTCAAGAAAAAAAAAATCGAAAAATCCTTTCCAGCTGGTTCAATCCTGGGACTTCATGACGGTTTACAAAATAAAAGCATCTCTAGTTGGGATGACCCATCCGAGGGGGGGGCGGGTCGGTTCGGGGTTAATCAAAACAGCCATTAAATAATTCAGCTCAGAGGAAAAAGACAACATAAAGCGGCCGGACGTCTAGGTTTCAGAAGAAGTATCACCTGAATGAAAACCTTAACTGCTCTTATTCCTCCCGGGCTTTTTTTCCTTTCTTGTCTTTTCTTTCTGACGCGATAAATCCACAGTAAATTCCCCGAAGGCGAAGCGCGGAAAAGCGGCGTGGGTGGCGGCCTGGGAGTCCCGGCGGCTGGTCTCGGTACCGGCGGCTGCTGTTGGGAGAGAGGATGCAGCCTCCGCCGCTGACGCTCTCTCTCTGGATGCCGCGACTGCTGCTACCCGACGCGGGGACGCGCACGTCCACAGGATCGCTCGCGGCACGCCAAGCGCGCGCGCGCCTCACTGCCCCCCACCCCCCCGGTCGCCCTAGCAACGCTTTTTGCTCTGACCTCAATATGGTCGCTGCTTCTCCTTTTACAGTTTTTTTTTTACTATTATATTTATTTTAAAACTAGCTTCCTAGGCGGTCATATTCAAGAAAATAAAAGTGTTTCCGGTTTAAAAAATAAAAGTACAGAGGAAATTCATGACTCCTTTTTCTTTCTGCCTGCATCATCGTGACGTCAGAGCAAATTAAAGAGATACAAGTCCACAGTCTTTCCTTATCCTCCTTTCAATCAGGCCTTTTTTCCCTGGAAGCAAACCCTTCAGTCATCACTTCGCTGCAGCTTCCACCCCCTAAAGCCGATACAGCATTTCACTACAGTAAGATCACACAGAGAAGAAGAGGGGAGTGTACACAGTTTAGAATCATGCCTTATGTGATCACAATGATATATAACACAATATGAGTCAGGGAGCCCAGACAGCTGAGCCCACATGGACATAGACACATTCTCACACACATACATTTACTTCACCCGACTCTCTGCGGTTTGTCACTGATGGACAACACTACCTCACCCCCCCACACAACTCAGAGGTGAATTTCTAATGAACTTCTGCCGCTTTTCTAGAGACAATTTCTCAGAAATTTACATACGTTTTTTATTTTATTTTTATTTTACTTGTGTTTTTTTGCTAAAAACATCATTAAAAGACCACTGGGAACGCTTTTCAAATAGACCAAAAGATTGTCGGAGTTAGTCTTTCACTTTAACAAACAACTAACTGACGGTCTAATCAGGCCAGATGGTGACAGCACAGTGCTCCTCTGAATGCAGCTCAACTTGACTTTCTTTGAGATATGAACCCCCTCTGTTACCTAACAGGAAGTACCTGCTGCCACCAAGAAGCCAAAATCCATAGAATTCTATAGAGAAATAAACATTTGTTCCATTTGTCAGTATAACCATTCTTGCGCTGATATATATATATTTTTAATATGTTCTTGCTAATCATCATCATCATCATCATCATCATCATCATCATCATCATCATCTTTTCCTTTTCGTTTTTTTCATAGTAAAGGTTGTTAAAGTCATAACTGACAATTATGTTGGAAATGTTTGACAGATTTCGTGTAGCCCGCCTTTAAGGGGTATGGGTGTGGACTTCCAACAAGATCACCCCTGATTGGCGAAAGCGGTTGCCATAGAAACGATGACTCACACTAAACTGACTCGGATTGATAGCTGCTTACTGACAATTTCGGCGGCATCCGTGCCACGACAAAAAAACGGCGACCGAATTGACTGCATTTGGTTGGACCTGAACCAAGTCCTATGGGGGACGTCACACTCGCTTGGTCCAGTTCCTGTAGACAATAGAGTCGCTTGAAAAGTATAGAACGCCGCCCAGAAATTCATCGCACTTATCGCGGACAGTCGCGAGCAAAACCAACAGACACTAGCATGAACTAGACGGCGCGATTGTAGATGCGATTGATGCAATGACATATAAACTGGGCGTAATATGACCTCAGAAATGTAACAAATTTTACGCCTGGCTTTTAAATCTCTGATATGCATCAGGGACATTTGTGAGGCGCAGTGAAAAGACACAGCTTGCAACATCCCACTGAAGGCAAATAGTCTATGATGGCTGGTGTGCATTCCCCCAGTGATATCCCATCAGGCCAAGGTGAAGAGATAGAGGCTGTGCGAGAGTGTGTCTTCATGTTCGGGGTAATGTTGATGTCCTGCGCTCGATAGACCTCAGCCAAGCATCGGAGGTAATGGCCCGCCAGGGAGCCCTGACAGCTGAGCCCACATTGAGATATACACATTCACACACACATACATTTACTTCACACAACTCTTTGCGGTTTGTCACTGATGGACCACACTGATATGTCCCAGGAAACATGTATCACGGGGAAAAAAAAGGCTTATTATGTCTCTCAGGAAAACACATGCTATCCTTCTTTTTACACCCACACAGACTTAAGCAGTGACGAATGGCGGGTCAGTCGGTTCAGGCTTTAGTGATATTTTTACACCTTTGAATTCTATGACTCATCTTTCAATGACTTCAAAATTAAAACTGTCTAGTCTGAAATAGTTGACAACCACAATGTAAAATAAAAACTTCATGAAGACCATTACACCTGTAAATCAACTGTTGTATGTAGGCACTAGACAAAATAAAAGATCCAGAGCTACAGTAATTTTTAGAGCTTCAACCCCAGGAAGACTGAGACACACGACGAGACCAACATGAAGAATGTTTTGGGGAGCTAAAAGGTCCAGATGCTTAATGGGTGGAAATGAAGCGCTCCTGCAATGAGTTGAGTTTAAGAACTAAAGGTGTAGTCACACTATGGTACCTACACACCGGCTGCGTCGACTCGCGTTAAGGCAGCTTCTTCCAATGAAATTTTATGCAAATACATTTCAACCCGAATTTCGGGCTTCTGGGTGTAGAGCACTCGTGTTCATGCGCTGCTATACGCAACTTTTTACGTCTTTTAATGTTTTTTTTAATGCTTTTATGGCTCTATGTACAAAGTGGGCGTTCATTGATCATGCGCTGGAAGTTCAACCGGCTGAACTTGTTGGCTGCTAAATTGCGACAAATCTGAACTGTGACCAATCAAGAAGTCAGATTTGGTAGTGACGTGTAGTACAGTTTAAGCATATTTTACGCAGTTATTATCATGTAAATCTTACACTATTGCCTGTGATTTTGGCGAGATGCATAAACAAATTTGTGGCTTTCGACGTCTTTTCCACGCATGTCTTATGGACTTTTCTTGCATGTCCCACTAACGTATAACTTTTATATCACGTATACGGCAGACATACCATATAACGTTCAAATAAAGTAATTGACGCAGGAATCACTTATGGTTCAAGTTGATTTATGTGTTCTTTGCATGGATTGTTCATTCATCTGTGAAAATTTTCTGTACAGACCACAACTTTTCTCACTTTCTCACGTTATTTCAAGTATGACTAATTTTCATCTGTGCAATATGCGCAAAATGTACGTAGTTGCTGTGTGACATGACCTTTAGTAGTTGGTGAGTCGCTGAACGATTTCATGAACCCAGACATGGAGACATGATTACCGACACTTTTGTAGGGCTCTTTATTATAAATAAACCTGAACGTTCAGCACCATTCGTGTTTTGCATGCATTGTAAACGCGACACACAGTCAATACCTCAAATGCAACAACATTCTATAAAACAGCACTTGTTTTTATTCAATTTGAAACTTAAAATCATTGGTAATTTTATTCAAGTTTTGACAGAGCATTACTGTTACATTCTGCTCCAGTCTAAAAACATTTTCTGTAAGTGCTGTAATTGGAAAATTCCAACAGATTTGCAGACAGTAGCAGTCCACAGATGTACAAGAAATTGCACAGCACTGAACAATGAGTCCTCTTAGTCTGCTCCAACAGTCAAATATCAACTTATATTGCATCCATATAATGAGAAAATAATGAGCATGTCATCTGACAAATACTTCAGAAGGCGTCGCCATCTGTGCAAAAGTTGAAGCTGAGTCTAACTTCTTTTTCTCCAGAGTTCACCAGCAAATCCACCCAGTGATGGCCGACGGCGGAAAGGAGTTGTAAAATTATTAGGCAACGAATATGAGCGACAATTATGCAAATATGACTGCAAGATGTTTAAGAAGGCAGAGCTTGGCATATTATTATGCACCAAGCAAATACAATAATTGACATTTTCCCCGAGTTGAACAGGAGCGTATACAGGCACAGACTTTGAGCATGTACATGTCCGTTGCATTGTAAACCATAATCACTCATGCGACCGCCTGGGGATTTATTATTTCATTTGGGGCGGGCCGAAACAACCGCTACGTTTCGCAATATTGCAATCAAATTATTTGTTTGCTTGAAGGTGTTTGCAATAAGAGGTCTATGCGTTCTCATAACGCCAACGACTTTTCCGCCTGAGGTGACTGGAAAATAAATAAATAAATAAATAATAGAAACCTTTTTTCATCTTTTCCAGATTTAGTTGCCTTTGACTGAAACCCCTAGGCATGCCTGGTTTAAGCCGGTTGTGCCACCATGACAATATTTAAAGACCAGGTCTGATAGAAAAATAAAACGGTGTAAATGTTTTTCTGATTTTTCTGATCATGGAGGACATATATGAAGAAAGTTAAGCGTCAAATGGCATTTCTGTCCATTCATTTATGCTAATCGTTGCGAATCAAGAACAGACGAGAAGGTTGTGTTTGAAGAAGATCATATTTGAGACGTAGAAGATATGCTGGGACCCCTCTCTGCTCCATTCTGATGCATCTACTTTTACACGTCACTAGGTCCATGTACGTTTTCGTTTTCCTGGGGTTGGGAGTTGGCGGAGTCACAGAATCGTTTTGTTTTAGCGACATCAGTCTGTTTTTTTAGGTGGGGATTTGGTTGTCTGTTGTAAATACACAAACACAGCTAACGCTTCTAACTAGGCCAACTGTCGTGATCTGTGGTGGGTTTTGCTTTACATCCCATCCATTCTACCACCTGGTTTTCCTAAACACTGTCATTCATCCGACCTGTGAGCCACAGTATTTAGGACTGACAGTTCCTCACACTCTTTGCCAGTTAGTTGGGCCTTTGCTCACATTCCAGCATTTCACAGTTCTCACAGTTTTTGCTCATCTGGTTTTTGACCCATATTCTGTCCCTGGTTAAGATTTAGTCCGTCCCTTTGGTGTATTGATCTGCCTATTCTGCCTCTGACTTTTGCCCTTTGGATTACGGATGTTGGATTTGTTTGCCTCTACTGATTGGAATCCTCTCGGGTGGGATTTTCATCCCCGTCACTGAGAAGTTTCCGCTCCCTTGTGAAACTGGTGGTACATTTAGCTCTAGGAGAGTTTTAAAGTTTTGGCTTGAAATGGCTTATTCACAATTAAAAGACCACTGGTAACGCTTTGAAAATAGATCAAAAGATGATCAAAGTGGGACTTTGAATGGATCCATGCGTTCAGATCTTAGCTGTCAAAGTGATTAATTCACTTCCTGTAGGGTGGTGTTGTGTCCTCCTGAACTGAAATGTTTATTTCTTCATTTTGTGAGCATTATACAACAATAAAAGCTCTCAAGGAATCGAAAGGCCTGTCTGCTGCTGAGTATTCTAACATCAAATTGCAACTTCAAGATTATTTTTCCCCCGAAATTTGGAGCAAAAGCGAGACTGGCTGAGAAAAAAGCGGGACGGCGGCAGCTGCCAATTCACAGAGATCTTTCAGAGGAAAAGGGGGGAGAAAAAAAAAGAGCCGTAGACTGAGCTTGGTTGGAGGACGGCTGCAGCTTGGCAGGAGACGCAGAGGAAGTGCGTGGCACGAGCGCTCCAACTGAAATGCGCTCATTCCCCTCGTGTTCCCGCAGCAGTCATTACCCTCCGCTCAGTACACCATGACACTGCAAGTCCAGACTCTCCTTCCTCCGCGCTCTCATCCTTCCACAAAAATGACTCCATTTCTGCTCCCTTCTGTCTTTTGAATTTCTCTTCATTTTTTGGGAACAAACAACTGTAATTTTTTCCTGATTTTCATTATGCCTGCTCTTTAGACCAATTTTTAACCTTTTAACGCTCATGTTTAACCAAGAAAATAATAAAAATTTTAGGATCCACGCATCTCTCCAACACTGCAGAATCTAAAAGGTGAAGCCTCCAGAAGTCCATGGATCTGCACACAAAGGAGGATAGTATTTCTATATTTTCCATTTAATCTCATCAATAAAATAAAGTTTACCTCCTCATCTTCAACTCATATGTTCAAGTCGAATGTTGTCTAGTCAAAATATTTCCTAAACCCACCAAGTGTCACCGGCCGCCTCCCGGGTACCGATTACAATTGCCACCACGCAGCTACCTGCCAAAATAGCGGAAAAACTTACATTTCCGTTGCCGTATGTCGTGGCATTTTGGGATGTGTGACCTTAGCATAAAGATTGTCCATGTTGCAATAATGTATAATACATAATATGCCATAACTTAAAATAAATTCTATCCCAATAAGTCAATCTTTCATTTAAAAGTTTTAAAACAGTCCAGTGCTTCAACTTTCAAAATAAAAGCATCAAATGTAAATTGGTCCTACTTGAAAATACGTGGAAAAAGTGAGAAAAGTAGTGGTTTTAACTGTTAACTTATTCGTGTCATTGTGGAGTTATTGTTCGTGCGTTTTTATGCTTTTATTTATCTTTGTACTGTGAGGCGACCTTGAGTGTCCAGAAAGGCGCCATATAAGTAAAACTTCTTTCTATTATTACTATTCAAAGTGTCCAGCCTCCAACAGTGCAAACGCTCCAGGATGATTGTGGAGCATGCAGTCCAAAACAGTTGTACAGTCTAATAAATGTAAAGAAACCTTAACCACACACAACCAAATAAAGCCAATTATAAAATAGTAAAATCGTTTGTTTTTTTAAATGCATGCAAAAAAGTCTGTTAAAAAGGGTTCAGAAAACATTTCCTTGTCTTAGGCTTATTCTGATTGGCGTGTTGCTTAACTGAAAGAGGGGCGGGTCACGACCACACCCCTCTGCTGTTGTCCTTGTTTTTTTTATTTGATTTGAAATGGTTTATTTCAAGCAATCAAATAAGAATACACAAAAACAATACAATCATCAGTTATGCATTCGTACAATAACTAATCAAACTTAGGATAATTAGACATATTAATAAATATTGCCCCGTTATACTATAACCATTTTATTACATGATTTATCAATATCTGGTTCCTAGCTTTTATCAGACAGAATTAGGAATCCTGAAATATCAATACAGCACATGACAAAGATGAAATGCTTAAAGTATTATGTAAAAAATAACTTTTAGTAATCAACACGCAAATGCAGATCAGTTTTTCAAAATATATTCAGATTATGTTACTTATAAAAGTCATTGATATGATTAAAAAAACACTATATCAGTAAAATAGACATGTTTCAGAAATTTTCATAGCAAAATTTGATCAAGTATCAAAAGTAAAAAATATGTGCAAAATTATTTTACATTAGGAAAAATCATGAATCATCTCATCAATTTTTGGAGCAAGTGAAGTAGTATCGTTAAAAGTCAATCAATTTAACCATTTTCAAGAATTGAGTGAATTGTGGTTCCATCCTTCACTGGGTTCCACTGAGCCAGCCACAGGCTGAGCCCAGACTCAGCCTGTGGCTGGCAGGCTCCAAGCACCAGCGCTGCCGCTCCAAAACACCGCACCTGCAGCTCCTGGGGTGTGCCTTTCTTCTGTTTCCGTAAATGTAAATGTACGTAAAACTGCGTAATTCTCAACTCCCTAAAATCTCTGAACAGCTCAAATTCAAATTCACGTTAAGACCCGTCGGCCCTTGACAGACGTCTGCGAGGTTCTGAGGAAAAGAAACTGACGCAGATCAGGCATGTGTCACGAAAGACCCAAATTTCTTTTGTGGAAAATGAGCAAAATGTACGTAGCGGCCGTGTGACATGGCCTCAAACAAAGAATACTTGGGCTGTAGTTGGAAAGATGAACTTCTTTACATTGATCTAACTTAATTGTTTAGTTTGGTGAAAATAAATCTTTTTTTTTTTGTTCGTTCAACTTAAGAAGAACACATAGTTGTCTGACATCATTATTTTACTTTCAGTCATCTTAATTTGATTAAGTTGGTGTAACTTTGGTGTGAAGCTGTCAATGCCTCATGACGTCATAACGTAAGGCAGCGCAAGGAATTGTGGGATACCATTTTCTTTGCCTATCTGGGCAGATTGGGGTTTAAGTGTGAGTTTTTGTCCATGCGTTTTGTTGTCTAGCTGTTTTACTCTGTTTTAACTAGTAATTTAAACTGTAGTGTTTATTTCTTTCAGCATGAGTTAGAGTTTGGTAGAGGATGATGACCAACCCCCCCTTGTGCAGTAAAACACCGTATGTCCCTTTATTAAAGACAGAGTTCATGACATGCGAGTTCCTACCTTGCAATGCGAGACATTGCTGGGTCAATCATGTCTTTGATATGGAAATTACAAGACTCACTGGTTGAAACTTTAGAAAATGTGTCAATTTAAGTTGTACAAATGAAATAAAAAATAACAAAAAATGTGAGTTAGATCAACAATTGAGTTGGATAGACACAAAAAATTAAGTCAATTACGTGTTACCTATTGAAGTGATTCAAGTTGGATCAACTTTTTTCTTTTTAGAGTGTAGAACGCATTTGGGTTTTTTTTTAAGTGTCCCCACCGTAATAACGTGGCGGTTTTTACCTCTCCGACTGCTGATTGCTGCTCAGCACGCGCACCTGCTAACCGTCCTCTCAACAAGCCACGGCGCCGTTCGTCATCCACCCGCTGCCAGATTGTTGCGTCAGCCAGTGCGGTGGATCACGATCTGCACTCTAAGCTTTTGACACTCATGTTGTTTTTGTTAATTAGACTAATCTTTGTCTCCCTGTGCCGCGGGACTATTACAGGCCCACCTGCTTCCCAGCCTGCACCTCCACTAATCAGCCACTCAAACTTTATTCACACTCTGAGGAGCTGATGTTGTTTTTCCCGGTTTTCCTACTTTGATACGGTTTTACCCTCAAGAAAAGAAAAATGACACCTTAAAAATTTGAGGGTAAAGACGAAAACACAGCTTTGATTTGGACTGAGTTTCATGATGCCCCATACTGGATGGTGTAGTCACGCCCCTTTTTCCCCCTCGTCTTTCATGAATCTTTTTATTAAAAGACCCACTCCAGTGAAAAATGTGTTTTTGGTGTTTTTAACCAGTTTTTTTGTCATTTTTCTTTGATGATTGGGGACACATAAATAAAAAAAAAACTATGCTTAAAATGCATTTCTGAGCATTTATTTTATTCAAATTGTCATGAATATACCACCTTGTTTGCATTTATGCTACATTTTCTTTCTTCTTGTTTTTTTAAATTATTCTTAGTCTTTTTTCCCCTCTGCTGTCAGTTGCTATGGTGACAAACAAATTTCCCACCTGTGGGAGCAATAAAGTATTTCTGATTCTGATTCAGGAGCAGATGGAAATGATCTAGTTGAAAAAAAAATACAAAAATATGCTGGGAAGGGCACAAGCTCCATTCTGATTCATGATCCACGCAAGTCTTTGCTTTTTACTGGAATCTGGATCTAAACTGTACGGCTGGATTCCTCGCCATTTTTGTTCCACCGCTAACGTTAGGTTGGGGTTGTGAGGGGCTGTAAGCTAGCGGGAAAGCGTGTAAACAGATAGCTCATTTATGGACGATGGGTAGAGAGTAAAGGCTCACTCTGAGCCAACGGTCCCGTCCACAATTCAGAGGCGAATTTCTAATCAACTACTGCCGCTCTACAGAAACTATGTCCTAGAAAAACACACTTTTTTTTTTTTATATTGGCTAAAAACGGCTACATCATAATTCAAAAAACCACCAAAGGTAAGTACTTTGAAAAGCCGTCCCTGAAAGGGAAAACAAGCGTTCCATTTTAGCCACTGGGTTTGAATAAAAGAAAGGATGAAAAAATGAAAAGTATGGAGCCAAATCAGGGTCATAAAGATTTGAAACCCAAATAAAACAACTTTAAAAGCTGAAATATTGGTGTTAAGCTAAAATCAAAATTAAAGCAATTCTATATAAACTTAATTATTTACAGGTTCAAATTTACTGATTTTAAGTTAAAACTCTTGATTTTGGTTCCAATGCTTTTTCTCACTTTAAAGTCTTTTATTATTTCTTTTTCAGTTTTGAATCTGAAAGTTACAGGTTTGAAACTTTTGGCCCATTTTTGTGTGTGTGTGTGTGTGTGTGTGTGTGTGTGTGTGTGTGTGTGTGTGTGTGTGTGTGGGCGGGGCTTAGATAAAGGCCCAATCAGAATGATGAGCTTCCAGCTTGGTGCATTCACAGACAGTGGAAATTCAGACAATGACTACCAGACTATAAAAACACCAACTAAGTATCCAGGTGGTCGTCATGAACAAAGTGGCCACAATAAACACATATTCATCCTTTACAAGTCATTTAAACGGTGTTTTGCAATAGTAACTGCTCCAATCTTTGAAGAAGTCGCCTCAAATGTCAGACATCTGAAGGCAACATTTCCTACTGGCTTTTGAATGTGGCCTTTTACCTGAACTGCACACTATATGTATGAAATGCCTAGAAAAGTCTAAAAAAATATTCCTTTAAAAATGATTGATAAAAAAAACTTTTAAGCATTTACATTTTCTGCAGTCTAACATGAATTTATATATTTTTAAGTCAACACCAATAATTCAGCTTGAATTTTTCAAGTTGTTCAATGTGCGTTTTAAATTTGTATGACCCCAATGTGGCTCCATAGAAAAGAGGAACAAATTACTAAAAATGACGAGCATGGAGAACCTCATTAAGAAAAATCATTGTAAAGAAGATGAGCACTCACAGGATAAGTTAAAAAAAAAAGAAAAGATGATAAACTAGACGAAAAGTTTATACATTTCTGTGGCGTTGGGGAATGGATTAACTTAATGAATTAAGTATTAATAAAAGCAACATTAAAAAAAAAATACCAACTGAAAATTTAAGAAAAGTATAAATAAGAAATTTGGAAAGCGTACTTGGAAATTATGAACTGGGAAGTTGTTTTGGTACCTAAATATTTTCTGTTATAGTTTATGAATTTTGTCTTCTTTAATTCGTTTGTGTGAATAATGATCTATGTTAATGTGTAAAATTGAAAGTTTTATTCCACCCACTCCTTTTCTTGAGCACTTTATCGTTTTATCTTTGAATTTTTGCGTCTAATTATTTGATTAGTGTTTAATAAGTAAAATTATATCCAATAAAAAATGTTTTTAAAAAAAAAAAGGCTCTGGATTTTTAAAACCATCCCTGCAGGGTTGAAGTTGTGGACTTCCTCCAAAGAAGATCTAAAGAAGGTAAATCCAGCAAAGCAGCTAAGATATCAGTTAGCAAAAAGTTGCCCGTGTTACTTATTTACATTTCATAGAAATCAAAACCAGTCGCCACTCATATTACCCACCAACACCAGAAAAAGCAACAAAAGCCTCGATATCAAAGTCGGCAAAGCCACAAAACCAGCAGGCCTCAATCTAATCCAAGGCCAACTCTTAAAGAACATTTCTGTAGCTGTGTACTCACCTGACACCACCCAAACACCAGCCTTCCTCTTCTCCCATCTATGGCAGGCCATTTTAACATCAAAAGGCTAAGTTTGACTATCCGGAATGAACATTGTAGATATCAGCAACGTATTTCTGACTAGTCGTAATTACATTTTGGATAGTTGGAATTGTAATTCAAGATATCTGTAACGTAATTGTGACTAGTCGAAACGACAAATAGAGATATCTGTAATTCAGTTTTGACTAGCCAAAACTGAATTACAGATATCTGCAATGACGTCATTGAAAACGACATTCAACTCGTCACACATCTTAAATGACAATTGTAGATATCTGTAATTCAGTTTTGCCTAGGCAGAATGACAGTTAAAGATATCTCAAACATCATCATCACTAGCTCCTCCTGTCTTGCACGGGCTGCAGCATTAAAAAGACGATTAAAAATCGCTTCGCCCGCTGGCTGCTCTACGACGGAGATTTAGGGCCACCAAAAACAGTAGAATTAAAAGATTTTAAGTCCTAAATTAAATTTACGATATTAAGTGGAAGTGAGCATGATGAGCAGCAGGTGAACACCACACAGCAGCAGCAGACCGACTAAACTTTGTTGAAGAGGTGAGCTGAATGTTTATTGATAACGTTCTAAATGTTTGGAAATTCGTTAGTTTGATTTATGATTTATTCATGTTTTATTCATTGATGGGTGGTTTGCAGGATCTCTGCAGCCCGAAGCCGTCGGTGTCCCTGCAGATGTCCACCTGCATCATTTCTTTCTCCATTAAAGACAAGATCTCTACGTTTCTGTGACGCTTCCGTCTGTGGAGGAGCCCCTTTTGGCATTTTCAACTTTGTAATGCTAATATAACAGACTACTTTCATTCCTCTTTATTGTTTTATGTTGGATCGGGACGTTTCATCTGGAGGAGAGGTGTATGTAACACTGTTTACTTCCGCATTGGTGTTCGGATGACAGGTTCATGACATTAGGTGACAGAAGAACTTCAGGATATGTGAATGAAAAGGAAAATAAAGGCTGCAGCGGTTCTCTGCATCCAAATGTGTCTCTGAGCTCCTTATTAAACAGATAAAACTCCGCTTTACC
Organism: Oryzias sinensis; assembly: GCA_037389245.1. Classification (NCBI taxonomy): domain Eukaryota; kingdom Metazoa; phylum Chordata; class Actinopteri; order Beloniformes; family Adrianichthyidae; genus Oryzias; species Oryzias sinensis. Next base: position 4,046,907 of record CM074505.1, on the reverse strand, counting down.
GACACCGAACCCCGGAAAGCCCGCTCCACTGACAATAATCTGATTTTGAGTCGCCAAAAGGTCCAGAATCACTTCGGTTAAAGCTATCCGGAAATAAAGCAAGACTCCGATAAACAGAAGACTTGGTGTTTTTCTCTTTTCTTTTCTCTCTTTCCGATCGCGGTCAGAAGCGCAGGGGAGATTTCCTCCGCCGAAGGCGATTCTTCTTCGGGGTTCACTTTCCTGATCGGAACCCTAAACCTAAGCCTCCAGTGCGGATTAAGAACGACTCCAAAACAGTTATTCTGGGGGGGGACACCTTCTCTTTATCACGGTGCTCCGTCCTCCGAACACACAGTATCAACGCACACACCTCCGCTCCTTGCTCACCCCCATCTCAGCACACACACACGCACGCATGCGCGCGCACACGCACACATGCGCGCGCGCACACACACAGACACACACTCCACAACACTTTTATCTCCTAAATTTACGAGATAAAAGTTGTGATTAAAGAAAACAAAACGTTTTTTGTAAACTGGTCCTAAAACCCCGTCGTACTGCTGCAACATGGTGCTAATCAGTGCTAATTACAAGTTAGCAGGTGCGATTTGAATGATTACAACAACACGCTTTGCTCCTCCCCTAAAGTGCGATGCGGACCTAATTTGCATACAGATATCTGTAACGTCATTTCGCCTAGTCGAAACTCTAATTCAAGATATCTGTAATTACATTTTGACTATCCTGAATGAACATTACAGATATCTCAAGTTTCAGATATCTCTATTCAAATTTCATTTCAAGATATCTGTAACTTGATTATAGATATCTACAATTAAATTATGACTATCCCTAACTCCAGTTTGAGATATCTACAACGTCATTTTGACTAGTCATAATTCCAGTTACAGATATCTACAATGTCATTTCGCCTAGTCAAAACTTAATTTAAGATATCTGAAAAGGAACATGTAGATATCTTAAATTGACTTGAATTAAAGATATCTTTAACTTGAGTTTTGACTAGTAAGAATGAAATTGTAGATATCTGAAACTTGAATTACAGATATCTACAATTCAGTTACAGATATCTGTAATTCATGAAGTGGATATCTGCAACTGAATTGTAGATATCTGTAATTGTAAACCCCATACAAATGAATGGTGAAAGTGATGTCATTTGTCCTAGGAATAATATCTTTGAGGATATCTAAAATTACGATTACGGATAGGAAGAATGTAGTTGCGGATATCTGAAATGTTCTTTTTGACTAGGCAAAACTCAAATAAAGATATCTGCAACACACATCCAGTCTAGCCTTTTAATGTTAAAATGGCCTGCCATACCCATCAGCCTTTTTTGATCACCTGCTGAAGGCTCCTCCCCTAAACTCCCAGATACCTTAGCAAAGAGGTGACACTCTCTCAAGACTTCACTATCAACCACGACAGTGAGGAACTCAGCTACAACGTCTGCCTCTGTTTCTAAGGATGCACTCCAAATGAATAAATGTTTGAAATTGCTGCAGCCTCCTGCAGTTTGCACCAGACAAAAGTGTTGAAACGTTGGATGAACAATACAACCAGAGCGGTTGGGTTTTGTTCCTTTTCTCAATTGTGCTTCTGGTTTGTCTTAAACGCCCATTTGAATTTACTGGTGGAAATGAGATTTTTTTTAAATCTACACAGAGAAGACGAAAAACCTTTTCCTATCTTTGATTTTGCTGACTACTCTGAGTGCGACTTAGCGTGATAAAACTGCCACTATTGCTACCGCCCAAAAAGTTTTCGCATGCGTTGTGTTATCTCACTTTTTTTCTATCTTTGATTTTGTTTAGTTAAGTTTCAGTTTGACGTGACAAAGCTGCCATCAAACAGCTGCTGATTGGTCCAGATTCTGACCAATCAGGTATCTCTGTCTGATATTGACGGTGCTTGGAGGCAGACATGGACTTTGCGTCGGTTCTGTTGGTGAAGTAAAACCCAGAAGGAGCAGCAAAGCAGCTAAAATAATACAGGGTTGTTTATATATTGATGTCAGTGTAGGGACCAACGCGTTTAAAATGTCTGCAGCAGAAAAAAAAAATGTCAGAAGAGTGAAATGCCATTTGTATCTGAACTATTGTTTTATTTTCATTAAAGCAAAATCAAAGATAGGAAAAAAGCGAGATTTGACACAACGCATGCGAAAACATGTTTTGCAAAGGTTTTTGAAAGTAAAAAAAAAAAATGAAATCAAAATGAAAAATATTTGAAAAGCAAATATTTTTATATTTTCATTTGCAACTTAGAAAGTTTTGTTTGCAAGGTAGTGGCAGAATTATCACTCCAAAGACTAATGGTATTTTTTGTCATGATAAAATTTCACATTTTTTAAGAGTGGTTGCTGCATGATTTAACTTTGTGGATGACCTTTTTATATTCTCAAAATAGCAGGGATTCCAGCTTTACGCAATATGTTGCTGCCCAAAAATAAAACTTACTGAACCATTTGCCACCGGAGCTGTTGCAGACAACAGCAGAATACAGCTACATTCACAACTTACGTTTGCTAGGATTATAAACGCGAGTATCGCTCACGGTGTTCTCACTGGACAAGCAAGGAGGGGCTTGTTCTTTCTTTTTCTTTAACAACTGTTACCAGCGCATGTCCACCACCTACAGTTGGAAGAGCCTTGCTAAAAAACTTCATAGAGGATTTGCAAATCTTGCTCCAGGCTTTTTCTTTTACAGCTACTTTGCAATATATGAAAGACTTGTCACAGAAGTCCAGCCAGACACAAACCACAATGGTTGATTTCTCCTCCATCATCAACATTCAAACATTTGGTACTTACGTGAATTTAAAGGGACGCCATCCATATGTCACTACCAGGTTCGAGTCCTTAATAGGTCATAGTTCAATGTAACCTTCAATGCACAATCAATGGCTTCGCATTTTTGTCAGCAGAGCCCAAAAACAGTCGTAGAAACTTGTGGAGCTGCGCGTAAATGCAAGAGTTTTGAACTCGGAAGCCAAAAAACCCACGTTTGCATAGACTTTCATTGGAAGTCGTTGCTTGGACCTGCGTTGACGAGGGTGGCATGAATGTAGCTTAAATTTTATAAATTATAAATTAGACTCACAATATCAGATAAAATTTGAACATGTCATATTTGGCCTACACGAAAAGAATATAAGATCAAACGTAAAATTGGCAATTAATCTAATTATAATATTTGGTAAATTTCATATTCACAAATCAAAATTTTCTTCATCACAACTTTTTTTCCCTTTAATTATTAAAGAATTAGAATCTTATTTACATACTATTTCTAATAGTTTAAACAAAAAGGCTATACATATTTATGAAAACTGTCTGTCTCTTAATATTTTCAATGCATAGCATCTGTAATCTTTTTGTAATACATGTACCATCCCCTGACATTGTTGTTGTTATGACTATTGTTCCTGTCATACATATTTGTTCTATTTGTGTTAATTAATAAAGTTTAAAAAAAAAAAAAAAATGAATGTAGCTTAAAGCAGTGGTCCCCAACCTTTTTGTCACCGCGGGCCGGTACAATGCAAGACACGTTTACTGCGGACGGGGGGGGGGGGGGGGGTTGTTGAGGTGCAACGCAAGGCACGTTTACTGCTGCCTAAGGCAGATTTCCCTTTTTTAGCGGGTGCAGGTTCCTCTTCTGTCCCTTCATTGGACCGTTTCCCCTTGTCAAAGCAACTTTCTAAAGAAGTTTGTTTTTTGCTCATTTTGGTTGTTTGGGTTTCATTTTAGCGTGTTGTATCACGTGATGATTGGTGTCGCGACTTTGACGTGCGTTAAGTGTGACGGATGTAACAGAGAGAATCCGGTCACTTTTCAAAATAAAATGTTTTTTGTTCAAAAAACAATAAAATGGAAATTATTTTTCTTTCTGTGCATCCCGGTGCCCAGTGTCCCGCGGCCCCGTACCGGTCCGCGGCCCGGTGGTTGGGGACTACTGGCTTAAAGCACACTCTCTGAACTAACTCTTTGGCAATAAAAGTAATTCCAACAGATTCTAATGTGGAGTGAAGTGGCTACTTGTTGACCGAATCTAAATTCCTTCCCTACCCCTCTAGCTCCTCCCTATTACTCCAGTTGTAGGGGCATTTTAAGCTGTAGTGGTGTCCAAAAGTGTTTTTTTTTTGAGGAGGAATTGTAGGATTGGCCATCCCTCTTCTGGTATGGGGATCCGCATCGAGGAGAAACGCGTTTCTTCAAATTGGTATGCTCTGGAGGACAGAGGTTTACGAGCGCTAGCAGCCATGCGCTAACGTAGATGACCAGCAACTATTCATGACATCATCAAGTGGTAGTAAAGTCTGGATTTGAAGACACTATTTTTCTGCTTGAAGGACTAAATGTAGGGGTAGGGAGAAGCCGTAGGGGTAGGGCATGGATTTGGATTCGGCCATAGCGTTGCCTAGCAGCGAAAGGACTCTTTTTTTACGCCAAACTCTGCTGAAGAAGATGATTGTGCAAACACACTCTATATGTATCAGTGCAAAGCTGCTTTTCTGCGCTTCAGAACCTGTTGGAATTACGTTAATTGCGTGATTTAGCTGAAAGCTTCAGTGCTAACCGGTGAATGTATGAAAACAAAAACAAAAACGATCACCTTTTCATCAAAACTCCTCAGTCCCCTTCCATCTTTGGTACCTTTTGAGGACTGTAAATCTCTCCCCCATGACTTTTTTTTATGTCCCCACCTTCCCTCCTCTCTTGCTTAGTTCCTATGAGCAGGCTAATCCCGCAGAGATTTGAGGCTACTTCCGAGCCTAATCTCGGCTGGCTTTTCCAGGTTAACATGGGAATTTTACCCAGTACAGGGTTTCAAAAGTGAAGTGAGTTCCCTAAATCTTTCCCTTCACCCCCCCCCCCCCCCCCCGTTTTGCTTTATTGCTTTATCTCCTCTCCTCAGCGAGCCTTCAGCCCCTCGAGGTTGGGGATCATGCCCAAGCTCTAGGCTCGGAGGCAGCGTAAAGCCTTCAAGATTAGGAGGGCCACCGTTGGTTCCCATTAGGTGCCACCCCTTCTCTTCCCCCTCCCTGTATAACCAAGCACCTCTGCCCCTCTCCCGCCCCATCAGCTGGAGTGGCATCTGCTTTTAATTGTCCCCATCTGAGTGCTGGTGAAGCTCGCGCGTCCGTGATCGGACGGTGCTAATTGCATCGCCACGCGTCCCTTTAGTGCAGGCCGTGGAGGTGTCCTGCTGTCTGAACCGTCATTTCTAATGCGGCCCTCTGCCCTACACATTATGACTTTATGGCCTTGTGATCATATATGTGCATACTATCATTACCCACATGTTAACTACATCATTTATGGTATCTGCACTCGTAAAGGATGGTCTTCAAATAGACGAAACATTTCCATTATACCACTTGATGCAGTTTTTATTTTCCTGTTGAACTTTTATTTATTTAAAAAAAGAGTCATGTAAAATAAATTAAGTCAATCAGTATGTGTAATCCTGTTTTCTATGACTTACTTGTGCCCCCTGGTGGTTATCTAGTGAACTGACATGACTCCACCCTTAAACACGACACCTCTGGTGTTAAACGGTTGGCAGTAGCTCCTCCCACATGTGAATTCTTGTGTGATTCATGAACACAAGTTGGTGCGCAACTAGGATGAGAAGTGTGCAAAAGAATGTTACATTTTCATGAAAAAATATTTGATGACAGTGTCTTTTATTTTGTTGTTATAGCTGTAAAGGCTGCGTCACGCAGCCACTATGTACATTTTGTGCATTTTTACCCCATATTAAATTGCGTTCTTTTGTGATACATGCGCGATGTACGTGATTCGTAAAAAAGGTTTTTTTTCGTTCGCCATTCGTCGACGTAAGCAGGGGTCCAGCGCACCGACGCGTCTTTGCATGAATTTTTGTTTTTCTTTTTGAGAATTACGCAGTTTATGCACATTTTAAGTAGTTTATACACGATTATTGCATGAATCTTACCAAGTGGTGCATGATTTTTGCGAGATACTCACGCAAATTTGTGGCTTTCCATGACCGTTCCACTTGTGTATAACTCTTTTATATCATGAATACTGCGCACATATCACCTTAATATGACGTCATTGACGCATCAGTCACTCATGAATTGCTTATAAACAATGATCACACACGGTTCATGATCTACGTTGATTTACGTGTTCTTTGTGCGTTTTTTTTTTATACTTCTTCCATGACACAACTTTTCTCACTTTTCCACATTTATTGACGTAGGATGTATGAGCAACATGTACGTAATGGATGTGTGACACAACAGTTATGAAATTGGACTTTAATGACGCATAACAGTAATTTTCTTTTGCTAAATTTTAAAGATTCGACCCAGTCGACCCGATGAACTCAATACACAATATTTGTTGTCGCAATTTCATATTTAACTGATTTACTTAGCAATTAACGACAAGTCGTGAGTTTTTTTTTAATTTAATGATTATTTTGCAAGAGATGTTGGTAAAGACAAACTGAATTGGAATGATAACCTAAATTGCAAAACAATCCATTTTAATCAAGCAGAGCTGTGCCAAAAAAATCAACACTTTGCATCTAATGAAGCCCAGAGCAGCACTGTGGGCGCCGTCGCACCGCCAGTGTCTGCGTGGCTCTCAGTGCCGGTGTACACACTCCTCTGAAAATAAACAGAACGAGAGACAATTTTACAGGTTATTAAGCAGGCTTATCCGTGCCTGACATTTTGCTGAGTGCAATAATCGGTTTTGATCAATTTAATTCAGCCGCGCTCGCATTTGTGCTTGTGCTGCAGAGGCTGCGGAAACACGGAGAAAGCATCACAAGCGGGTCTGAATCAGAAAAGAAGGCAAGAAGAGAGGAGATCTGATGAGAAGAGCGTCCATGTGTACGACTTTTTAATGAATCCATCACGAGGAAGATCAATGTTCTGGATGGATGAAATTCAACTAAATTCTTTGCGTGTCATGAGTAGAACACAGTAGTGGAACATTGTGGACTTGAAACACTAGTGTTCTGAATGGAGAACTGGGCTGAAAATACAACAGAAGTCCATTCAGTTTGGGGGACCGGATCCACCCATCTATTTTCCAAATCCCTTTTTTGGGGTCATGGGGTTGCTGGAGCCTATCCCAGTCACTGTTGAGTAAATGTGAGTTACATCCTGAGCAGGTCCCCAGGGCTGGGAGAGAGCATAAAATCTGAAACTGACTTTATTTAAGGGGTTTCTGTATAAACCACTTAAGTAAATAGTCCTTTACCCTTTAAAACACCAGAGCTTTAGCTCATATAATGACGTTCTTTGAATTACCGTAACTATTAAGGCAAACAACATAATTCAGGAGAAGTGGAAAAAATCCATTTTAGAAAAAAAAAGAGAGAAACAAAACAGATACGACAAAGATCGTATCAAAGTCTCCAGGAGTACTATTATTGTTTGATACCCACCCATCTGTCCACCATCCACCCATCTGTCTGACTGTTTGTCCGTCCATTTATTTGTCCATCCATCCATAAAGCCATCCATAAATCCATGCATGAATCCATCCATCCATCCATCCATCCATCCATCCATCCATCCATCCATCCATTCCTCCATCCATCTTCAGACCCGGCTGAATTCCTTCAGGTTCACCGGGTTGCTGGAGCCTATCCTAGATACGTTCTGAGCAGGCCTCCTGTCTGTTTGAAACCCAGAATTTTCATTTTACTTTCTTTAACATTTTCTGGGATTAATCAAAAAAATCCAATGAGTTTCATCAACAAATGAAAATGTTCATCCAAAAATAAAAACTAGCATTTATCTGGTGGTCACTCAGACCCAATAATCTCAATATTATGTTTGTTAGCTGCTTGTAACTTCTTTTTTTGTTTTTATTTATTTATTGCTTTATTGTGTGGATGACAGGAGGGGCTGTAAATATCCAAAAAGTCCAAAAGCTCAAATGTTTTTTTTTTTGTTAAGAAAGGCTTTTTTTAAGAGAAAACATAAAAAATGTTTTCAATAAAATAAATTGAATAAACTTCTTTTTACAATTTTTTCTCTCTAAAAAGTAAAGAATCTTTTATTATTTTTTTGACTATTCCAAAAAAAAACATCGAAATTTTTATTTGTTTTTTTTATTTGCAAATTGCCGCATTTGTTTGCTGTATTTCGTAGTTAAAACATTGTCCATCGGTTATAAAAAAAAGTAAGACTCGAATATTTATCATATTTCTCCATATCTCATATTTCTAGAATGAGAAAACGTTCAATCTGTTGGAGGGTCTCCATAAATGTGTTTTGAAATCACTGTGGCGTGACTTTTTGAAGGTCCACGCTGTTGTCTGCAGTTTCTCTGTGAGGAGAGAGCTGGAAAATGTGATCAGAGCTGCTATTGGCAGCAAGATTACAGAGAGAACGCCAAAAGAGACGGAGGGAGGCGGAGCCGAGAATCTTCCTTTTGTCAAGGCTCACAACAGCTTTTTACATGAAAATAAGTTTAAAAAAAAAACAATTCTGCTGTTTTAACCTCTTGAAATCCATCAATGTGACGTAAAATCTTACTTTCATGAGTGTTTTTATGCTAGTTAATCCCTTGTTTCTGCTTAAAATTGACTAATTGTCATTAGAAATCCACAAATTCATGTCTAGCAATGCAGAGGCCTGTCGAAACTTTTGGGGACCTCTGACAAAATGAACACCTACTTTACTTTTTTTTTTTAAGTACCTTTCTGTCACACATTTGATCTCCGCATTTGACCCATCCCCTGGGGACGTGCTGCGCTCGGGAGGCGGTAGTGTTAAGGGTCTTGCCTAAGGACCCTCACTGAGTGATGTTAATTGATATAGTAATTTCCCCCAGTACCATTGCTCATTCCCCTCCGGGATTCGAAACCTGGATTCCTGCGTGGCAGCCTCTCACCTTACCAACCGAGCTACCCAGCCGGTTGACAATGCGTTTACTGAAATGACAACAAAATTTAGTGAAAACAAAAATTCTACGGAAGTTGATGTAACTGTGTTTTCCTTTAGTCCCACTCCGATCATCTACTTTCAAAGTGTTCCCAGTGGTCTTTTAATTAAAATTGTGCCGTTTTCTAAGACATAATTTCTGCAGAGCGGTACATTTTCATTGGAAATGAAGTTGTTGGAAAGAGCCTGGAAGGAGAAATTATTAAAAAGACAAAGTAGAAAAAAATGGGAAAATATGTTTTTTAGGAGCACTTCTGCTTCAATATGTGTGGCTGGTCTTTAAAAATCCACATTTTCTGGTTAAAAATGGTGTGGAAAACAAGTGACAGCACAGGAAGCCATGAGAAACCACCAAACTCCCACTCTGATCGTCTTTTGATCTATTTTTTCAAAGTGTTCCTAGTGGCCTTTTAATTATAATTGTGCCGTTTTTAACCAAAATTGAAAAACTTGTTGTTTTCTAAGACATAATTTCTTTTTTTTTTTACTTGTTCAGTCCAACAACTGAGCAAACAGATTAGAGCTGAAGGCTTTTTGTGTTGGACAGCTTTTATTATTACAAAAAGAGGTTATATACAATATCTTCGAAAAACCAGAGTGTAAATTTGTATAAACCCCTTTTTGTTTTTTATTATTTTTACTTATTTGTTGCATTTAATGTGTGTGGGGAGGGAGAGGGGAAGAATGTGAGGAGGGGGGGGGGTTGGAAGTGAGTAAAAGGAAGAGAGGTGAGAAAGTGGGGGATACAAGCACTGATTTGACTAACTTATTATTTTAAGCTGTGTAGTAATTATACCAGATCTGCTGGAAAGACAAATATTACATCCAAAGGTGAAATTCTGACATGAAGATGAGCGGAAGACATCTGTCCATCAATACACTGTGGGTTAGGAGGAGAGTGTGCACGTGCACGTGCACGTGCACGTGGGGGTGGAGATACATGCATGCTGCTGAACTGTGTGTTCATAAGGTGAACCAGATCCTACCCAGCCCGACCAGCCAGACCGGGAGAGGGGGGGGGGACTCCCCCAAGCCAGGAGCACCCCGGGCGACGGGACCAACCAACCCGTGAGGGGAAGACATAAATTAAGACATAATTTCTGCAGAGCGGCACGAGTTCATTAGAAATTAGCCTCTGAGTTGTGGGCGGTACCACTGGTGCAGAGCAACTCCGACCCCTTTCCCTGTTGTCGAGCAGAGCAGGTTGCCCACCCAACATATTTTCTACGATATTTTCCAAGAGGCACTTTTTTCGTCTGCTCCTGATTCACAAACGCAATTTTGAGCTTAATTTTTTTGGGATATGTCCACCATCATGAGAAAGATGGCACTAGGACATGTTAAAAACAGCAAATACACCATTTTTATGGGAGTGGGTCTTTAATCCAGCAGTTACAGATCTTCCCCTGAGCATTGGAAGCATGTTTTGGTTGCCTACGGTGGCTCATATACTAAAGAAGGATCAAGCAATTTTCATCTATCTTACATTTTGAGGCTGGAGGCAGTTGGCGAAGCAGCAGCAGTAATAATAAAACCAATACAAATCGTGTTTTCTCGGACGCTGACATTCTGCTTCCGAAAACACAAATTGCTGTCAACAAACCCCCAGAAATCTCACTGAAAGATATTGCTTCGAAGGTCATGCTGAGAGGCTGTTTCCCTCCGCCTCTAAACATCCTCTTAGGAAACAGCCCTGGCCTTCACTCTTCTACTTTATCAGAGTTTGCCCCAATTTCTAGGCTCCAGTTCCTGTTTAAATTCCTAATAAAGGGTGGATTTTGTGGTAGATAAAAGCCTGTCTTGACAAAACACATCCAAAAGTATTTAGGACCCACCACGTTAACATTAGGAGTTGGGTCATCTGGACCCCTCCAGATATGGTCAGTAAGAGGTCAGCAATTACACCTTACTAAGGACTAGAATGTGGCCAACGGGCATCACACGACACCATCAACCGTGCGTAATAGGTGCACACCACTAACGTTAGCCTTTTTGCGCTACAAGCACAATAATCGTACGTTCCATTTTTAAGGTGGCCGTACGAGCCCCAAGGGAAATGCAAGACACACCTGCTCCGCTTAAAGGCCATGTCACACAGCCGCTAAGTAGATTCACGTGTGAAGTATTGGTCTATTGAGAAACATCCATGATATGCGTCATTCATAAGTGTTTTTTTGCGTTCGTCATTCGTCATTGTGCGCAGATGTCCGTCGAGGGTTTTGGCCGACGGGTTGGTTATGAACTTTTCAAAAATTTTGGTCTGTTGAGAAGTTTACATGTATTTTACCTAGTTTATATGCAGTTATTACGTAAATCTTTTGCAACTGTGTGTGATTTTTGCGAGATGCATAGGCAAATTTGGGGCTTTCCACGACGTATGTCTAACACACTTCTCACGCATGGAACGACTATGCCTAACTTTTAAATCACGCATGTAAACGTTATTTCACGCGCACATATCACCTTAAATATAGTAATTGACGCACTAATCACTAATGAATTGCGTATAAACAGCACAATGATCGCACACGGTTCATGTTCTACGTTGATTTACGTGTTCTTTGCGTGGTTTAGTCGTACCTCTTCTGTGATTTTTACATGGTTCACTTGTGGGACATCTAGAAAGATTTCACGCAAAAACCACAACTTTTCTCATTCTTTTCCACGTGTAGTCATGTATGGCCAATTTTCATCCCTGCAACATGCACAAAATGTGTGTAATGGCTGTGGGACATGGCCTTAGGATGCGATCGCTCCTCTCAACGGACCTTGACATTCCAAAAAATCCTCAACACCCATACGGGTCAACCCGTGTGTAGAGGTGTCCTTGGACAAGACACTGAACCCCGCGTATCCTCTGGTTAAAGGTTGGCGCCAGTGTTTGGCAGTGGAGCCGCCACCAATTTATTTGTTAAGCGCCACCGTGCTTAAAAAATAAACGCTACTTACCATTTTTTAAATTTTTGACAAGAATCTAAAAAGGCGTCAAACTCAATAATAGCTTTTGTCAAGTTCCTACAATCAAATTAACAAGATTAACGCAAAATATGATTGGATATTGATGTCTGTTTGAAAACACTTGGACTGTTAGGAATTTGGGCTGCACAATCTTCAAGTGGACTGCATCATTTTCAAAATAAAACACCTTTGCGTTTCTTTGGATTTGGGAGCAACAATGAAAAAGAGGAGTCTTGTGCGCCAGCTGGCGTGATTTCGGGAGGAAGACGACAGCCTCTCTGTGAAATCTGCATGCAGATCCGCATCGTTCCCTTTAATTTAATGATTGTTTTTGAGAAAATCAAAAGGAAAAAAAGATTAAAAAATATGCAAATGCTCTAGCAATTGGAACATATTTTATATCCTACAATGTAGGTCAGATTCATTGAGGCCATAAAGATGTTTTTTTGATTTTAAGACTTTTTCAGCAGATTTTTCCCCTTTTTTTAAAAAAAAACTTCAAAAATGTTTTACTTTTTTGCTGTTTTCAATGCTAATTCTTGCTGCTGCAAATCCTGCCCTCCAATCACCAGCTATCTACCTTTAAGCCAAACCAAACCCATCCTGTTAATTAACTTCTCTGATGGCTTTCAGGCTGGGGGGGAGGAGGAGGAGGCAGAGGGATGCTGCTCACCTTTCCGGCTGGCATTTGCCGTGTTAGAATATTAAAAGCTTCATCATACTGAACCTGCAGGCACAGACATCCATCTTTCCGCATGTTGCCTCCGCCGTGAATTTGGCTCCTGGCTATCATCTGTCCATCAGTGCGGCGGCGGCGGCGGCAGTGGTGGCTGCGGCGTGGAGATTTGAGCATTGTTGAAAAACAAGCGTTCACAGGAAGACTAATTAAAGTGTGAGGACACACTCATGAAATGAACCAGTGACTGTACACGATTAAACTTTGCTTTAACAAACATCAACAAAATCCATTTGAGTCACATTTCTATCTGTTCTCATTGCAGGTTTATTCGTGACCACCTCAAGAGTTGAAGCATTTTTGTGTTTTAACCATTTAAAAATAAATATAAATATCAACCAATACGCTAGCTGTTGACCTCCTTGACCTCTTTACAATTTTGATTCCAAGGTTCCGCATTCCTGTGGTCTTTGAATGTCCAACGGTCCTTTTAAGCTTCTCCTCAGGAACCCGTGTGTTGTGTCTGCGCATAAAGAACGACGCTGCGGAAAAGCAATTTAAATGGCTCCTTAGGCACTCTGTAACTAGAAGCTGGTCACAAAAGGACATCATTTCTTTAGCCGTGTGTGTGAGAAATGTCGGAAATAAGAGTGTGGGAGACAGATTTTCCAATAAACAGGTGAGCTTAAAGTTGAGCTAATCTTGATGTGGCGTTGAGTGTATCCTTAAAGTTGGAGAAACTTTAGAAGTGACAGTCAAAAATGGAGAAAGACACTCATGAAGATGTCACTTTAAGCTTGTAAATGGTTACCCATGCTGCCTGTTGCGGTTGGTACTGTTATGCAATGGTCGCATATCCCGAAAGGCCGCCAAACTGCAACTGACATGCAAGTTTTTCAGCACATTTGACATTTCTAATGATTATTTGTGATGATTTTATGGCTGCGTGTCTTTTTGACATCACATTTGG